>VZRX01023980.1:16681-39782 GCA_013398075.1 Notiomystis cincta | reverse complement strand
TTTTTTTTTTTTTTTTTGGGCTGGTTTGTTTTGTTTCGGTGTTTGGTTTTTTTTTCTGGAAAAGATACTAGAAGATTATTAGATCAAACAGTGTATGGAAAAAATAAAATAGAATACTTAGTGTTGCATATGGAATGCCTAGGTCACTGCCTTCAAAATTTACCAGTAACTTAAACCATGCATATGTTCTGCTCTGCATAGGGCACCCGTCTACATGCTCAAAAATCATAATCCACCACAAAGTACATACCTGTAGGCTATGAGAGCTACTAATGTGAAAGAGATTTTCTTTGGCTATATTGTGTTCTTTTCAGCTCACAGATCACAAAGACCACCAAAGAATTTCTGCCAGAGGACCACTGTAAAGGCTGTCTGTATGGAGGTGTTTATTTGGAATGCTGTCTACTCTGTGAGAAAATTGCTAATATAACTTTTAGATAAGTTTAATAAAGTGAAGCACATACATAAAGACTACATAGATGGTAAAAGTGTCATAATTGACTTATTTAACTGGCATTATTATTATTCTATATGCTTTTTGTGTTCACGGGTCTCCAAATGCCTTTTGTTATAACAACAGGGTAAACACATACTACTTGCATTTTGATTTTAAATTTATTGTAAGCCCCAAAACGGAATCACTGATAATGCTAATATCTGGGTCTAAAAGTGATAAAATTTATCATTTGATTTACTTCTAACCACTCCATCATCTCTGCGGAATTCCTATTATTTACATAATAAAAGGCAGCAAAATTGTCAACATTCCTTTACATGTCAGATATTAAAAGAGTAAAGTAAGAAATTACTGCTTGTTGCAGTACCAGGACATCCTCAAAAAGCAAATAGTTAAGAAGAGAGCTTTAAATTAAATGATCCAGCATGCCAACAGAATAATGGAGTATTTTTTAAAACTGAAGTACAAGTAAAACATGCAGAAACCAGAGATAAAGAAGTGGTGTTTGGCAATGAGACCACATTATTGTTTAGCTGCAAGTTTAATATAGATATTTTCAATATTTTCTCATGAATTGTGTGTCTAAGCCATAAAAGTTATTACAACAATATAAATTTTATTAAAAGGCCAGTATTTATTGTTATTTTTTATTTTATTTTTATCTTACTTTATGGCTTGCAGTTATCTCTTTTATAATTCTGTATTTGTTCTAACCATGGTGCATTCATTTAACAACACAAGTGGTTTTACATCTGCAATTATAAGATTGCTGGGGGCTTGTTCCTGCCTCCAGGAACCAACCTGCTCCAACTGCAGGAGCACATTCATCAACCTGTGAACATCATCAATAGTGGGGAGACAGATACATTTCTGAAGGTCACCTCTGCTGGCTTCATCACACCCTCTCTTCTAAGCAATCTATTACATTACTCAGTGGAAGACCTTTTATTTTTTTCCACTGTTTTGTGGAACACCCAGTTTTCCTGTTTGGATTAATCAGTGAGATTAATTTTCTCTTCACATCTATCCTCTGATCTTGCTTTGGGGAGTTTTCTTTACCACTAAGATTTCCTTGCAGAATTTTTTAAAAAATTTAGTAATGAAGCTATGGCCAGAAAGGTCACAGGATCTACTTGGGCAACAGAGCACGATTGTTGGACCTGGTAATAATGTATTAATACTGAAGTATTTGTAGGACTGTTTCCTAAAGATGGTAGGATTTGTACTTTAACTTGATATGGTATGTTTGAAAGTATTTCCACACAAAAGAACTTGCACCTTTTTGGTGCAGAGGAGTACATGAATATCATCTGCCAGAAGAATGTGACATTTATAACTTAGCTGTGCCATTGCCCAGGGATTTGATAGAGAGGGCTCCCAGGAAAGCACCAGAAGTCCAGCAGTTATTTGGTGAGTGTTTCCCAATGCTTTCAAAACTCTGAAAACTCTGAGTGCAGTTCAGACAGCAGTGAGGAAGAGCAGAGTTAACTAACTGTACACGTTATAAAAAAAGAAAACCTGAATTTTCTTTGGTAGCTGAACCAAAAAGCCTTGATTGGGACATGGTGGATGGGAGAGATGCGGCAGAAATCTAGACCTGTGGCTCAGAGGAATATATAGCATGGGATTAAAGAGACAGGAAAAAACCTGTCAACTAGGCAACAAAACAAAATGTCCCAAAAAATATCAATTCATATATGCAAGATGTTCTGTTTAAGTGTATTTTCTTGTTTATGATGAATACTGTTTAATACAAAATCACTTTATTTAACAGCTAAAACCATGGTAACTGAAACAGAGACTCTACTCTTTCTAATTTGCTACTTGTAGTGCTGAAAAAACAAAGATTCTGTTTTGCAGAAGTAATTACCTGTAATAATTTCCAAACTTTGGCTATGGAGTATGGCTACAGAACTCATTGGTTACACTAAACTTAGAAGTAAAATGAAGAGTGAAATGAGACCTTAAACAGATAGAATTCAGAAAAACAAAATCAATAATGGTTTACAACAATAATAGTAAGCTACAGTTATTTTACTTTGTAATTTTACTTTTACTTTGTAAATTCCTGGGAAGAAATACCAAAGTAAATGCATAAAATCTAATTTGATGCAAGAAGGAACAGCACAATTTACAAGAGTTTAAATTAGACAATGAATTTAGATTTCAGTTATAGAAAAAAATGCAAAATGTAAGCCATGGAAAACAGAGATTCTGTAAATATTCCCCTTGGGTGCCTCACATTTTTTCCATATGTTAGTTTTCTACATATGATGCCTACCTTGAGATCATGATCTGCTACAGGAAAATGAGAAAGCTATGTAGGATAGACAAGGATTTATGATCGATAACTATCACTAACATTCATCAGTCATATGTGCAAAAAAGTGTTTGGAGAGACAGAACAGTTTATTTTTGTTTATAAAAATACAAGAGAGATGCCCATATAACATTTTGTACATTTGATTCTCATTCTTTGGAAAAGTACCTACAGAATTTAGTCAACCATGCTTCTGTGTCAATAAGTTTAATTTTTAATATTTACCTCCAAAATGCTGCAACTGCATCCCCATTGCATCATCTATATAAATTTGATAAAACCATAATTGTAATTCAGTCATCAGGTTTTCCAAAGGAATTATGTCCATACCTGAAATTCTCCCAACCACAATTCAAATAAGACTAGTCCATTCCCTAAAAATACTTTTTTCTTTATATTGCATCTCCAGGCCAAACTTTGTTTTTCCTTATCATTTTCAAGACTACTCAAAACTAGTCTTTCCATTTATCCGTTAAGCCTCCAGTCTTGGCAAAAAAGGGTTTAAGAGAATCCTTTCTTTCTTTTTTTTGTTAAGATTTTTCTAGATATCAAAAAATTGCTTCTTCAGTAGTTTGTATCAGAGTCTTTTCAATTATTGCTTCTGGGCTTGTGAATTCTGAAGTGCCCCTTTCTTATTCCAGTATCATAACAGGAATTTCACCACAGGCTACCAGTGGACCACCTTTTACTTCTCTACAAGTCCATAAACCTAAAATTCTCACTGTAAACAGCATCAACTCTTTCTTCATCATTATTTCTATATACTTTAATGTTTGCCATTTTTTGTAAAACAATTTAAAGCAAGTTAGTTATTATTCCTGTGTATTTGAATCAACAAGAATTTCCTTTTCTTTACTTTTAGTCTGACTAAATTTCCTCCACCTTCTTTTTACCTCTCCTTACAGCAGTTGCTTGGGTTTTATTCTTCTTCATAAATTTTATTTATATTAATAATTCTTCCTTATAAGCCTAACTATGGCTTACCTTCCTGCTTTTATACACATATATATGGACCATTCCCTAAACTCATCCATGAACCTATGCGTTTCCACTGCTGTTGTTTTTGAGATTCAGTTTCAGAAAGGTGTCTTGAGGCATTCACAACTCTGTATGTTTCCAATATACCTCTAAAACCAGAATCTTTGTTGGGTATTTCACTTAATTTTCTGCAGCATATTATTCTCCCAACAACTCCATGCTTTGACTTACTTTTCATGAGATCCTACTCATCATCAGGTCATTATTCCTAAACCTTTAATCCTTATAAATCTTTAATCCTTATTCTACAGCTCTCACAACTTGTTTTCCTCGAGAAAACAGAAAGATTTTAACTGTTCAAAACTGTTCATAATTTCCATTTTTAGGTTTTCTGAGGTTTATTTTTCCTCACATTAGTACAGGTTCTCTTCAAGAAATTTTCTCCTTCTGATAGGATTCATGCCTCATACATTTCAAAGCATTAATCATCTACTTAGTTATTTTCCAGAAGATATTTTTGGAACCAAAGCACCTCCTGTAATTTCAAAGTCCTGGTTTTCGATACTTTTCGGGAAAAACTGCAAATCCCTGGTTTTATCACCACCACAAAATCATTTTCATGACACTATTCCTACTGTTTTCTTCTTTACCTGGAGAAGTTCAGGAAAATTGCCTCTCACCCTTCCCTGAACACACAGAGGAAAAAACAAAGCACCTACAGGCTAAACTAAGTAACATCACCCATATTTTGAAAGCAATAACAGGTTTGACAGTATTAACTTTGTCATAAAATTCCATAACAGGGGTAACTTGGTCCAGAAGTTGTAAAACTACATCTCAAATTGAGAGATTGCACTTACCAAAAAGGTGTGATCAGCAGACTCTTTCACACAACGTAACAGTACCAAGGCCACTGAAAGCATGCAGGTCCAGGACTACAAAGCATTTTTCTGCTAAGTGGTGTTCTTAGAACACTCTTTAACAGAAAATCAATGTAACCTTTACAACAAATTAAAATAAATGTGCTTAGCATGTTTGTTTTGAAAAGGAAATGTTGCCTCTGCACATAGACTTCATCCATTTCAGGAAAATTGGTTTGAAATTACTGTTATATCATCATGAAAAAATATTTTCAAGTCAATATGCATAGCAGAAATACAAGTTTATCATTTCAAGACCATTTTTAATCCAGAGTTTTTTCATCTGGTTTACAATGTAACTCCAGAATCAATGGAAGTACAGTGGAACAGCTTTACAAACAGAGCAAGAAAGAGATCCAGATCTCTGAAACACACCCACACAGGGTGTATGTGGTTATCTTAAATCATGAATTTTTCATTGCATTATCTCTACCTGTCCTGTTGATGCAGGGGAAGAGATGAAGTGACTTGGTAGGCCTTGGGTGGCCAGTCAAGCTCAACCCAACATACTGAATTAAATCCTTTAGTAGCCAGAATACCAACACTGATTTCCTCAGCAGGTATTGCAAAGGTGGACTAATTTCAGGTAAAAACTCTGAACATCCTTTTACTTTTGAGATATCCTGAAGACCAGGACCCTTTTCTCTGATCCCTTCCACTTCATGCCTTGACTAGGTTTTCTCATCATATGAAGGAGGCAGAGAAATGTGCTTTGAGTGGGACCAACTTAATTGACACTAAAATGTTCCTAAGAGACATTCCTGTTCCTGTGTACCTGCTATTTAGGGCTTGTTGCAAACTGAACCACCACCTAAGTTAACAAGTCCCAGTCTCACACTAGTGGGTAAGTACCACCACATATTTTGTAAATTACTGCAGTTATCATTGGTAAATATTGGTTGTACAACAGTAAAATAGTAGCCATCAGTTTTATGAGAATAATATGCTATGACACGAAAGTTACATTCATCATATTCCAAGAAATTGCAGTCTATTCGAAAACTAACACTTCAGAAAAATAAAGAGGTCTGAATCTCAAGCAATGTACTGGGAACAATGAAACAGCCTCAGTGGCTGCAATAAGGGGAAAGATTTATGCTGCACACGTAAATAAAAACATGGTTTATGGGCATTTATGGTCAAATAATCCCCTTCACAGTAATATAGACTTCATCATCCTGATTCAAGCCTACAGAACAGATAGGAGAAAGGCATGCTAGCGACAGTAGACATAATATACCACATAATACTGAAATTAGAAAAATTTAAGTAAATCTCTTAAAGTTTGGTGAAAAATATAGGCGCTAATACAGAATATAAGGTGTTCTGTAATTTCTAAGAATAAACATGGCGGGGAAGAAAAGCATTTAGTTAACACTATCAGAGCAAGCTGGCACTGCTGAGGGAAAAACAAGAGAAAACAAGTCAGAGCATTGCCCAAATATTCTTACCAATCTTCAAAGAGTCCAAAAGAACATGATTATTCATAATGCCAAAGGTTAGCAAAAATCAAGGAGGATCAGAACTGAACCGCTTACATGTTAAAATACACCTAGTGCTGCACAAGGAAGTCATCAGAAATTACTCTGGGTAAAGTTTTGTAGCTGCAACACAAAGCCCAGTCCTTGGCATTAGAAGGATGAAAAATCATTAGAGTCAAGTTTACATCTTTGTTTCCTTTTCTATTCAGAAATACCCCAGCAGTGCAGGGGAGCCTTACATGAGACAGAGATGATGAAATACCCAGAAAGCCTAATTAAGGATCCTTGTTACTGGTTGTTTTCCAAAGGGAAGTTTGCTGTTAGCTGCTCTCACAGCTGTCTCCTGGTGATACCGCTAAGGCTCACTTGAGCCCCAGTCCTGTAGGTGTCATTAGCACTATCAACTGCAGCTGAAACCTTCAGAGCAGGCTGCCTTGGAGGGATGACAGCATGGATCTGAGCTGCAGAACCCTGTCAGCATTTCTGTGAGTGCATTCATGATTAAATGAAATAAACCGTTGGTGTCATATTAAATCCTGACACACTCACGCAATCCAATTTTCAGCAGCAATTCTGATTTCAGGTTCACTCTAGACATCTTAATTCTGTCCTGTGAAGTGTGTATATTTTTGATATGACAAGCATGTGGTCTCAGGCACTGATCTGGGGCAAACACCTGAAAACCAGGGGCTTTTTAGAATGTATTTGATTAAACTCTAGTCTCACAAAATATTAGCAAGTGAGTAGCAATATCGACTTCAGACTGTCTATCTATTCAGAAGTTTTGCTGTACTAGACTCTGAGTACTCAAATGGAAATAGTTGGAGATGAAGGAAAACAGATTACTGAGCAGTTTGTAAAGGAGGTTTCATCCTCAAGCACTTCTGAATGAAAGAGCAGTACACATATTGAATATTTCATTTGATGTGTACCAGAATAGGGGTAGATTTACGACTTTCTCAAGATTAGCACAATGAAAAGAAGCATGTGTTCACAAAGTTCAGGCTGAACATTTTGTTTCTAGCCACGAGCTCCCATTTATATTTTCTTACACAACCTTTCTAATATTTGTATAAATCCTAGCATTTGAAAGCTTACAATATTAGCTAGAAAGTTCAGAGTGGACTGAAAGCTTTAATATCTGCTATTAGGAGATCATTACAGAACTGAGTTTACTGAACTCCACCTGTAGACCTCTTAAAAATGCTAGTGTCTCAAAAATATATCACAACAGGCAAGCAGAAGCACTTGGTTGAGTTCATTGTTGATGCTTGAGTTTAGTTGAAAACAAAATAATCTTACTGTGTAAAACATATGCCAATTATGCAAGTTAATGTTTCACTGTATGACAAAAAAATGTTAAGAGTATTCAGACAAATGTCTGTAAATATGAACCAATGCAAAAATATTTTTTAAACAAATCTGTTTAATTTATATGCTTTTCTTTTGTGGCATCAGTTTACCAAATACTATACCATGAAGAATAAAAATATCATGATGTGCCCAGAGGTGAGTACATATTAATTCTCTGTGAATTTTTGTTAGCGTCAATCACATCACTCTTGCCTTTCTTTTTTATCAGCTGTTTATTTTTTNCAGCTGTTTATTTTTTATAAGATTTATGGTTAGCTAAATATTGATTAGTCCTTTCTTTGCTTTGTATCGACATGTTGAAATCTGTTTGTAAATCTGACATTTGTAAATGCACATTTCTGTTGGCAAGAGATAAAACTTTTCTTCCAGACTAATTCTATCACCACTAATACTAACAAAGAAGGCAGAGAAGTAACTTGTTTTGAAACCCCAGTATTCCTGAGTTAATGTAATACCATCAACTTTCTGCAGGTGTTAAGAATGATAAAGGGGTTATATTTCTTCTATATGCAGTGCTTTTATTCCCATTTATGTGTTCAGTTATAGTTGTCAATCAATTTCAGTCACACATCCCTAGTATTATTCCATGAAAAAAAAGGCTGGATAAATCTGAGCAGAGATTTCTACATGCTTATCTAAATACCATTATTAGAAAAAAATTAAAACATGAATGTGTAAATTAAATTTTAATAGCGTGAATTCCTTAGCAAAGTCTACATCTACAGAGTTTCACTAAGCTGAATGCTTCCAATACTGATTGCCTTGGTTTCTGTTGTATTTACTTTTAATAAATTAATTATATTTTTAAGACTTCCACTAATAAAATGCTGCAATATCAACTGTTTCTTGAATATACATTCAATGCAAAGTCACTTTTTTTTCTGTGAAGACGAATTCAGCTATTAAATTCTCACATTCAGCATACTGGGTACATTTCACAAATTACAGAATGACATCTCCTGCTGTTCTTAAGACTAACATAATAACAGTGGCAGCCACACTACAGATTACAAGACTGTAGCTGAAAAGCTACCCCCTATTCCATTACTGTGGGACATTTATAAAAGTCAGGAGAGAAAGACAAAAATGAAAATACATAAATGTTCACATTCCTGGGGTCTTAAAATCTGGTGCAATGATATTGGTTGCACCACAGGCAGTGCCATGATGTAACAAATTTAAACATATGTTATTCCCCATTTGCATATATTTTATTAATGCAGTGATGGGATTAGTGAGAAGCACATCCAGGAAAGAAGGACATTGTTTCTCAGACTAGGTACCCTGATACTGCATTCTGGACCCTCCTGGGATACAAGGATGATCTGCCAGGGAGAGGTGACAAAGAATCCTACCTGTATTTAAAAAGGCCAAGAGGAAGAGACATGAATGGATTAAACAGCATCAAGACTGAATTAGCAAAGAGATTAAGATTTAGAAATAAGTAACCTGCATTCACTCCTTCCACCAATATAAATTTATTTTTTTTTGCTTTCACAACACAGCAGGTCCCCTGGTATAAGGAGACAACACCTGCAAGTTGACAAAGTCAGCAATCTTCACAGTCCCCAGTGAGAAGGACCCCAGACAGGATCCCTGGCAAGCCAACCAAGCCAACTGGCTTCTAGGAGGAGTGATGCAGCTGAGTCCTCCTCTGGTCATGCCATGCAGGGTTTGGTGGCAAGGACTTCATATACCTGGGGATTCTGGAAAGAGATGGCTGGCCCCAGAACTGCATGCTGCAGTATGAATATTTTTAAAACTTTAAAGTATTTGTCCACATAGTTATTACTGTGAAGTAACACAAGAGGTCTATGCTAAAAATTTAAATATGAAATACACACCAGAATCACAAGACTTAAACAGCAGATTTTAAGCATGGTGAGTAATAGTTAGAAAGACCTTTCAACAACCACTACCCATACATAAAAACCACAAAGGCAGTAATAGTAAATGGCATCCCTTATTAACAAATATATGTTACAGGAATCCTAACCACACAGATTAAATTCCACTATAGAACGCATTATTTGGGATGTTTCCATTTTTATTCAAAGCCGTGGTTTGAGACTTTATCACAGTCTCAGTCAGCCCTTGAAGTATCCTCTCTCTCTCTCTAGTGTAAATAACATATTCTCAAATTAAAGATAAAACTAGGCTGATATGGGGTCAAAACCTCATACTATTTCCAGAATCATAATTCTGCTATCCTGAGAGACTTTCTTTCTTGGCACAAAAATTGCACATTAATATACAGTGGGACATTACTTTCCCCAGGCTTCTTTTGGCCCATTTGCTTTTTTTTCCCTCTCCTCCTTCTTCTTCTGTGCTTTTTTAATTTCTGTTGCTCCCTAAACAGATGTGCGCCATAACTTTTTGTGTGTTCCTGCGGGCTGACAAAGGTGAACTCCCAGAAAAGTGTTTTAACCCCTTAAATCTAATAAGTGTTGAACTGAAGAGTTCCACTGGCCACAACCTGTGGCTCCTTTGGAAACTCACTGTTCCCTACCAACCCTCCTGCCTCTCTGCCTGCGTGGTGCCCGTGGCCGCATTCCAGCTGTAGCCCAGCAGGGTGACTCCAGGCTCCTGGCAGCCTCCCTCAGGGGCACTACCAACAACCCGTGCTGCTGTCAGCTGTTCCAGCCCTGACAGGGCAGCTGTAGCCGTGCCAGGGGCTCTGGGTACTTCCCATGTGCCTGTGAGGGGGATGAGGAGACAAAACCTCACAGGGAAGCAATTCAGCAAGAGCGCTTCCCTGTCTCTTGCTAGCACAGGTTGATGAAGGTCTACAAAAGCCTGGTACATCAGCCAGTATGACAGCAGGAAGTATTTGGGTTAATGGCTTCACATTTATTTCTCAGCCAGGGTGTTTTACAGGCACTCCACTGGGCATTCAAAACTCAGTCAGTGTGATCACAATGAAGTTCCTTCTCTTTTCAAAGTTCTAGACTGTAGGTGAAATGCTATTCTTTGCAAGTATTTGACTTTTTGTTCAAGAGAAAAAAGAGACTGTTAAACTTGTCAATAGTGAGAAAATAAATGGAGCTTGCACTGATAGTGCATTGCCTTAAGTTCTTCTTTATAAGAAAACTGAAAATGCCAGCAATAAGAAATAATATTTTTCAACTACTGGGTCTTGTTCTTTTAATAATGAATGTGGACCAGAAAGGACAAATGAACCAAAAGGAATACCTGATTTCAACTTCTTTTTTCATTCTTTTACTAACAAAGACATAACTTCCCTGTAAGTTTTGAAAATAAATCTCAGGAACCCATCTAACAGCAAAATCTCTCCCAAAGGGTTTATATGTGACAAAACCTTCATTACCTTTACTGGGAAAACAAGAGAAGTGTCTTTGTTTACACTCCTTCAAGGTAGTGACAGATCAGGAACAAATTTTTTACATTATCTGCTACTATAAGCCCATTATAAGGCTTTATCCATTCAAAATTATAACTTTCAGAGAGAATTTCAAATGTCTCTTGCTATGCCTCATTTTTTCTACACTGTACTTATTCTGCAGTCAAATAAAAAGGGCTGGTATTCTTGCAGTCACTTCTTGCAGACTTAATCCTACTTAATCAAATAATTTTCATCACATCACAAAATAGTTTTTCTTAGCCCCAACTTAGGCCCTTCATTTCATATTCCAGTTACAATTTGATTTAAGGAAAGTGTACTTTGACTCTTATCACAAAGTTACAGGATCACCTTTATATCCTACTATACACTATATCCTACTGTATATATTACTTTATATCCTTCTATTTTTTCATGACTATTGAACTTTTTCTTAACTACCTATTTTTCAGAACAGGTAGTTATTTAGATACAAGGTACGTTTATAAAAGCTTACATTTCTAAAATAATTTCTTTTCTTCCCTCTGCAATTTCTTAGAGCTCGCAGGTATTTTTAATTAGATTAGGAGACATCCACAACAAAGATTTTCCTTTTGGCCTCTTCCTAGGCTCACTTCTCTGTACTGTCTGTCTGCAAATGGCTTGCCAACCCAGTTCCTTATGTGTGAGGTATAGTAGTGACTAGTGAAATATCCTTCTGTACAGTTAAATGTTCTGGAGTCATCACTGGTAATTAAATAGGAATTCAACCTACAGTGTCTGGGTTATGCTACATATTTCCATTCTGCAAACACATTATAGGGGATGCCTCATGCTGGGAATGGATATGGTTGAAGTTTAGGGTTTGGGTTTTCTTCCTCTCATTAATGTGGGAGTATATGATCTGAGCATGTGATCAGTTTAACCATATGTCACAATAGACAACTTTGCTAGAACAGCCAACACCAATCCTATCTGATTTTAATATAGTTTTCAACTGCTTCCAGGCTGTTTCTCACCATGGTTGCAGCCAGCAGTGTGTTTAATGCTTGATTCCCATGAGAACAATTCCAGGAGCAAACGACTCTCTGCAAAATATCAAGCTTTTTGTTCAAATGTCTAAGGCTAGACAAATTGCACATGCACAGTTTGGCCCCAAGAGCTCTGAAATATGAAGATGTAGATAGATAGATAGATAGATAGATAGATAGATAGATAGATAGATAGATAGATAGATAGATAGATAGATAGATAGATAGATAGATAGACAAAATTATTTTATAATCAGAGACAATACTTGGCGATTACAAAATTACTTTTGTACCTAAGCAGTGACTAGACCCTGCTACACCAAAAAAGTCCAGAAAAATCTCAGCACAGGTGAAAGATCTGTAGTATTTCATGAGATTAGTGCTCTGCTTATAGTCCTGACACTAGAAAGTTTCTGAGCAACTCACACTCTTGCCAGATACTAATTGCTTCACCTTGGCTTGAGACCGTTGAATGTTGTAAATCTAAAAGTGAAGTACATAATGTAAGATGATTATGTAAATGACAGTAAATGAAAATAAAAACAGAGGCACCAGTAGGCAATTAATCCCATTTTTTTTACATGTCCAGTTTAGGATAAATGGAATTGTTCTTCCAAGATTCTAGTTTCATTTAATAGCTACCAAGAAACTCTAAATCACAAGCTCAGGGTGAACATCTCTTTTCTTAAGGCTGATGAAGATAGGTGACATGAATCACGGCTAATGTATAAAGCTGCATTTAATTCCTGAGGTCTGCTCTCTTTTCTCCTTAATTCTCTCAAATCCCATTAGTGCTGAGGATCAGTAACTCTGAGAGAGGTGAATTTGGTTGAAATTGTCAGATATTTTGAACAGCTAGGTAGTCTAGCAATTGCAACATTGCCCCTCCCCTCTTCTATTCCCTCCCCCAGCTCCTCCTCACATTATTTCTTTCAGTCATTTCCTGTTTCTAATCTAAAGTTTAACCCCAGTAGTGCAAAAAAGCTCCTGAGTACTTAAACTTCTTTTTTATTGAACCTATGTAAACTCAAGTATCTAGCACTGAAAATCCTCAAGGACTAGATATTTGTTTTCTAATATTTAAAACAGAACAGGAACCATGATTCTTTCCTTCGATAATAGAAAGTTATTCATACATTATACATATATAGTCAAACATGGAGAGGTGTTTGAATACACACTTAAGGAAGACTAAGTATTTAAGAAATTTAGTATGCTAGGAACTCATAAAAAAACCTAAATTGAATTAAAATTTTTAATTTAAAAACATTTTATGCATAAATATATTTTAATAGATAGTTGGCTGCGTTTTAAACACAACGGGAGATTTTAATATATAATGAGGACAGACATCCTCACACCAAAGTGAAATTCCAGAATATATACATGTCTTTTGACAAACAGATAATCTGATAGAAAGATCTGTTTCTGTTTTGTGATGGCTGCAACCCACCTAGGCAATCTACCACAAAGACCATGACAGGTGGTAGGAAGTACAGCTTGAAGGGAGGGCTTTTGGCAAGCCTTTTGGCAGAATAGAAACTGTCAGGTAAAACCCTGCAAAAAGAGATATTACTCTCCTGTAAAGTTACTGCTCAAGTCTAATGGCACTGTGGGGTCAGTTAGATTTTCTTCCAAACCACACTCAATCACAAGTCCATAGCAAATGCAACAGAGGGAGAAATACTGCAGAGGTGAGTTCAGCTCTGTGCTATGTCATATTTAAATCTCATCCAACAGAACCATAAATCTGGGGTTATAGTGCTGATACTCCAGCCTGACCTCATCTCCATCTCTTGAGGCCTCATTCAAAATCACGTGTTCCCACTAAAGCCAAGTGAGCTGACCAGAAGGAGTGGCACTGACCAGCTCCAGATGCTGGAAGCTGCAGCAAGGGTGGCAGGAGAGGGAGACCTCAAGGACCCCTGCAGCCTCAGTACCTGAACAAACCTAGGCCCTCAAAGCAGGCAGCCAACTGAGCTCTGAACAGCAATATCTTGAGAAGTAACATCTTCTTCCTTCCTCAGCACAGTATTTTGCTGCCATCACCATCACCAATATCATCACCATCGTCATCATCACGTTATGAAATTTATGTTCTGTATTGCTGTGAATTTCTCTAACCATGAATTTATTCTTGCCACTGTTGTGATAAAAAAAATGCAACAAAACATAAATTTCATGTATATTTTTTTCTTCTTATTCTGAATGCCTTTCTACATAAATCAACTTCCCAAAAAAATTTGAAAGAAAAGTTGATGACCTTAGAAGTAGATTTGGAAATTGAGCCCATATGTCTCTCTCTGGAAAACAATGTGCCACCAGCAGCCTCCAAGAAGACTGTCTAATAACTGGAATACTATGTCTTATAGAAGCTGAGTTTGGAATTCAGAGACTACTGAATCATTTGTAAAATATTTCTGTATGCACTATGAAGAAACACAATTACAAGATAAACCATTAGCTGCTTCACCTTCAACACATCAACACTGGCTGCCTTTGAGGAAATAACTTCTGCACAGAAGGACATCTGAAGAAAAAACACATTTTACGAGTTTGTGTATATCACTTTACCAAATAATTCATTTGGTTGCCGCACTTAGAAAGAGAGAGAATATACTTGAAAAATAGAAAAGCAAAGTCCTCCCTTGAACACATAATTTCAAAAATGTCATGTATTTTATGTGGCAACTTCTGAACACCCTAGTTTGGTTACTAAAGACCCTGTTGTCAGGGGTGCTGACCTGAAGTTCCTACTAAAGCCAAAAATTGATCCAAATCACAACATTTGTAAAAGTCAGAACTACATGTTAGAACATGAGCAGTCATTGAATAAGAACAATTCAAAAGAATATACTCAAATCCAGCCTGGTTCTTTCTGGCAAGTTGGCCTGAAGAGTCAAAGAAGAAACAGTCCAAGAAATTTTACTGAGAAATGCTTACAACTGAACTACACTTCACAAGAGGTGACCTATCCAAGGGTGTTACCTTCCCTGACTTTACCACAAGAGACTTTCTTTGGGGTCAGGGCAGTGGTATCAGCAGTGTGTTTCTTTGGCCAGGTAGATAACAGGGCCTCTACTGTGTTGCAGAGGTTTATTTGTAATGCTCACAACAGTGAAAATTGCATGTATAAGCCTGGAGAGTGGACACATCGATCCCAACTGCTGCTCACATCACTGCTAGCTGAGCTTCAAATTAGTCATGCTGTGTAGGTAAGTTTACTCTCTCCATAAATCTGTAACTGCTGCTTTCCAACTTCATGTGTTGTCATTTGACAGCCTAATGTTGTTCCTTCAACACCATTTAATTTTGAAAGTCAGCAATGTGGAGAGTGAAGCAGTGCCAGCAAGCTAGGAAAAACCAAATAACTTACAAGATATTTTAGTATGTCATTTAAATATATTCAGCATCCATAAAGATGTCACATTATTCCATGAGTTATTACTATGGTAATGTGAAAAAGAAAAAAAAAAGCACATTATTTTAACTATATATACAATTAATTAAAATATTATGAGGATAAACTTCAGGAAATGTGCTTGAAAATGATACTTTTTAAAGGGCAATATGATTCCATATTTTCTTTTCTTTGCCTTACATCTATGATCTTAAAAAATAAGAAACAATATTAGCAACAGAGGGAGAGGGTTAACCACTTTTTTGTAAAGTAGCCTCTATACTTACAAGGAAAAATGTACTTATCAGTACATGCAATGTCAGCCAATATCTTACAGAGGTCCTCCCTAATGGATTGTGCTACTTTTAAAAGATAAAGCTTTCTGAGTGCACTTTATCTGCTAATAAATGGCTTATAAATACATACTATCTGAATACTTCAGCAGGAGAATATCTACTTTTGTTAACAGACTTTTTAAGTACCCATCCACTTTAAAGAAAAATAAAATTGTGCACTGCCATTTTTTTTCTTTTTGCTTTTTTGATTCTTAGCTCTAAAAATCAGGGCTGACTTTTTTTATATGATCCAAGATCAGTAAACAAAATGAAACCTTATGTTGGTGATGTTGGAATAGATGTACCATAAAGAAGTAAAGAAATGTTTGAATGCTTAATAAGCTCATATAAATTAATTAATGTATACTGTTAAACACATTTACAGATGGAACAGTTTGATCTAAGCCATATTTATTTAACTATTTAACATTGAAAAGTTCAGAGGTAAATACAAAGAACAATGCATTTATGTATTTCTACCACACTATCAAAGCAACTCTTTAAATACCAGTGCTGTTGGAATCTATATGTTCCACTGAAGAAGGTCCTAACTTCAGCTCAATTTCCCTTTATATGATGTCAGTTATTTGAGACTAAAAACTCAATTCAAGAAGAAGCTCTTCCTCTAAGTTCTTTCCCTCAAACATATTTTTTTACTTCAGCATAGCTAGATAAATTAAAAGAAAAAATCTAATTTTCTTATCTTTACATAGTCTACAATGTATTTTTCTCTAGTTAAAACTTTGTTCTAGAATCTTTTGCTTAACAGAATAGAATATTAAACTGATAGAAAGCATACAGCTTTAATTCAAAAGTCCTCAGGATCAAGGACCTTAACTTCCATATTACATAACAGAACAGGTTTTTTTTATTTTTATTTTTATTTTAGCTTGCAGATACAGTGCATGATTTTATTTTTGACAGAAAGTCAAGAACCTTGTTAATTCTGACATCCTACATTGAACTTTAGTTATTCTTCAAAACAGAGATGCTTTCCTGGATGAAGGCATTACTATGAGTGGGGATACTTGAATGGAAAGAAAATGGCTTAGGCATCTGGCTAGAATTTGGGTGTATAAACTCAGTCTCAAAGTCACAGAACTAAGTGACATGTCACTTCAATTTAAATAGCCTTTGGTCCAGACCAGTATCATTATATTAAATCAAAAAATATATCTTATTAGTTATCCACTTAGTTCAGTAGATTTAGACCAGAAAGAATATAATTGGAGAAGACATTGTATCTTTCAATATAGTCAATGTTTCTTCAAAATGACTTAAAGACACAGAAATAGTTAATACAAGTAGTTATAAAATGGAGAGTTACTATTTCTGTAGCTGCAGCAATCAGTATCCAAATCATGACCTGAGTATTATCAGCATTCCCTCATGATTTTGCACCAAAAAACACAGTTTGAGTCCAAACTCAAAATAGCCTGTCATTTCCTCTGCCATTTTTTTACACATATAAACTCTCAGTCCCCTTAATAGTGATTCAGTAACTTTCTCCTGTTGCATTCCTGCCTGCAGACTGTCTGCCCACAGAATGCCATCAAACCACATTACTTTGGTATCAATCTACCTTAGACTTGATGGAATTTCCTAATGGAGGCTGTGATCATTATCTTTCTGTGAACCCAGAATGGCTCTGGTCATGTCATATCAGAAACAGGGAGTGGAAATCAGGCTGGCAGCTAGCATGGCAGGATAGAACTGGACTAGTTTATTGTTAAGTAGAATTGGCCAAGAGTGACTGTATTAAAGATAGATGCCCTTGTGCATTTAGGTAGAAAGTAATAAATTTTATTCTTTCTAAACCACAAGAACTTTTAAAATGCTTAACTTCTGAACAGCTTGTTATAATTTGTAATGTTAGGGAAAAGCTAGATCCCCTTAAAATTACAATGGGAACATATTTTTCTCAAGGCAGGAAACTATGACCCATTCCATCTTCCTAGAACAGAATACCTGCAGTCTGTACAGAGGAGATAAAGCATATGCTACTGTGTCACCTAAGCTTTATTACATAGTGGGGAAGATCTACATTATCTTGGGAGTATATCTTCTGGTGGATAACAAAATCTGTAGTCTCTTTCCAGTTTGCTGCTGATTCTAATATATTCATGGAGAATCATGTCCTCAGCTAAAAGAAAAGTGAGAGCACTCTTGTAACTACCCGTCTGTAACTGTTGGAACGCTGCAGAGGCAAGCTAGGTTCAACAGGAAACATGTCACCTCATGAGAAAAGAAATCTCCTTAATGAATATGCCCCTCTGGTTCACCTTCATTTTCGTACACCTGAGTTACCTGGAAGTGAGAGAAAAGATGTTTTTAAAATGCTTTAAGTCTGTCATAATGTAGTGTGTTTCATCAGACAAATGCTAACCTGAAATAAAAGTTCAAGCACACTAAACAGTTGAACATCTGTCATGCGGTGAGCTTTGCACCTCTAATTAGCTCCTTTGCTTGAAAAGCTGAAGCTATGCTTAGCATGTTAACAGTGTGGTTCTCCAATTCCATAGAACAATCAAGTACTTCTGTCCCCTTAGTAAGTAAATGGTTGCTCAAAAGTGCAGGACAGAAGAAAAATCCTCTGTACAGTGAGAAGAAACAAATTTTCTGCAAACGACCTTTCACAATACAGGTCCTGACATTCAAATAATGAAACTCTGGCTCTAAAGTTTGTGTGACCTCCATATTTCAAAAATCTGTCTAGCCTACATTGCCTCAGAGGATGCTTTTCAAAACTTTGCAATGGGACACACACCATCTTCTGACCATGATTTATTATCAGTGTGCAGATAGTATTTCCCTTTTTCTTTCCATATCACACAGAGGAGGAAAAATAAAGAAGGAAACAGAATGCTTCTGCTACCTACATACAGGAAGTTTGTTCATAAAGTTATCAGTGTTGTCTGGATTCATTGCCTGTACCTTCATTTTGAATCCAGATCTTTAGAAAATGCTTTTTCTTTCACAGGAAGATACCTCAGCCATGAAACAACAAACAATAAAGCATGGAAGCTGCGTCTAAACAACAAGGACATTCCCAGGAAATTCTCAGTCTTGCTGAAATATTTTCCCCTTTGTGTCAGTTCCTTTCAGCTTAGTCCAGGCAACTGTCTCAGCAGGTTGTGTCTTCAGGAGTTTTATCTGATCATGATCTTGGGAAATATCCCACAGTTTTTCATACAGTTCCCAAGTATTCCACAATTTCCTCAAACAGACATTCAGTCTCAAAACAAAAAGCATGTAACAAGTATTGGTTTTCTATAAAAATCAAAACAAAAGCTTTTACAGGCAGGGTGAGCTTGCAGAAATTATTTACTATGTGCAATATTAAAGAATTATATCCCTTACAATGTGCCTAGTTATTTCTCGAAGCCAAAACAGTTATCATTCACGAGTGGCAAAAAATTTCAAGGAACAGACATAAAAATCTACTGATTGGACTCACTAGATTATTTGCTTCATCAAAGACAAGGAAGGTAATTGATGGGCTAGCTGCATCATGTACCAAAATGTTAATTTTCTCAATGATTTTGCAACAATTTTCCATGGGGCAGAATACAAGCATAGGGGTTTTTTCCACAAGCTGCTGTATCAACACTACATACTAATCAACATGAAAGAGCTCAGTCTACCACCTCCTGCATTTAATTTGGCAATCTAACTTAAACACAAACTCACTGGAAAATTGGATTGATGCAATAAAGTCTGGATATTATCTTTTATTTCAAACACAGTCATGTGCATTGCCTCTCAGTCAACAGTGTCCATGTCCCTGAAGAGGACAGATGCTCTCTCCTGCTCTGCCTGGGCACTTTCCTCAGTCCATCACTTTCTCCTCTATGTTCTCCTTCTCACTTGATATCATAGTGAATTCTTATCAGACCTTGAGAAAGTTTGAGAGGACTGAAGTTAGCTGGCTTGAGCTTCCCTTATATGCAGGAGAATTTAGGCTTCTTCAGTTGTTTGTGAAGACTGCTGCCTAACTCAACAAACACTGTGGTAGTCATAGGAACTGGCTCTTAGTCATAGCAGCTCCTGGCTCTTAGTTAGATGTGCTTCTCAACCTGTGCAGGTTGAAACCCCTGCTCCAAAACACCCTTGCTTCCTCTGTGAAATAACCTGAAGAATAGTATTTCATTATTAAGTCAGATTAGACAGACAGAAACATAAGAATCATCAGTCCTTCCCCTAGAGGCAAGAGGAAATTTGACTGCATTTAGGAGAGGGTAGAACAGGGAATCTGGTTTCTGGTCCTGTAATTTTTTGGGTAATGACAGTCTGTTATACCCTTCTCTGTGCTCATGTGGCTCTGTCTCACCATGTGGCTATGTATCACCATCACCACCCAGTCCTTAAAGAATCTAGGAACAGACTAGCCTCTGTCATTCTCAGACACCTGCACAATAGTTATCTTGTTTTGGCGTAAACGTAAGCAGCATCTCAATAAGCTTGGATTGATTTCAGGTTTTTTAACAGGCAGCTTCAGGCATGTGTAAGCAACTAAATTGTTAAATAGGGGAATGGTCAAATTAATCTCACTTTTTTCTGTACCTATTGGTATATGTTGACCCATGGTTTTGACTTTGATCCCTCTTGAATCTTCAGAGCTTAAGCAATTATATGGTTCTAACATTTCCTGGCTCACTTCTAGTCATTACAATTGTCATGCAAGATATTTTAAACAAAAGTTGTTAATTTTCCAGTTTAATTCCTGCCCTTTATCATTTCACTGCAGTATTGTACCTAAGTAATGTTCTACAGAAGTTCCTGCTGTTTTAAACACCACAGTCCTTTTGATAATACACAATTAAGCTACTTGAAGAATGTCAAGCATTTTTATTTTCATTCAGATTTCTGTGCTTGTTAAGCACTCTGTTCCTCTTGAGGATTTTGGGAGGGCTTTGGGGAGATTTTTTGTTTGTCTATTTGTTTTGTTTCTTTCTTTTTTGTTCCTTTAAATAAAATTCAATCCATTCAACCTAAAACATTAACCTTAGTGCAATATTTCTCAGAAACAAAAAACAAATTCAAGTATTGAAGAGCATTGAAGCATACCTTTTACTTCATCGTTTTTGTTATTTGTCAGTCCATTAGCAATATCCTAAGTCAACTACACTGAGTGACTTGTACTTTGAAAAATATGCTATTTTTTTGATGAAATCAAAGTTGCCAGAAGCATACTTAAAATCTCACATTGGAATCAGATTGCAGACCCAGTAATATATAACCTCTGTGATCTGGAAAGGAACAAAGCTAGAGACTGAAATATGGTTTAGACAATAAATAATCACCTATCAGCTAGATTCTTTGGTAATGATGATAGAATAATAATTAAAAAATAAAAGCAAACCCAAAACACAAACCCTATTGGGATTAATAATCACAGATGTAGTTTAAAATAAACTAAAATATATGCATTTTTAAACTTTGGCTTTGATCCCATTTACACTGTTGAGAAAAAATATGTGTTAATTTTATTTGCAGCAAAATTCTTAATTTTTTTAAAATCATGTTTGATTATGATTTTTGTTGACATTTTAATAAAAACCTCAATATAGTTCACAATAATGAAATTCTTAGATATTCACTGTATTGTACTTCTAAATCACCATTTCCATCAAGATACAACTAAAGGCTACCTGACTTCTAATTTACTGAAATAACAGATGTAGAGTTTAGCTAGGATTTGCTACCATTATTGCTTTTTAAACCTAAAAGTATCAGAGACAAAGGCATTTTAGAATAGACACATCATTATGTTTTTGAGATGGCCTGAAGAAAACAGTAGAATTAGGTAAGGGAAAGCACAGGGGTAAGACAATTATTATTCTCAATTATTATTATTATGCTTTTATTCTCCAAAAAAACATTTTCATGCTTACTACCCTGATGTCAGAAACTGTGCAAAGGCAAATTGGAAAATACTTCTGTTTTCTGAGGAAGAAGAGGAAGACATTGACAAGAAGGCCACTGGGAAATTTTTGTTAACTTCAACTGAATCGTTGCTGCCTTCAATCACTGTGAGTGGTCCTTATTTTCCAAGCACAAAGATCTTGCACAGAAAAGTAGAAATTTTTATGCCTTTCAAAATGGACTTTTGTTCATAATTCAGCTATTGATCATTTACAGCAGTAACTCTGTTCCATTAAATGATGCCTCTGAAGAGAGTGCATGCAAAGTAGTTAAATGTACTATGTACATTTTTGTATCTATGAGAAACATCTCCAGTGAGATCCTTAACACTCCCAGGGATAAGTGAATAGGTGCACAATAGGAATGTGGAGTTCTGTGGGGAGAGATTTTTCTGGGTTTCTTTAGGCTTTTCTAGTTTTGAACAACATTCTGAGGCTAGGAAATATCACTGGAAGTGGGACCAAACCCAGCTGTAACTGAGAGTTTTGTACTTTTCTCTGATAGCAAGACCTCTTCAAACCTGTCCTGCTTTCTTAGAGTGGTCATCCTACTTCCTCTCTGTTCTGTCTTATCCTTAGTCACTGTAATAGCTCAAAGGCTATTCCACTCTCTTTGTCAAAAGCTGGAACAGCATCATTTGGCAACACATTGTATTTGTACTTCTATAGCACCAGATGGTTTAAAATGTTTGAAAGACCTCAGCCAAAGCACCAAAACCAGAAGGGGACTAGGAAAAGTACTTGTGAAATCTGGTCTGAAAACCAAATAACCTATTAGCTGTTGGGAAGATGACACCTCTTCACTTCGAAGAAATTCAGGACCTTCAACTGAAATTTCCTCTAAGGAAGAGAATTTTTGTGCACAGATAATTTTACAGAGATATCATCTTTCAGTCAGTTTCATGTGGCTATTAATTATCTGCATGGAAATACACAGACATAGCAAGATAATGTTTCATGGGTGACTGCACAAGTGCTTTTACAAAATTTTTCATCTTCCTTCACCCAGAAATTGCTGCCTTAGATCTGATGAAAAGCATTTCTGTGCTAGAAACCCAAATTAAAATTTTGTTGACAGCTTTAACGTTAGAAAATTAAGATGCTATTTGAAATAAAAGTAAAAACGTTCAGCACAGCATGGAAATGAAGGTTGGGAAACTAGGAGATCCATATTTAACTCAAGTATTTTGTGTGGCTGTTTGCTAGATTTCTTTCAATACATGAGGTGGCTATCCTTTAAAAACATTGATAGAAATACGATGAAAAGCAAAAGGAAAATTTCTGACAACTATATCTCACTGAAATCTAGCTCCACCCTTTTGGTATCACTGTTTAGACACTCCATGACACTCAAAATAAGTTGACTACTATAAATGGAATGAATCCCCTTCGCTCCCACACGATTCCATTCTCCTGATAAGGAAATCATGTGCATGGAGGGGATTTAGCAGGCTAGGAGGTTACTCAGAGGCCATGCACCATCTGTTTAATCAAATGCACACATACCACCCCTCCTTTAAAGCTCACTTTTTTAATCTCTC
>VZRX01023980.1:0-16375 GCA_013398075.1 Notiomystis cincta | reverse complement strand
TTAAAGCTCGCTTTTTTAATCTCTCTGGGGTTTTTGGTTGGTTGGTTTGGGGGGGAGGGAGGGGTGGTTAGTAGAAAATTCACTTTTATGGATCATTTTGCATAAATCTTCATCTTTGCAAAGAGTACCAGGAGGGAAAAATTCCAAATGTCTTTTGATTGCAAAAATAAATAGTGAAGTAGAAACCTGTAAAAGAATCTGCAAAAACATATTTCTTTGAATACCAAGTTTTGTAAATTATAAATAGTATTGCAAGATATTCAGGGAAATTAATCCTTTCAATGGCCAATGTACTATAAGCTCAAATCTTGGTCAATCTATTTTCCCATTATACCAAGGAGGAAGCTTCAGGTCATGTTATAGGTTATGTTATTAAACAAAAGAAGACAAAAGGAAACCAAATCAAGCCAAACCAAAACCAAGCAACAACAAGACCCTTCCCCTCACAAAGAAAAAAAATAATTCTAAAAAACCCAAGACAAACCAAAATGAAACAAAAAAAGAAACAAAAAAACCAAAACAAACCCAAAGAAACAAAACACAATACATACACAACACCCCACTCCCCCCCCCAAAAAAAGGCCAACAGCAACAAAAACAAAAAAATGTGTATTGTGGCAGTTATAAGATTATATAGGCTATCTAGAACTGTTTTCAACCTCCAAAGAAAATTGATTTGGAAAGAAAACCTTATACTGTCACTTCAGCCTGAGTGAGAAAGTAAGTGAGAAGTAGTGTCAAAGAAACACAGCAATACAGACTTTTAGTAAGAGAAGACCTGGGGAGAATATCATATGGTGAGAACAGATGACATGGCTGGGCATGAGAGAAATTTCACTAGTAAAGTCTTAAAAGGATATTTAATGTGCTTTACAACCAGCATGTTAAAATTTCTGTCTAAGAAACAAAACAGAGAAATGTTTCAGTGATACTGAGAAAAAGGGTCCATCTCTGGAATGAGACTTTTCTCAGCACCAGATTTTTTAAACGTCTATGCCATTATTTCTAGAGTCTGACATTTCTTACAAGATGCAATGAGATTTTTTTTTTTTTAAATTGCAAATTAAAGTATTGACAGCAGACTCCCCTCCTACTGATGTAGTTAGTAAACACACCCAGAGGTATGTTGGGTCAAAGGTGTTACTTGGATGTGAAACCAGCAAAACTGAGAGAGGAATCAGGTGAATCTGAAGCTGGGAGAATTAATATAATTTCTTATTGTAAGAGGGAGTTCTCTCTGAGATTTTATCTTACGCTTCAAATTTATAGTGTTTCTCTCCCATGTGAATTTAATAAAAACACCAGTGCTACTGCATATTTCTTTTAGAATGGGCAACTACAAAACCTCCATTCTGCCTGGCTGTGTAATTTCATAAAATATGTAGAGAGTCCACAAGACTCAGATACCCAAACTGTTGTCTCTGTTTGGGTCAAAATAGTCTTATGCAAGAAGAAAGATGGAATTCTCTGCTGTACAACAGCCTAGACTTCATCTTTCCATATTTTTTTGTGCTTTCCTGACAAATTTGTTTGCCTTTTGCTAGATTTTCACCTTGACTGAGTTTACTGTTCTGTTGTAATATTCTACAGGGGCCAATCTGAAACTCGGTTAAGAAACAAGCCTTGATTTCTCATAAATTTGTGCAATGTAATTGACTAGAAAAGCTTTCAACAGCTTTTAATCATCTCAAATGCTATGCAAAAGGCACTTTTCTTATCACTAGATTCTGCCTCTTACTTCCCTCCAGAGAGCTTTCAAATTGTGATTGAAACACTGATTTATAAAAAGAAAAAAGTATTACAACATAAGCTTCACTTTAGAAAGCTTCTATTTAATAGGCTGATCTGTGTATGTGTGACTTAAATGGGTCAAAGTGCTTGTGTTCATTTTGACCTATGCCTGCTCACAAAGCTAAAAGAAAATCTAGTTTTAGCTGTTCTTAGCTTATGCCCACCCATGTTCACTGAGGAGACCTCAGGTTTTGGAGCAATCTGTGTTTTCCATGCTAAAGATGCATAATTATTACTCAGGAATATGGAACTCAGGAATTTATAGCTGAGGTACCATGGCAATATGAAAAACGACAGCATGCACAGCAACAGGGAAAAAACCCAGTTCATCAGCCACAGGAAAATGGTACATTCATTACTTATTGTTGGGTTCCATAACTGAAATGTGACAATAGCTTTGGTGTCCAGAAACTCTCAATGAATAGTAAATGTTAATCACTACCTATACACTTGACCTTTTGTCTTCCAATTTGACATTTGTACTAGGAAATAACTCAAAGCAAAATACTCTTCTGTTTAGGTGGTACACGAAGTAGAACCACTTCAGCCAAAACTACAGTGTGGCCATCACTGAGGAGTATAGACATAAGTTCATATGTGTGAACAGTTTAAAATTTTTTCTACTTTTCTTGATTTTAGGTGATGTTAAATACAACATATTTCAACAGATTAAGAGAGTCTAAATAGGAGTATTCCATTCTTTATCACTTTGGATATTGGTTTCTATGAATGATGAGTTGAAATTTTCGTGAACTAATCTTCCTATTGGACTCCTGTCCTGGTTCAAATGACAAAACAAATAATAGTTAGGTGATCTTTAAATCTCAAAGGGTTTTCTAGGCATCTGTTTTAACCTCATAATTTATCCTTGGCAGATTTGCTACCCTTCAAACAGAAGTTGTGCTTTCAAGACGTTGATTTAGGTCAAGAAAACAAAACTGCGACTTAGAACTAGTCTGGGATGTAGAGAGTTCATCATCCAGTTAAGATAGATACGAATATTTTTTTGTGTAATTGAGGGAAAGATGTGAAAGATTACTGCATCAAATTCTGGTTCTGGATTGTGGAGTAGTTAAATGGTCACAGGGAAAAGAGGTAGTGGACTTTTATGTGGAATTGATGGTGAAGTACACTACAGAAACTGTTTGAACTGCATATGAGTATATGAACTCAATAAATGGATTAAAAAGGTGCCTGCAGACTTGCAGGTGAACCACAGTAGTCATAATTACTAGGGTGATTGTGATGTAGTACTTTTTGCCAGTAACTGATCATTGCAAATATACTTTCTGAGGCAGCACAAAATTATAAATTTTAAAATGGAGGAATACTTTCATTTAAAGTAAAGGAAAGGGTCTCTAAATGTTGAAGACTAAAGCATTTTCTAATGAATGAGAGTGCCCAAAATTAAATGGTTCCAAAAAACCCAAACTTTTTAACATCCTGTGAAAGAGTTGCAATACTTACCACATGACTCACTCAACTGATTCAAAGGAAGCTCTTTTTTTCCTTTTTTCTGTTCCAGGGCTCTCCCTTTAAATTCACTGTGTGTTTATGTTTAAACGCAGGCAGAACTTGTGACATTCATAACCTGAGCATATCTGAAACTCTATGCAAATCAAACACCAGAACCTCTTCTTTTGTGTTATAGCACTATTTATAAAAATAACCTGTTGCTAAATCAACTGCAGGATGAGGACATGTTCTTCAGAAGCAAGCGATATTGTAAAAATCCTGCAAATTATGAGTACAGCATCATTTTCCTAACCCCAGGCTCTAACTAACTGAAGGTCTGAACACTAATAAAAATAAACTATCTTTTTGTTGTTGTTGTTGTTTCAGCAGTATAAAGAGTTTCAGGTACTCAAATTAAAAGTCAAAATCCTTAAAAAATGGGAAAAACACACCTGTAGTTCAGCCAGATCCTGCTCAAGTGGCAAGATTTGTCTTGAATATGTATTCATTCAGTTCTAACTCTGGTGTTAGTCTTCAACCATAGTTGCACATAAATCAGCTTTCCCTGTTTTAAGTTTATACACTCATCATTTAACTGCTGGATGACTCACTATGTGCCTTTGAATGCAAGTACCCAATTTTTTCCGAAAATAAAGTATCTCCATGAATGAAAGTAGTACACTAAGTACATGAAAGCAAACACTGCCTTTTGAATGCTTCTCCATGAGCAGCTGACAATAAATTAAAAAGAACCTGATGTTCTTTCTGCACATATTAATAAAATATAATTTTCTTCTCTGGTAAATGGGCATTTCTATAAACAGGAGAAGAATTAAGGCAAAAAAGTGTATGCATGCACAAGTGACCAAATAATAACATAAAATCAAGGGCGCAGAAGCATTAATTTTAATTTATTTTATTAGAAACAATTTTTAACAGAGCAGAGTTTTGCTTGCTCCTGCCATTAATGACTGGTCAACCCCAAAACACTATTTTATTGACTTTAGGAGGCTAATGAAGGTAACCTTTCCTAGAAAGAAAAGCTTTCCTTAATACATGGAAAGAAGTAGAAAGATTTTTAGTCTTTTTACATGAGGCTCATGGCAATATATTTATGAAATATATCTTGTCAAAAATGTCTAAAAGGTTTCCTGGTAAAAGTAAACAAAACATATGGAAATCATTCTGAAAAATTTATTAGCATAGTCACACTTCAACATGTGATCCAAACTTTACAAAGTTATACAAAAGCACAGAGCATCACATAAGATCTATTACATTTTGCACACAGTCAGCTATTTCAGCATGCAGCTGTAATATAAGATTCAGCTGTACAAGTGAAATATAAAATGTGTTCTAAGGAAATAATAGGGAAAACAGATTTAATGTGCGTCTACATCTTTGAAGCCTTAATTTAAAAATTAATTTTCTACTTCTATTTCAGCCCACTTTGGCCAACTTAATGGTCTTGCAAAGTAAAAAATTTCAGTAAAATATGTACTGATACCAGCACTGTGGTATTTTGCATTATTTGGACTGGTAAGAACCACAACAGACAACAAAATTTGCAACAAAGACAAAAATTACACCTGGATCCCAGAAGGTGCACTCCTTAACAAAATTAATTCTAACACCTAAAACTCAAATCTTGATGAGGCAAAGTTGAAGAGTCATTGAATCATTAAGATTGGAAAAGACCTCCAAGATGATAAAATACAACTTTTGACCAAAGAAGATAGAAATTATCTATCTCCTCTTTTCTATTATTGTGTATCTGATTTTTTCAGTGTGTTGGGTTACCAGCTAAGGGAAGGATTTAAAACAGGGTTGCAGCTTTATAGGATCTATCACAGCCCTCCCACTCCCACATCCTGAGGGCAGAGTGAAGGTTTGGGTGGTGAATTGAGGCTGAAGCCCCACAGAATCACCCTGCAGTGCCCTGCACTGCTCAGTCTTGGGCTTCTCAACCTCGCTCAGCATGGAGCAGAAATGGGAGCAGGACACACAAGGGGCAGCTCAAGGAGAGCCCTCCAGTCTCAGCCTCCAGTCCCAGTGAGGCCACAATACATGAGATGTGTCAGAGTTGGAGCTTCCTTCTTTCAGCCTCCTGATGGGCCATTGGCATGATAGTAGTGATATGCTGTTCAGGAGTCTTTTCCTGGAACAAGGGAAAATTAAAAATTTTGTCTTGGTCCCATTGAGGCATTTTTTTAAAAAAGTTTTTTATACAGCTGGATAAATTGTCAATATTTTTAGTAATATTTCAGGAATCATAAAGTTAGGAAAGAGACTCCTTTAAAATCTACTAACCTTGTGTTAGTGCACGCTTTAGGTTTTCATCCTCGATCTGAATAAAGTGGGAATTTATGTTCTCGTTTCATTCCATAATGCAGGTGGCTCTTAAATACACAATATATGTTTGCTGACTTCTTCACAGTTTTATGATCACTGCTTAGATCTATTTAACTACATTGTTTTCATTCCAGAGTTGTGTGGGGAACTGATGATCAAGCAATACACTACCTTGGTTTTCATGTCATATTTTACCAGCCTAACTTTATGGTCAGCACTAGTCATAAACTGGGGCAGTTGGGGTCAGGTGTAGCTCTGTGTGCAACAATCAGACTACTAAAAATTAAAGTCAGAGAGCTAAACCCTATTCTTCATGCAATCCAGCAAAAAATACCAGTGCAACAAGTCATACTAAGAAAAAAGCCCATTTTTCTTCCCCAAATATTTTTCAGATCACTGACCTGGATGAAAATGCATGAATGAGAAGTGTTTCACAAAGAGTTTAGGGCTTGTTGCTGCCAAGTGAAAGAATTTCTTTGATTACTAAAGTGAAAATATTTAGTAGAAAACTTATTAACCAAGAATAAATTGAAAACATAAATTCATAAAATTAATAGACTCAGGTGACAAACATTCCTTACTGAGAGCAAATCTCTACAAAGTGAAAGCTAATCTATTGAGTATAGCTCGAAAGAATAAGTGTTCTCATTAAAAGTTTGTAAATATTTTTTAGCATTTTGTATACTTGATAATTTGGGAAATTAGCCCAGCCAAATGAAGTTGGTTTATGTAATAAGCACTGCTCTAACTGGTATCTGTAACAGGGATTATGACACTCATCCCTTTGCTCAATGCAATAAAGATCTATAGGGAAAAAAATACAACAACAACAACAACAACCAAAAAAAACCTCTGCCAGCTTAATCTTTATTGTAGAACTAAAATTGTGTATCGAATCTTTACAATAATCCCCAAATCTATAAAACAATTTCCATTCAGATTTAACAACACTGCCAAAATAGGTAAAAAAGTTAGGAGCAGCCCAAACCTACATATGCAGTAGTCAACACCCACAGCATTTATTAAGTTCAAGAGAAATGGCAGCTTGTTTGTCAGACTGCACCATATTCCTCAGATCATCTAAGCTCAGAGTGGCAATATGTCACTCACAAACTCAGCAGCTGGAGAGCACCAAGGACTGCACAGCTTGAGCAGGACAGTGCTGGAAAAATATCAAGAAGGTGGCTCATCAACATATCCTTTCTGTGTGATTAAAGGTAACTACTGTGGAATATGCTATTTTATCTTCCAGGCAGTTTCTTTTAATTCCTGCAATCACTGAGCACTGGAGCTTTAGTAAAATGTCAAAAGCTCTCTCCTTCTTTTGGGACCCATTAGCTGGCCTTTGCCAAGAAGGCACTACTCAGTGTAAAATTGTGCAAAAGTTGAAGAAATGCTGCTTAATAAGCATCCAAAGGCTGGAAATGGCAGTGAATTTAATCATGTGGTATTTAAGGAATTTTCCTTGAAAATCAGATGCATTTCGTATACGACAGTTGTTTCACACCCTTCACTGTAGCAATCAGCCTTCCATAAAGACCCTCTACTGTCTGCACTGGCATCTTTCTTCAGTACTCACTTTTATTCCTTTCTGTACAGTATCTGTATAGAAAGAGAGATACATCAAACTGGTAACTCCTCCGTGGCTTTCTTGATAATACATTGCAGATAATGACATGAAGTTAGGGGCATTTTCTTTATTTAGCACTAATATTCCAAACATTTAAAGACATGAATTGTGTGGGTCAATACAATTCCTCTCAGACACATGGCAGAGTGATGCTGCTCGTGCAGTCCTGCAGGATAAAAAGGGGATAGTAGCAGGAACAAATTAGAAACTGCTTATTTCACCATTACTGTCAAAAGGAACGTTCATGAAGCCATTGTATGGCAAAATCTGGGCTTTTAAAAAAGTATCTGAAAACAATTGGTAATAGAAACAAATCACATAACAATTCAAACATTGGCAGTGAATAACAGAAGGGTAAGCAGTTGGCAATGACAGCAGCTGTTTGTAAAAAATATAGTTACAAACACAAAGCCATGCAAAATTTTCCTCTCGGGGGTGGGTGGAGGAATTTTGTGAGTCTCAGTAAACAAATAAACTATTTTTTTACCAAAGAAATTATTCCAATACAAACTAGAAAACACATACACAAAAGCTCATAGAACAGCTAAAGTGGTGAAAAGAATACTGCAAACAACAAATATCCTGCTGAATTTTCAGTTATTTAGGCATGTAGGGACTAAGGTGGAGGTATGAAGGACACTCAGAGATGAGATTAGTAGTACTTGAATAAAAAAAGAGACTCATTGTCTCTTTTTCCTGTGCAGGGAAACCTCATTGGATTTCAAGACAAATTTCAGGAGAAAAACACCCTGGAATGAGAGTTTCCTCTAAGGAGAAAGGGCTTCAGTAACTCCCTTTTCTTCTCTCAATAAGAGAAATGGATACTAGGGGATCAAAGCATAAAAAAAGTAAAACTGTTTATTAACAAAGCAAGATACCTGCAAAGCACAGGGGAAAAAAAAGAATTGAACCTTACATGCCACACCCACACTGCGGCACGGCTGGGAGGCAGCGATGGTGGCTGCCCCTTTTGTCTCAGGGAAGGGAGGGGAAAAGAGTTCATGCAGCAGCTGGGAACCTCTTGGATTTCTGTCATGGGTCTTCTCCTTGCAGCAGCCAAAGCTGGTGGATTTTAATGTCCTTTCTCATGTTGGTTCAGCTCCTCTGAGGTCTAAGGTTCAGGGCGGTCCTGCTGAAAAGGAAAAACAAGCCAAGCAAAAAACAGTTCAACAGAACAAAAAACGCTGGAACAAAGACACTGCCAAGAGGACTCCCATTGCAGCCTCCAGGTTAGGGGAAGGAAAGGAAAAAAACTTCTTACTTCAAGCTAGCAAGAACCATCCAACACAACAAAAGGAACAATGTGATGTCCCCAGTCCACACTGTCCAGAGCACACCGGAGAGAGAGAGAGATGGATCAGAGCCCATGCCCAGCGTTTCAAGGCTCCAGTCCTGCCCCCTGGTTCATCTTTAGACACAGCAGACATTTCTGGGCCTAAAGCAAATGATTAGGAAATAAAGCATTATCATAAAATCACCCCAAAACACCATGAAATCAGAAAGAGCATCATCTCTCATATTTACATAAAATAAAAAACCAGCTTTTAGAAACAAGTTATAAAGAGCTGTTTTATTATACATACAGACTCCATCAGGAGTAGGGACCACAACACAATCGAGACTACAGCATCACAATAAACAGGATGCTGACTAGACCATATGGAGTCTCAGGAAAGTGACCAGTTTCATCTTTTTCTTGTACTTCTCACTTCAGCGTTAGGTTTGATGCACTTGCCCAATTTAGAAGTGTTTTTGAGAAGATGACCAATTAGAAATATCATCAGTATAATCTGCCATGGGATTCATCCTTTATTTTCCTGAGAAATCTGAGATCTCATCTTTGCATCTGATTTACAGCCTCCTGTTTATAATAGTAGAGCTACTCTTACAAAAATCATAAACAGTCTTTGGCTCTTGGGTAATTGTACAAAACCAAGAACTGTACAAAACTGCCTTTCACACAGTATTTTAAAATCAGAGACAGCTCAGAATGTATATGGGGTTACATGGATAACTATAGTAGACGGAATCAGGTGCAACCAGTTAGTAAAATTAGCCTTGAGAGGAACAGGATACATGCTAGGCAGATGCTCTCTTGCAAGGATTTCAATAGTTCTGAATTCCTGAGGGATCCTGATATACCCAGCTACTGGGTGCTCATGAATAAACTGTTCTGTATTGATTAATAGCAGCCAGAGGGAAAGATAATGGATTTTCTCAAATACCATGAAGCTCTGGATAAAAAGATTATTGAAGCACAAGTCAAAGCAATATAAAATCAAACCAGGCCTAATAAAGTGATGCTTGTCTCCAAACATTTATAAAGCAAAATTATGCCTCCTTAGAAATATAAGTGATGTAGGAAATGCAGAAATCTTTTTAAAATTATAAAAAAAAAACATTAGCAACCAAAATCTAAGAGTAACAAAACGTCCACTCGCCATTTACTGGGACTGTATTGGGCTGTCCCAGAGGGTTTAGGGAACAAACCCGGGCAAAGATTCTGATTTGTGTCCCCGAGATTCCTGGTGCTAGCCTGGGTCAAAATTGCAAGTGTAATACTCACACTGTGTACCAAGTAGTGTATCCACTTCCTGAGTCATTAGAAGATTTCTCGTCCTTTTGAACTGGAAATTGGATTGAACATGTATGTGTGTGCTCCATAATATGTACAATAATCTTGCAAATGTCTGTCACGTACGTGGTAGTACAGGAAATACGTTCTGACAAAAAAAAAGCCAGAACTGAATGCAAATTTTGTTCTGTTTCATTAATTGTTGTAGTTTGGTTTTTGCTTTGGTTTAATCAGCTTTCACTGTCTTATTCAAGTGTAAAGAACTGTGGGCTTTGTGACACTCTGTTGTTGCAAATTACCCTTCAGTACCACAGCTCTAAAAATGCACAACACAATGCTATTTAATACTACTTACAACTTCTTTCTGCAACTTTCTTGAAGTCATAGAAAGACTACAGTTAGAATCAATATTAGCCCTTTAGTTGATCAAGAATTTTTAGGAATATTTTTCATAAGGAAGACATAACTGGGATTAGTAGTGTTTGAGAAAAAGTTAAAATTTGGTGTCATAATCAGTGGTGTCTTTTATGACAGATTAATTTACAGCAATCAAAACAACATGCTGACCTTTCAGTTGTTTTAACAAAAGACCAAATCTGCCTCACTCATTTTAATACTACTTTTCCCCATTCTATATCAAGAGAAAGGAAAAAAAAATTTCAAAAGCTGTGTTGTTTTAGAGGTTTTTTGAGGTTTTTTTCTGTCTATTCTAACTATCTCCATGACATTTCAAGTCCAGGATCCTGATTGCAGTAAATTAGCTTCAATGCTTGCCAGTCACAAGGCAGTTGATGGTCAGCTCCTTCCTTGCTCAAGTGGCACAATTAGTCCATGTTGATTTCCAAACAACTGCTCTTTGGTTACTGGACTCTGATGAACATTTATTCTGAGTTTCTTCATCTTGGTTTGAAATCTTTTCCTGCCCAACCCCCAACAAACTACTTGAATTCCACAGATTTCAGGCAGCATGCCTTGACACTCATCCATTACAAATACAATTTACAATGAAGGGACAATTTTGCATCAAGGGGTGAAAAAGAAACCATAGTCAAGAATAGTCATATTTCAGGTGTTTTCTATGCAGAATCTTTTACTGAGATATCTCTAATTTAATTTTCCTTTCTACATATGAAGCAAGTTTGGAAGACTACTCAGGGTAGTAAATGGACATATTTGTCCTTTTCAAGTGCTTCAATGCAGCACATCTGTCTTTAGTGTTTCCTGATAAAATCTTGCACATGGATACAGGTTGGACTGGACTTTGAGAAACGCATTCTCGTGCACAATGCTCCTGCCCACAGCAGGGGGGTTGAAAGCACAGTCTTTTAAGCCTAATGATTCCATAATGATTCTATAAACACGTGTTTTGCATTGAGTGACTTCATTTAGTATCTTTGTAGAATTTCAAATGTGTGCAATATCTGCCTTTCCTTTGTGAACATTTTTTTCCTTCATTTTAACCAGGATATTGTTTTCATCTCTCAATAATTCAATAGCATGAATTGTCTGAATATAGACTTCCCCTATTAAGATTTCATGGAGAAAAAACACCTAGTGTTAAGCCTATACTAGCAAATTAAACAATGCCCAGGGGCAATTCCAAGTAGTAGAGTGCAATTTTCTTTGCCAGGGTTTGAGCTGTCCCTGATTTTTCTTGTGCCAATTAGAACATCACTAAATAATTTCTCATGTTCTTTACAAGATTTTACCTGATAGGGGAGGATAGTCATGTTTATAATCAAGAAATTTTAATTTTCTTTTATCTTAACAAGCACTAGATGAACTAGGTAAATCATTATTCTCTCAAGGTAGGGGAGTTGTTTCCCTATCTAAAACTTAACCTATTCCATTTCCTTCCACATGGAAGGAAAGCTTCCTTACTTCCATTCTAAGCTTTCTGAAAAGTCATTCTTGAGCTTTGTGAACACAACCATCAAAAGAATTGCTATGGTTCTTATGAATACGTTGAGGAACACATCTTCTTCAGCTGTATTTTGTGCAAATAAGATTTCACAGGGTGTTGAAGCTACCTGGCATTCGTTGGTCCTTGAGGGGTATCATACTGTTCAGAAGCTAGTTACAAATGAGTTGTGATTTAAAGTTTTCTTATCATTCTACCAACAACTGCGTGCTATGGTTTTATTAGTAATTACAATTCTATCAGTAAGACTTTTTTAAATGTTAAAGCAGTTCCTTATTTGCCCCTTTTTAACAAGGTAATATAAAGTACAGTTTGTGGAGTTCTTTTCTTCATATTAAAATCTTAACTGCCTTCATGAGGTTTCATGAATGTTCCTACCAGTTATTTTTTAATGTCCAGTCAAGTTTCTGACAGCTGTAAGAGGTAGCTGGGCAGGCTGGAAACAAGACAAAATTCCACCCCTTTTAGGATATGAAAACTTTTTTGGTTTTTTCAGCTTATTTTTTTTCTGAAAAGGGGATCAAAAGCCTTGAGACAATGGATTGGGACTGCCAAAACAGCCTTTGAATATTTAGATTGAGTTATGTCCCATCAGTCATCAAAAATTCCAAATTTCTTTGCACCTTCACTCTGTTTCCACCGTGGAAAGCTGGGTTGGTACTTCATGGCACAAGATAAAGTCTTTTCAAGATGTAAAATCTTAATGTGTTGTATAGATTAGTGCACCATAAGCCACCATAAGCTGGCTTTCTAGCATTCATATAATTTTATATTTATTAGTATTATTACATATAATTTGGCTGAAGTAAATTTTTACTGATTTCGGTATAAATACCAGACAGAGCAAAAATGAATGCCACTGCATCTGCAAGCAAGATTTAATAATTCTCCCAAGTGCTGCAGGGATAATTCCTACAGCAGGTGAAGAGGAATATTCTTATAAAAATAAATCAGACGGAATGTACTTTTCTTACTGTAGAGTTTTATTTGGTTCATGTCCTGCAAAAGAAAAATCGAGAAAGAACATAGAGGGAGAAGAAAAAAATACAAGATCTTAGTGATAATTGTTTTATTACACAATTAAGATTTAATAGCAGGCTGGGGAAGAAATAAAATTTTCACCAGGATAGACTGTGAGGGTGAAATACTCATGTCATTTGCTGATTTGTACAGATGTTTTAGTAAGGTTTGTTTATCTTTGTCACTTGACTCCAAAATCCCTGCTCCCAAAAATAACTTTTCGTATAACTCAAAAATTCACTTTATTCCAAAGACAAAAATGTTTTAAAGGAACTTACAAACAAGATACAAGAAAATGCATAAAAGCCAAAAATATCCCATCAAATAGTTTTACAGACAGAATCTGTGGGGTAGTTATTACCTCTCTTCTTCACTTACAGTGTATAGATCTTTTTCCATAGATTAAATTTTTATAGATTTTCATTACACAGGCAAGTATAATATTTATTTTTCTCTGTGCCTTTCCTTTTTTCTTTCCTTTATTTCGCTCCTCTAAAACCTGTTTCAGAAAGACAAAATCAATGCTTTAATTAAAATAAGCAAGAAGCATTATGTGTCATGCAGCTTGTACACATCAAATCAGAAAAACTGTTCTTTGCCCAAAAACAGCCAGATGATAGAGGAACCTCCAGGATAAAAGACACTGCAAAGACAACTTATTATCCTCTAAACTCTCTAAAGATAATTTTCATTGTTTTTAATTAAATGCATAGCCCAAATTATTTTCTATACTTTATATGAGAGAGAAATATTTTGAATCATAGCAGCTTTCAGTTGTACAGAACTAAAACCAGAGCTAAATACAGTTTGGAAATATTATCCTTTCAACAAGCAGGCTGATAAAAGCAAATATCTGTTGTGATTTAAAATTTTAAAAAATATCAATCATTAATTAGCTGAGGAAGAGAGAGAATTATTCCAAAGCATGATGGTTACAGTATTGTCTGGGAGTCCCAGCTGCAGTCCCAGCTCCAATAAATAAGTCAGGATTTCAGAGCAGGTAGGACCAAGTTAAGAAAAGAAAGTGACAGAACACGAGGTGATTCCCTATGTATGAATTCCCTCAGGTAATAGGAGACTTTGGCTCACAGCCCAAGAGAAAACAGCTGAATTCAGGGTACCAGTATATCAGTGGATGTAACAATAACCACAGGGTACACAGCAAAAGTCATATCATGATTTTACCCCTGGAGGAAAACTATTCCCTTTGAGAAATAATGCCTGAATACTTTGGGGGAACATTACTCAATTAAACAAATATCGCAAAAGAAAAAAAGAGGGAAACCTTATTTATTCACACAAGCCTATAGCTTATATAGCCAATTCACATATAAGTTTTGTGTATATGCACGTTTATATTTTGCATTTATATATAAATAATACAATGAAATTTAAAAATAAAAAATCCCACGATAAGCAAACAAGCAACGAGCCCTGAAAAACAAAGGACAAAAATAAAACAGTTCTGGGAAAAACAGATTGTTTGGAGTAGAGAACATAGCTCTTTTGAGCCATATTCAACACTGGCTTCAATCTCCTGTACAGCATTTAGGTCCACAGAGTTGTATACAGCCCTAAATAGAAACATACCAAGAAAAGCAGTATTTCTCTTATTGACATCAAAGTGCTTTAATAAGGCAAATTAGAGCACCCCACTAAGGGCTGAGAATCTAATGCCCACAGGAAACATAGAGCTTGACTGAAAATGCACAAAAGGAAAAATACCTGTTTATGTTTTCACAACAGACTTATTTAATCAACTTTTTGATTAAAAGAAAAGGGAAAATGTCTACAATATATTCACCAGTATATGACAAAATTAATTTAATTACTACACTATGATATATAAATTTGTAATAACTACTAGAAAGAGAAAGATGAACTAGTCCACAGACACTAGACACTTATCTACATGAACATGCAGAAAGGAGCAAACCACTTAGCCAGAATGTTTTCTGAATTGCTAAAAATGAATGTTTTTTAAACTGCCATATGCAGAACAGACATATCGTTATCCAAAGCATGAACACTTAAGTTATTTCTTTCCCTAACTTCTTTTAGTTTTTAGTTTTTCTTTAATATTTTGCCAGACTCTGCAACTTACCATTGCAGATGTACATTTAACTTACGTTACAAAGAGCTTAATAAACACAGAACCTGCCAGATGAACACAGGAATTTTTTCAGACACTCAAGTACTCACTCTCTTTTAATTCAAACATGATGAGAGTCATGTCTTGGCACCTTTTCCTCTGTTCTCTGGGCTGGATATATTTGCAGAGGCATGGTAACCTATGGAAGCAGTGCTGGTAGCAGAAACTGGTTGCAAGAGCTGCTCACAGAGGACGCACTCAGTACAGTTTGGACCTCACTGCTTTGAGTTGATGGCAATAGGATGTGGGAGACCAGGCCAAGAGAATGAAATTATGGTAATTTCTCACAGCAAACTTCGTACAGGGAGCAGAAAAGCTAGGTCCCCCCCTTTCCTAAACCTAATACCTAACATTTTCACTCTTTTGATCGGGAGTATGCTCTGCCTCTTCTCTGACAGATGTTCTCATTTGCTTTAGCAAATCTTGCACTGAGAAGCTGGACAAGACTGCAAATATCTTGCTATTCATTTCAAGCAGATAATAGCCTCCTAATTGTTCCTCATCAGCAGCTTTACCTACATAAATAAAAACTGTGAGTAGACTCTGCCATAAACAGATTTTTTTCCTATCTTTTGAACAGCAATGCATCAAAATATTCCGTATCTCCGCCTAAAAGCTCAAAGCTCCCCACATGCTCGTCTAGTCTGTGATAGCTGCTGGCAAAAGGGAGTGTTTAGGATATACTCCTGGTACCATGGTGTTGAGTGTGTAACAAGCAGCCACAGAAAAACAGACAGACAGTTATCTAGACAGGCAAAAGGAGGAAGCTGTCAGAACCACAACAGAACTCCAGCGAAAATGAACTTAACTGACTGAAAGAAGGATTACATGGAAATGCATTGCTATGTCAAGATCACACAAACCCAAAAACCCTTTTCATGCAAACCATTTTTTTCTGAAGTAGTAAAGCTAAAAGTCCAATTCCACTTAGAGTGGTAAACTAGAATTCAAGTTTTTCACCTGAAGGTGTCTGAAATTTCTTCCACATCATTAACTGTTTCAGTTCTCTGTGAACCAAATCCAAATGAAAAAGAAAAGACCAAAAGCACGACACATTTTCAAAACAGGTTCCTTGGCACCATTTCAAAATTTCTTCTCTTGACTAGGATGCAAGAAAAAATTTTTGAAACATTCTAAAATCCAGACTGTCAGAAAAAAATCAGTGCAAGAAATGAACAGGGATTTTTATTGTTCTGTGAGAGTACTTTCCTGTCCCATGCTGTACTAATTTAATACACTACAGAGAGGATAAGAGTGTAAAAGCTTATTTATAATACAATGCACCAATAATAAACACAGAAAAAAATTGTTGGACTGAATACTGTTTCAAATTTGAAAAACATTGATCAATAAATTAAAATATCATGTCTTCACTTCATCCTTTGGATGTCTTCTCACATTTATTTGAATAAAACTTTAATTATTTACATGCCTTCATCTGTTATTCATTTCTTTTCAGTTTTTTTGTTTGCTTGTTTG
>VZRX01023974.1:925-19599 GCA_013398075.1 Notiomystis cincta | reverse complement strand
TTTAATTTTATTTTTTTTAATATTTGCTCTTTTCCTTTCTTATTTTCATAAAACTTATTTTTTACTAGGACTTCATTAAGTTGTGGTGGGATTTATCAACTCTCACAATTTTTAACTTCCAGACCACCAATAGGAAAAGAAGAAGGAAAAGAAAGGAAGGATCTTATTCTCTTTTCTGGCTGAAAGGGCATGTATTTAAAAAAAATAACTTATTTTGCAAGAACGATTTTGTGCATGGTCTTTATGCAGTAATTTCCAAAGCATATATACTGCTGCTCAGTTCTGAGTTTCTAGCTTGCATTTCTTGCTGCTCTCTCACTTATAATTTGTTCTGCCATAACATTACTAACTTCCATTAATAAGTAATCTTGAGGCAGTTATTTTATTCCTTAATAAAAGATTCTTCCTTATTTTGTTTTGTATCTTAAGGTCTCTCAATAATTGAGATCATCAAAATGTTTGCACATGCACTTTTAGAGTTACAGTGTCCAGAGAGCCACAGATTTTATAAGGGAGGGTCATAATAGATGTGTTATTTGGAAAAGTTTCTGTCTTTCTCTTTCTCTTGTTAAAAGTTATTTTGAGGTATTTTAAAGATGAGGCATTTTATCTAATAACAGTTATGATTTTCGAAAAGAATTATCCTTGGTGGTTAAAGGATTACTGAATCATCTGCTTCTAGTATTAAATATGAAGGTAAGCACTCTTCCACAAAACACCACTTTCAACAGAAATCTTACTTTTCTCCAAGATTCTTCCAATTAATTTTCCCTGGAGGCTGTTTAGAAATGAAATGAAAACTTGCTTTAACTCTTTGGAAAACTTGCTTTAACTCTTTGATTTTAAAAGTAGACAGTCCCAAACTTGTCATGTATTACAGAAAATAGAACAAACTTGTCAGTGGTAGTTGGATAGATGGAATGCACCTAATTCATAGCAACATAATCTATTTTTAATATCTCTTAAAACTTAATATTGCAGAATAATTCAGATGGGATCTCGGGATGGGGGTGTATGTGTCTTGTCCCACTTGCTGCTCACAGCAATATCAATATTGAATTTAGACCACATGGCTCAGAGCAACTGTCCAAGGATGGAGGGTGGACAGCCTTTCTGGGCAACACATTCCAATGTGCAATTATCATCACTGCAAAAAAGCCATTTTCATTACTCCAGAACCGTAACACTTCTGAAATTTTCTATATTCCAGTGGCACACATCTTGCAAAACTTTCAGCTTAAAAGCAGGCCTAATGTTTCATGAACTCTTTTTAGTTACATGAATTCACTTTAATAGTAATGATCAGGTTTATTGAGAGATGTTGGTAATGTAACATATCAAGATAAAGTGTCCAGCTTTTAATTACATGTCCTGTAGATGCTACTCAGCCATCCTAGTAATTGTTAATTTAATGTCATGAGGCTAATATGAACTAGTCAGATAAATAAATGACAAGAAAATCTAGATTCTTAACAAATTTTTACTTTTGTTTGTTTGTTTACATCAACAAATTCTGGCAGTCTGGTTTAAAAAAAAATGGGTTTATTTCACATAACTTTCATCTTTTAACTTTTTCTATAGCAAAAAAGATGATAATTCAGTGTTTGGCCAAGCTGCATACTCTACTTTTTCTCTAAATCACTAACTGCCTATAAGTGGTGATTCTATCTCCTTCACAGAGACATTGAGACAGAATTTTCTTTGACTCCAGAAGTCACTGGAACAGTACATAAAACAGTCAAAATGAATCATAAATTCAAATAAAGAGAGTGCATTGGCTGATTCAATTGAAAACTTAATTTTCCATCTCTGGATACGTATGAAATGTAAATTTTTTTTCAGAAATGAGGAGATGATAATATTGAAAGCCATTCATAGACTATTTCTTTGTGACTTTAAGTCTAATCAACAATATGCAAGATTCAAGACTCAACTCTGTCTGCCCATTTTTCTTCACCTCTCATTCATAACTTGATTGCTTTCCACTGAGTATCTATCTATTGGCAGCTGAAATAGTGTAGATAATGGTACTGAAAGGGCTTGTGTAAAGTGTGGTATAAATGGATCAGTTCTTCTGACAGGTTAAGAAACAGGCAGAGTCAAATGTTAACACACAGCAGCTCCTTTGCTGTAGTGGTGGCACAGTGTGCTTGGCCACATCTGGGTCCTGCACGATTACTCCTCTCCATTGCCCCCACAGTGTCACAAGTCACACCATCCCTTCCTGTTCTGGGAAGCAGCAAAGTTACTGACAGGTTACAAAACCTGTGGTATTTAAAAAGCAAAGTCAGGTGCATGCTAACCTTGCTTCCACGAAAAAGACTTGGCTGATTCTATACTTACAGGACGAAATGCATTTTTTTCAGGAACCAAAGAATTTAGGACTGTCCTAGGAACAGTAAGCTAAATGAGCTGAATTTACTCCGGAATAATTGACAGAGGGAAATTTCTCTTACAACACAATTAGTTGTTTTTTCCTTTAGGTTACTTCACTATGCTAGCTCTCCTACTTAGTTCATCTGATCTGTTTCCAGGAAATGTCTGTGCTCTTTGGTTTCAAGACCACTCCTGTTCACACTCAGGAACCAGGACAGGAGAGGGGTGGGACCTCTTGAAATGATGATGTAAGATTGCACGTATCTCTAGGGCATTAGGAGTGTCTCAGTTACCCCCAAGGAGTCACAAACCACTTTGGAAAATCAGGTGGAAAAACTCATTTTGGCTTGTTTATTGGATCCATGACAAATCCTTATACATTGGGACTTACAGTCATTTACAGCTGACCAAATCTGAAAGTGTAAATGCACATTAAATATTCTTTGAAAAATTCTGAAAAAAAAAGTTTAAAGGTTCAATATTTAATGTTCATTTATTTGGTATTTATTTATGTTCTAAAGAAAAGATGTGATCTTCTCAATAGTGCAAAATTTCTACAAATATTTACTGCATATATAACATAGCTGCAAAAGTACAGACTAATTCTGTGGCGGCCTCTTTTGCACAATGAAATGAGACTAAATAGTCTCAGTAAGAGCTGGACTTTCTTCAGTTTTTCTATTGATAAAATAGTCTATACTGTAGCCTGCTGAGTCCATGTTTCTGAACAACCATAAATAACTGTGTGTCTGACGCTTTTCTGTACAGGCAGACATACAATTATTGTATGAGAAGCACTGATTCAAAGAATGAGTAGAGGCTTCCTTCAGGTTAAAAAAAGCAAATAATACAAAGGTTTCAGCACTAGCAAACTGTATAGACCTACAAAAAGGCAGGAATAATGAGTAAGGGTCTATGTGCACAAACCAGCCATAAAAAGGATCTGGTTAGTAGTACTGAGGCATCATAAGAACAATCATTACCCAAATAAAACCCACAGATGAGATTACTTACACACTAATCAAGCTTTCTAAAATTTATCTGGATAGTGTGCCAAACAGATCAGCCATTCCTGGCTAAAGGAAGTCTGAAATCTGGCTTGCTGTCATGTAGCAGAGCCTAAATGAATATGGGCTAAAATTCACCGTGGTGAGGCACCTGCATCGATTCGTGCTCACACTGGCTGAACCCAACCTCTCCACAGCACCTTCTTTAACTTGTCTTGTGCTTCATGAGGAGAGACACATAAGCAAGCCAATGCTCTCTGCACCCTTAGGGGCCTGTGGGGCAAGGAGAAATGTGATGGGGGGCTGTTCCCACCAGCACAGTCAAAGCTCTCCCCTTCCAACTTCACATGAAAGTCTCAGAGCCCAAAGACCTGCCAAGGAGGGCAAAGCAAAACTGGAGAAACATCAAACAGGTTGGCTGGTGAGTTGAAGATCTGCAGTCCTTTTGTACTATTTGTAACATGATGAAGAACATGTTTTAATTCTCTCTTGTTTTTTCCATAGTCAAAACGTGTGGATTTGCTGTAAGGGTTAATCTTCACTGGTCCACTGCTCACTGCAGTTCTTATATCAGCAATATCTCAGCTACTACAGCCTGGGCCAGTATGTTTTATTTCCATGTGTTCTATTTTAAATCCCACCTAAGGGAAAAAAGCACATGTATTTGCCTATTCTAGACAAAACACAACAGGAAAAAGGAAACTATGCTGGCTTTTCAGAGAAGGTAACATTTAGTTGATGTATTTTCCCTGTCTGGTGAATATTTCTGTGTATTTAATTAAAAAATACTCCTTGAAAACTCATCTAAATTTTGTTTTGGATAGAGAGGTGGAGCAAATGAAGTCAAGATCTAACAGACTAGTACACATATGAATACTCTGTAGTTAAAAATCCAGGGAGAATCTGTTGCATTAATTTATGTTGAAGGAAACAATGCGTTATGAAATCCAAACCAATATAGAAAAACAGTCTTCTTCATAAGCAGCAGCTTGAAAGGAAAGGTAATTTAATTTTCTTAGTCCAAAGAATATGGATAGAAAACTAGAACAAGTGTTGGGATGCAAAAGCTCTTTTTCTTGTCTGACACAGAAGCTGGGTGAAATATTCTCCTTTCATTTCAGACGCAAGTCTCTATGCTCAGAGAGTTACCTTGCTTGTCTAACAGATGGGCTTAGTTCTGTCTGCAAACCTTTTCTGCTCATATCAGCCCAAATTATGCTGCCAGTATCACTTCGTATGGACAGATAAAAATCCAAAACAGCCAACCAAAACCAGCACTCAGGTGTGATGCTGATTGAATACTTAAAAAATGCAATAGGAGGGTGGTACCTGCTTTCTTTAGGAATATCTCTTAAAAGAACTACTTTGATACCTTGGTATCAATAGTCCTCAACATCTAGAATTACTTTTACCATTTTTTTTACAAAAAATATTCTATAAAAGTTGTTGTTTCATAAATGGGGTGACAAATGCTTCTTTAGCACTACAAAAGATTTCAGGATTATTCTCTCTTTTAAAGAAGGTGATAATTCAGTATTGGCCAAGCTGAATGCTCCACTTTCCCCTACATGTTCAGCTTTGTTGTTGCATTAAAAATTAATCATACTTCACATAATCATCTTGAATTTAGATTTGGATTGCAAAGTTAATGCTGTACGTGAATATGAGTATCTATGAAGGAGCTAGAATAACCACTTATAGGAAGTTAGTGATTTAGAGAAGTGATTCTTCTAGCTGTAATGTTAGGGGCTTAGAGGCTTGTTTTCAGCATTTGATCTTGGGTCTTAATCTAGCAAAAATAATCTCTTCTTGCCACTAGCTAAATATCAGCAGAGAGATAAAACATGTCAATGAAAAACAGACAGATTACTAAAACAATAAGGACTCTAAAAGCTTCTTATTAAAAGCATATTTTAAAATCAAAACATGAAAGCATAAAATACACTTAAAAAATATAAGAAATAATTCCCCTTGACAGTTTGATAATCATTTTCTTTTACATTAGACTATAGGATGGTCTGACAAAAATGCCAAATATTCCCCATTCTCTTTTGAACTCTAATTATGGGTTAAGAAAATTGATATGAACCTTGAGAATAAGTTTTTTCATTTCTGTTAGAGCTTAGAGAAAAGAAATTAAGTACTTTAATACATATAAATACAGTGTATAGGAGGACACAATTCCTTCACAGCTGAATATGCTCAAAGTGGCAGAAAGGATATGGAAAAAATACATGGTGATGTAATAAATCTAATCTAATTCTGTTTCTGTGGCTTTGGGATATATGGACTATCCTAGGCTAACAGAGGGTAGTGAATATCAATTGGTCCTTCCCTCTCACATTTTTGACACCTTCTGCATATGCCATAAAAATGTTTTTAAGAATGTTCTCTACTGATTGACCCTCTCTGCCTCTCCCTTGTCCATCAGGACTGCAATAATTTTCTTTAGAAGTTGCAGCCTAGAAACTATAAGCCCTTTCATAGTAAAATCATGCTTTCAGGATGATAAAGAATGAACTTCAGCTATAGAATAAATTCTCTTATGCCTCAAGAATATACTCTCTAACAAAAAACTACTGATGGAATATGGTGATTCTGATGCAAAAAGGCATGCAGTTGCCTTCCCTATTGTTAGAGGTGACTGTAGCTGACCTAAAGGTATTTCCTACAAGTTGATCCATTTACAGAAAGACACTGAGCTTTGTGTGCATTAGAAAAGAATGTCCATTGCTCTTTCCCTGGCTGGCTTGTCTATAAAGGCTGTAGTTATCTGTTAATGGAAAGGACAACAGAAGCATGAGATAGTGGCATAAACAACAGCAGCTGAGAGATTTGAAATCTACCCCAGAAGGCGAAGTATCTTGAGTATTGTTAAAGACTGTTGTTAAAGATTATTGTTAAGACATTGTTTTCCAGTGTTGTTTTGGCATGCATCTCCCTCAGTGCTGTGACTGTATCCCTTATTCAAAGTTATCTGCTATGTTACCACCTGCTCATTCACTTGGCACAACTGGAAGTGGCAGGAGTAAGATTGATGTGTTGCTGCACCACATGGGTGTTGCAATCATCCCATACCAGCTCTGAGTCCAGACTTCTTTCCTGAAGGTGAGTTATATTCCTTTTTCAGCTGCCATATCCCAAAGAGCCTGATAGTAATCCATAGTGACTCTTCTCACTGAGAAACAAATCAGTGAAGGAAGACTCCCAGACCAAATGACTCAAACCCCTGGAAAAAACACCAAAGAGAATGAAGCAGTAGCAGTCCTCACTCAGGCAGCCATTCCTCTGCTGAGGGCAACAGGATATGGTCTGGGGATAGGTCTAGTAAATGCAGGTAGAGACATACCAAAATCAAGGGGCTAGTCAGTTCAATTTACCTGTATGGTTTGAGCAAAGGTGTAGATATTTGGCAGAAATCCTGTCTTTTCCTGCTTTTAAACGTGGGAATTTTGGAATAGGTCCAAAGTGAACCACTACACCCTCTGAAATGCTACACAGCTGCAAATGTGTGTGTGTGTGTGTGTTTGTGCACTGTGTCCAGACTGCAGAGGTGGCACCTGTGGGAAGAGGACAGGGCTATCCTGTGCCAGACACAGTCATTCTTTCCCCAACAGAGGTCACAGGACTCAGCTGAGCCCATCAGCCAAGCCAGAGATACATCTCTGAAAGCACATTCCAGAAAGACCAGACAAGTGCAGGGGAGGGGGAAAAGAAGGTGAAAGAGAGAAAATGGTAGAAAAAGTAGAGAAAATGTGAAAAAAGTAGAGAAAACGCTGTGATCAGATTGAGATATGGTGAAGCAGATACCCACACTGCAGCCTGTGGGGATTCCTCACACTGGAGCCAGTGTATATTCTCTGGTGGAAGTACAGTCTGTGAAAAGCCCAGGCTGGAGCTTTAGAAAGGGTGATGGGGAAAGAGTAACACTAAGGAACAGTCACCTCCTAACCATAGTCCCCTCTTCACCATTCACTGTGAGCCTTTTGATGTGGATGAAGTTGGGAGTGCATCAGGGAAGTTGGAATTGAGAAAGGAGACAAGGTGTCTTTTAATATCTTTTTTTAAAATATGAAAATAAAAAACATTAATAACAATAATTTATTATTGTTTCTAGTAATTTATTGTTATCTAAATCTAACTTAATTGGAAGTAAATGTAATCAAACTTCCCCCAAGCTCAGACTGGTTTGTCCAAGGCAGTAATTAGAAAGTGATCTCCCTATTTTTATTTCAGTCCACAACTTTTCCTATCCTATTTTCTTCCCCTGTCCTGCTGAAGAGAGGAAGTGAGTGAGCAGATGAGTGGGCATTTGACTCCTAGCTGAGATTAATCCTTCAAAGGTATCTTTTGAATACATATTCACTGGTGTCTTGTAAAAATGGGAATAGAAACATACTGGTTTTGTTTTAAGGGTGACAAGGAAATGGATTTTACTCTTTATCTATCAAGCTCTTCCAAGCTCATGATGTCAGCATGCCAGGATTTTGTCACTGAATACAAATGCCATAATCTCTCAGTTCCATTAATTTTTCAAATTAATCACATCAAGATTTAGTTTTGGCTTTACTATCCTTGTTGTCAGATTAATGTGATAGCAGAAAGTATTACTTTTACAGTCCTGAATAGCTGAATTAGGTTTTTAAGGGCTAAAAATAGGAAACCACATAATGCTACATAATGCATGAATAAGAAGTACCTTAGGGATAGGTTAATATTTAATATTGGTTTGAAGTTAATGTTTGGATTCTAATTATAGTTTGAATTACTAAAAACATGGGTTCAGCCAAGTAGCAGCAGCTGAACAACGTTTTTTGTCTTCAAACTGGTAAGAAAGTGTTTGGAAAAGGCTTTATTGTAAGTACTTCTTACATTTGCACTGGAGAGCACTGCACAGGAGTGATCATAATTTTAACTCTTACAATTCTGTGCTAGCTGGAAATTAGGAACTGGTTAATTAAGGTAGTGTTATAGTCCTGCATGTTCACAGTGGCAGTCCAAAAGAAGTAAATTATTTCAAATGAATGTGCTGTGTTCAGAAATGGTGCCTTGGTCATCTCTTCAGTGGTTTTAAGTCTCCATTTTATTTGGCAGGGTGTAGGGCTAGAACAACAATGGTGATTTCTATGCAGAGGTGAGGCAGCCATAATACTCAGAGATTCTCCCCTTCCTGACCTGATGGATGCAATGTTCCCATCGATATCCTGGTGAGACCTGAAGCTATTAACAACAGATGAAGCAGCAGCACCAAAACAGAGCCATTCCAGTCTACAACTCCCTGTAGCCCAATAAGTTATTACATTTGCGCAGCATCAAGCTAATGTGGACTTAGTGTTCTAAGTTAAATTAATCCTTTGTGCAACTGATGTACAGCAACTACAAGCTGCTGTTTGTGATCAGAGGATTGGAAAACAAGCTCTGCAGGCTTCTGGTTATTTTTTGGTGCATTCCAATATGTACTTCACAGTGAAACACTATTCCCAGCAACATAAAATTATTCTACAGTATTTCTTACTCATTCTGTTCAGGAAAATAATTTACAGATGTGTATTATGTAGGATTTATTCACAATTTCATTAGCAATCCATGTAAAATAGATTTTAGACTGCAAATAAAGAAAGACTGACCAAAATTAAATCCTGTTTAAGAGAAAACCACTTGGCTTTCACTATCTCATTTCAGAAAAGATAAAACAATCCTTCCCCACCCCATTCTATTCCTGAAGAGCTCTATCTGATGTATTATAAATGATTTGCTGCTTTTTATTAATGAATCCTGACAATTTCTTCAGACTCATATGTGAAGCTTTGCTGCATGTTCAAGTGATCATTAGGTCATTACACTATCTCAGATAAGAAATTCTGTTGAATAACTTTCCCAGATTTGAAGGTTATTTGAAAGAAAAAATCTTAGAAAAATGAAATAAAATCTCCATGAATAAATAATATCCATGCAAAACAACACTATCTGCTTCAGCTTAAAAAAAACACCCATAGGACTTAAAATTGTACTATTGAGTAAATCAAAACAAAAATTACTTACCTATAAAAGGAGGACTCAGGTGAGGAAGGTAGTATATACGTTATTAACACATGCACTATAACATAAGTGTTGAAAGAATATGAGCAAATGACATATTTACTAGTCAACTCCAAGTTTTAGAATAGCACAAGAGATTTTAGGATCAAGTATTGACTAGTCTTTCCCTTCAGTCTTTTGACTTAATTTTGTTTTTTCAGCTCTATACTCATTATATAGAATAAGAAACTCCTCCATTAAGTACCATAATTGTTTCACTGCTACAGAAGGTCAGACATTAAAGTATAGTAGTGTCAACTCTACCCTGTCTTCCAAACACACTGGTGTAAAAACCTAAGCCCATCCAACTTATATTGTCATATTCAGTCTTCAAAGCCAACTCCTATGACTTGTTCCTGCAGGGCACAATCCCTCTGTTTGTTGGAATGAGTGATAGCACTATTCTGCTCTTGCATCCTTGCTGCTCTCTCTCTATCTTGTGGAGCAACACTGGGCTCACAGAGCTGGAAAGTATTCCTGTCGTGTTTGGTGCAGGACTGGGCACACACTGTTATAAATATGACTCTTTTGTCATGAGATACAATTACTGTCATGATTAAGCATATTGGTTCAGTCCTTCAGGCCCACAGAATTCATGGACCTCTCTGTTGGAAGTGACACCAGGGATGTCCATCAGTGCCAGGTATGCAGATGGTTTGTATGAAGTAGATAGCTGCCTATTAAAAAAGTTGGACTAAACCAAAAATAACTTGTTTAGCTTTTGTTCATTTGTTAATTTTGTTAATTTTGTTCACTTGTTCAAATTTTTGATGAGTTCTCCAAACTCTTGTTCTCTTTCCATGTGACTGGTTAGATTTCATGCTGTATTTTCACCCCACTGCTAGTGGGCCTGCCTGCCTGTGGCTACTGACAAAAAATAAAGATTTTATTGACTTGCATTCCAGAACATTGATGGTAAAAATCAGTTATGCTTTGTTTAAAATCAAACCAATTGAATTTTCCACCCTCTGTTGTTGATAAGGTTGAAGTGCCCTGTGTGGAAATGGCTTTTGTGGATATCAGGTTTTTGTATAGCAAGGTAGGATTTTACATCAGACACTTTGCAGTGGTACCTCAGTACCAGAGGACTGACCTAAGTTACCAGGACTGACTTGCTATGAACAAGATGGCAGATTTTACAGAAAACTTGGACAAACATTTACAGAAAATATTCAATAGGAAATTGCCATTCTAGAAATTAAAAAGGCTAGAAGTCATTTAAATGAGGCTTTTAAGTCGAGCTCTTTTATAAAAAATCTACTTTCTGCCGGGCAAGTTAGCTTATAATAACATTTTTAATAGACCATGAAGGGGGTTTTGTTTGGTTTGATTTACTTTTTATTTTAAAGTCATACATTTTTGGAACACTATGTCCAATAATTCTTGTAAAATAGCCATGTTCTATGCAGTCTGGTAATTTTTCATTCATCTTTAGGCATCATTTTGGTTTGTCTTAGTGGTCTTATGTGAGGAATGAAGAAAATTATTGGCTGTGTGTTTAGTACTGCCCCACCCAAATCCTGCTTCATGGTTCATATGATCCATAGATTAAAAATTTTTTAAGTCATCAAAGTAGCAACCAATGAAAAATACTACTGTCAATGAGAAAGCAATTGCAGAGATGAATGAAAAACTCAAAGTGATTCTGCACATAAGTTTGCAGGAAATTTTCACTGGAGTTTTCATTTGGAGTCTGGGTATAAAGTCAGATTATTTTTATTTTTAATTTTTTTTTGTCTACTTTTTGCTGTTACTAAATGGAAATTTTCACAGATATGTAGTAAAGTTATTAGATACAGGATTTAGCCTAAAAAATGGCTTCTTCATTTTAAAATACCGTACAGACCTGTGAGTGATGTGAGGGGCCCCAGATGTTATAAAGACTAGGGTATTTAGCTTTGCTGTTCCCTTTTTTTCCTAGCTGAAAGGAGCCCCTCCTATCCTGGAGGCAGAGGAGGTGATAACATAGCCCTTGTTGCAGGTGCAGCTCTGCTGATGCTGTAAGGCAGGGGAGTGAACTGGAAAGTCTTGAAATCTCGAGTGCTAGATCCTGCCTCTGACTTTTATACCAGTGTGAAGTTTTAATTGGCATAGCCCAGTGCCTGTTCTGTTAATGAGGTGTGTGCAGGGGTGCAGATGTGAACACAGAAATGTCATTCGTGGACCTCAGCCAAATAGCTATGGGCCAAAGCTCTTGAGTGGTGTTAAGTTAGTGGCCTTCATGAGAACACTGTTTTGTTATTAGCTGGCCAAGAGTACAACCACATATTGCTGTAACTGAGTCAGAAGAAAATAATGTGTGATTTCCTTTCTGGAAATGCCAATGTGCCAAAAAACCCTGAAAACCTCCCTTTAAACTTTATTAGGTATAGCTGAGCTAAAGGAAATACTCTAGGTACTAACAGGCTAGAAAAGAAGAAGCAGTTTGAGTTTTGAGGGAAAAATAATACATCAAAATGTATCTGTTCAGGTTCTCTACAGGTGCTCCTTGTTTTCTTCAAAGGTCAGTCTTAGCATCTCAGATGTAATTGCTGAGAATAAATTACATGTGCAAGATATATTAAGTGAAGGGAAACATTCATGAACATTTGACAGAGGGAAGTGTCTCTAAAAGTCAGTATTTTGCAATAGTGCTTCTTATTTATTTTAGTTCTGTCCTTTCCTTCTACAAATTATACTACAAAAGAATTTTTTTTTTAAATTAAGCATTGATAGTGCTCAATATTAAATGTACTATGATAGAAAAAGTTCAGCACTAACATATTCTTTCAAAAATCACATAGATTTCAAAGAGTTACTTATATTTTGTTGCACTATTTATTTTACTTTAACATCCTGAATATAGAGAGACATCATGGATTAATGGGAAATATATGTGGGTTCTTGCTCCTGAGGAGCAGCCTGGCTCTGCTTCAGCAAAGCTCTCAACTTTTAGCACTAAATCAGTCCTAGAGATTGAGTACAAAGGCCCTTGAAATGTCAAGCCCTACAGATTTACAGGGCAGGATTTTGCACGTGTGTAAACCCACGCAGCTTCCTGCACTGCTTTGGTGGAATTAACCTGATTTATGCAGGCTGAAGATTTGTCTCAGTACAGACTTTAGCAGGAGATTTCCCAGGTCTTCCCTACCCATTGCTCAGGAGAATAAGAGCTGCCGAGCAAGCTTGTTAAGAGAGCACTGGAGCTGAAATGTGGTCTAACATCATGTAAGAGTCAGAGAGAAGGAGAGCATTTCAGCTGGGCTTGACATATCCAAGATCTGCTTGTGAAATAAAAGACTGTAGTAAACACTCCACTCCATAAGCCAAGGGCTTATAGAAGGAGGTAAAATGAAAATCATGCTGTAACTACATAGCTTGTAATCTTGTCATTCACATAAATATACTGAATATCTTTTCCCAGGCATGGCTATTACAAACAATTTTTTGTACAACATAGATGATAAAGCTAAAAAACTATACAATTCTTAATATGCATCGCTTTCTTTTCCTTTGCACGAGCTTTTCCACTATTCTGTAACAACAATTTATCCCACATTTTTTGTGGGCAGCTATCTGGATGTTTCCCTAAATAGAACAAGTAATTTAGAAAGGTCACTAAATAAAATATTAATACTGATACAGCATTCTTTAATAGAAGCAAAGAGAGACTTCTTGGCAACTAGCTACTGATTTAAACAGGACTCACAAGAGTATATGTATGTATAAATATAGGTAAAGATTCTCTCAAGGTGTAATGTGATAAAAATAAAAATATTAATGCACTGTATAATGTGCTTGACTGGAGCAATAGTCAGAGGCTACCAGGATCTCCACTTAAACAGAAGTGCAGAGCCAAGCAACTTATCTGCAAGTGCTAGTATATATTATTTTGTGCAACATTCAAGAAGCATAGAAATCTATGAACCATTGAAGTGTTTAAAATGGGTAGCAATTGTTCCACTGACAAGTTATTGCGAATCATTCCAAAGCTGAGATGTCATGGACAGATTCAAACAGTTGTATATAAAACTGGAAATAAGAAAAAACCAATTTGTCAGAAAATAAAAAAATGTAATGTATTCCCTTTAATGAAATGAGCAGAAATTCTTGCAGTTTATTATCAGTAATGCTGGACATTAAAAAAACATTAGGGAAAACATAAGAAGAAATTAAGAACATTATATTTTATTAGTTTTAATTAAACATTTGGGAGAGTCTGTCAATTTTTGGAGCAATGCTGAGTAGAAGTGATGTTTACTCTGCACTTAGATTAGACTCTGGAGGCAGAGTGTGTCAGACACCATTTTTGAATTACAATCCTCGCTCCTTGCCCAAAGAAGTTTGTAATTTACTGGTCTTCTGTTCTAAGAGTAAATCACTGCCTTTCCTTCTCCAGGCTATCCTGCATATTATGGTCCAGGAACAGGCGTGGAGTTGCCACCTGCTCTGTTCTGCCTCTCTCATCTCCTTGGATTTCAAGGTCCCTGGAAGAAAATGGAGCAAAAAGCCATGTGACCTTCATGTGACCTTCATGTGAAGACTGATTATTAGGAACAGAGATCTTAGGCATATGCCAAGTCATAATATAATTCTTCATTAGATTTAGCTTCTAGAAGCTTCCCACCATGGGTCCTGTTATCTGAAAATATTGGTGTTTTGGTGAGATACATTTGTGAAAGGGACCCTGATGTGATCCCCTAGGTGATTATGCAACCAGAAAAGAGGCAATAACCCCTACCAGTTTGCTTCAGAATATTTTAGAGAACAGGAATCTCATGCTCCTCTCAGTTACCACATTTTCTGTGTTGCTTTAGATTAAAAAAATAAACGAACTTTGGCTTGGTTATGAAAGGTTAGTTGACATGATGAGCAAATTCCCATCTGCTTATCTCCTTTCTTATTGCTTCACTCAATACAGTTATTTAATCTAATCAATAAATAGGGCAAGATGCTCTGAAAAGAGAGTTAAAAATCACTTTGGAGCATCTAAAAATAAATTTCCATAAATAGAAAGTTTCATCTTCAAACACCACAGGCTCACAAAACCCCTTTTAGCACACAAAACCACTTTAAATCTTTTGCACAAACAAACAAACAAACAAACAAAGAAAACCTAAACCCAAAGCAATATAAGCCACCAAATCCATATGTTTCAGGGAGAAAGAACAGGGAGCATGAAGGGCAATTCTAACACTTTCAGTCCCTCTAATAACAACAACAAATGATTTGTAAGGTTTAAATGCACAGAAGCAATACTATTCAAAGAGGCAGATAAATTTAGCAATTGCATGCTAAACTGATCATCAGATTCATAATAACTGCAAAAAATATCATTATGGCTCTATATCCTTAATCTAGACAGTTTTGACTTTTTCTGTGGGTATTTATTCAGAGCCTATTGGGCTTTCAAAACTGGAAGCAATAGAATGCTGGAGTCTGGCTTCAATGATCACAGCCTCTATCCATTTTGGAAAAATAAGCATAAATTGGAGAGACTATATTTGAATTAAGTGATTCACATCTCTTGACATACTGTGAGGACTATTTTAAAGCTTTATAGCCAAGCATATTCAAAGCTGGAAGGCCAAATATCACCAGGGATTTTTCCTGATTAGACTTTGAAGTGCTAAGAGAGATGCTTGCAACAGCCAATGAAAACATCACAAAAAGGCTTTTCAAGCACCTGAAACATTGAACATCTTCAAGGGTAAGTGGCATTGGCAGCAGTTTCATTCAATGAAAACTATGAACTGGGGGTTTGAACATGGAGGGCATGAATTCAAAAAAATTCTATGATAAACACAAAATGTCAAGGGAAAGGAGGAGGATTTTTGTTTCGGAGCACTGAGCCCAGTAACTCTGATTCAGCAGCATCAGTTACTCAACCTATTCCTCGTGTGGGGAAAATATTTATTCTGGCAAGATCCTCCCACAAGGGCTTAATGCAGAGGAAATAGTGCTTGGCAGAAAATAATTTCTTACTGTTTTTCTCCATTGAAAACATTCTATTTTGTTGGCTTCCTTTTTTAGTCCACAGAGGATTGAATAAATGTGTCAATTAATTGCTTAAGCCATATAAAGAAAATTTTACTATGATTGATTCAATAAAAAGTGAGGTAGTCTCCTGTTATAATATCAGAAAATTTGATGACTAGTGAAAATAATCATTTAAACTGCACAGATCAAATTAAATTGGGCTTTTTCAGATGTCTTTGATCACACTGGACCGAGAAATGTCTTTCTTGTAGTCTATTGAAATATACCTCTCTGATTACCTTTAAGTGAAAGTCTTGATAGTAATTAATTTTTGAATTTTCCAAAAGATTTCATACCATAATAAGGAAAGAATTCTATTAACTCTTTTTTTCCCAACAAAAGAAAGCTCTTTTCAGAATATCAGTAAGAGTGATTTGTGTTTCTCCTCTACAGGTCATTAGGCCTTTATATAATTACTGCCTGAATCATAAAGGAAACTTGGTTTGCAGGTCATTTGAAATAGGTTTCTGGGAAGTAAACAACTGTGCATATTAATGTGAAAAACAGCTATAGACATCTTGGCACTGGAATAATAGAAGGCATGTGTGAGTAACTTTACCCAATGGGAGTATTTCTTTATATAGTATTTCTATATTCTTCAGAAATAACACTGAATATAGACTAGGCAGAGTACTTTTAGTGGTCACAAATATTCTAATAGCTGCATTAAGTTCATATATTATTGGTAATTTTCATCTCTGTAGCAGTGCCCTTTCTACTCACTTTCAGTACAGCCAAGTAGGTTTTAGAATAGGGAGGGACAAGTATGACTTTTGTTTTCCTTTTTTTCCCCAAAACTATATTTCTCAGTGTTAACAGAAATTTTATCTTCATGGGCCTCTATCAAACTCTTTTCAAAGCAATGGTAAATCACTGTGCTGGCAGGGTAAGTCAGGCCCTCATGGGAGGACCACAGCCTCACCTAGTTTATTGTGCTGTTGACCTAAATGTGTGACCCAATCAAGAACTCCAAGGCCTGAAAATACACAGATTCTGCAAGATGATGAGGAATAACATTAAGTAGCCCTCTTCCAGTTAGCAGACTTAAAAGGGGGCTTTGTTCAGACTAGAATGTAAGATTTAACTGAACAGTTCTGTTCCATGTCACATGTTATTAGCATATTCAGGGCCCATTGAGAGCCCAAGCACAGTAGAAAATCAGAGTGGCACCAAGCACTACCTGGCTCTAAGCTTTAACCTGTGGCTGCTCTTGTTAATGCTGGTGATTTAAGGAAAAAGCATTGCTCTGCAGTTGAAGACAAAATTACAGGTTTCTGACTTACAAGATTCTCAGCCTGAATTGCATACAAACTTGGAATTTGATTTTTAAACCATATATGAGCTTGAAAATGATCAATATGTTGCCATTATCAGACACCTTCTCAGAAAGGAGGAAAAGTCCTCTAGAACTGGCAAAACAAATACATAAATCTTTTCACTCTACTGCTATTAATTCAGGTGGCACATTACTGATCTTTTAAACTTAATGTTTCAGCTTAGACAGAGATATAAGCGGAATTTGTAAAAATATTTTCTGGAGCATTTTAAAATCTTTACTAACTTAAAAGTCTGAGTTTTTCAGCTAAAATACTATTATGGATTCCTCCATAACATGCAAACTACCTGTACTTTCTGTTTAATCAAATCTGAAGGCTTATGAACAGATCTTGAATGAATGCATCACCTGAAAGTGCAGTTATGTTTTTCTTGAATGCTAGATTTCATTGTCATCAAATATTAGGAGGACTGTCATCTCTCTGAAGAATGTTGAAAGGAAAAGGCAGGCCCTGTATCAAATCAACACAGTATTTTGAGGCTGGTGCCATTGGTAGAATTCTGGGGGGCTTGACCAGAAGATGGTCTACACCACACCTGGACTACTGATACTTGCTGGAATGCATCTTTCTCAGAGGGGAGAAAAGGGAGTTTGCCCGGGAGCTAGCAGGGCTCATTGATAGGTCTTAAAACTAGATTGGAAGGGAGAAAGGGACAAAAAGCAGTATTGCCAAAGATGGGCAGTGGGATGGCACACCAGATCTTGAGGAACTGAGCGAGTGTGCAAGCCCACAATCTACTTACTCCGTGAGCTATTGGCAACAACAAACCACACCTGGAACATGCACATGATGCATGAGAAATGAACAAGATGAGCTCAAAGATGAGAAATGGCATCACTGGCACAAGCAAAACCTGATGGGATGAGTGAGTCCTCTGAGTGGTGTGGATGAGGGACGGTTGGTTCCTAAGGGGGTCAGGCAGGGCAGATGAGGCAGTGGAGTGGCAAAGTGTATGAAGGGGGGCTGCAGAGTCAGCACTGGTGTGGTTGAGAGTGTCTGGGTAAGGGTTAAGGGACAAACAGATAACATGAATGGAGGATGATGGCACCAATGAATTATTCTTCAAGGAACAAAGGAATGCCTCTAAATCATCTTCACTTGTTCTTATCAGGGATTTCAACTTGCCAGAGGTTAACTGGGAGCATCACACAGCTGGCACAGATGATTCTTCAGGTCCAGAGGATTCTTAAAACACCTGGATGATAATTTCATCGTACAGATACTATGGGAGTCAAGTAGGAATGGCGTCCTCCCCAATTTGTTGCTGGTTAACAGAGTCTCCTGAGTAAAGTGGTGATTGGTGTTTGTCTTGGCCAAAGTGAACATGAAGAAAGAAAAGCTCAAAAATAGCTACCTATACTGAAAGAATTTTTGAAGTCTAATTCCACCATTCCTAACCTCACTATCTGCTTCATTTAATAAATACATTTACCAGGTTGAGACAGCTGGCAAAATGAACAACTAAACTAAAACATCTGGAGAACTTTTTTTCCAGGAAACTAATATTTAAAAAGTGGGGAGAAATAGGCAAAGGTGAGAAAAAATGGAAAGGATTTAGTTGTTTTTAGATGCACAGGGCTAGAATGTTTGTGCAATGGAAGGAGCTGACAGAGAAGCAAGATTCTCCTAATTCCCAGTGATATATCTACAGCCTTCTTAAATGCAAGTCTCCCACCAGCTGCCTGTTTCTTGTGAGTGTTAGATTCTTTCACATTTCCACTGGCCCTTAGAGAAAAGACAGTCTCCTGATTATTTCTATGGACAGCTTCATTGAAAGAAGAGAAAAATTAATGAAGAAATGGGCAGCAGATAAGATTTTATATGTAGGTGCACTAGCACATTTACAGAACTTTTTATG
>VZRX01023969.1:93216-167715 GCA_013398075.1 Notiomystis cincta | reverse complement strand
AAAAAGAGGAAGAAAAGAAAGAAGGGGGACTGAATGGGAGCAAAATAGCAGGGTGACACCCACCCTGGCTGTAGCAATGCAAATGAGGCCTCACTGAACTGGAGTGCACAAAGCACAACTGTATATTCCGTACACGAGACAGTTAAAAATTTGAACATAAGGTAGCATTTCCTTTATCATATCCCATAAAAATAGCAATTTGCTAAAGCCCTTGTAGCACAGTATGGAAGGTGGTGTATTTTACTGATAATGTAGAGATGACAGATAGTCCTATACTAGGAGGTTTCAATGGTGTCTTGCTGTATAGCATAATAAATTGTGAGGAGCAGAGACAGAGGACAGTGCAGGCAGGCACTGCTCCACCTCCAGTAGCCAAATAATTCAGCCCCGGCTCAGTAATTATGCTGTGTGAAAATATGGGATTAATTAGACTGGTACACTAACACACTGTAGTCTCATTAAAGGCTGAACAGCATTTTCATAGATACTGCCACTTGAACAGGGCTGCTGCTAATGTGAAAAGACAAAGTCTCTTCTTTTCACACTCCTTGCTTATTATCTTACTTAAGGCCACTTAAGCAAAGTTCCAAAGCCAGCCTGGCAGAAAGCCCTTTGTGGGATTTATTTTGCTATTTTACCTGTATTCCAAGGAAACAGAGGGAGTAAAAAAAAAGGGAAATGTTAACATTAGCAATAACTGCAAATTCTCCCTTTGCACCAGAGTTTTTCTTTTCCTTCCTCTTTTCTTAATTTTTATCTCACTCTTTTGGGGAGGGGAGCATGGGATGAGTGGGATGATGTAGGGGACAGATGTCTCAAAGAGAAAGAGATAAAAGTTGTCCCCCATTGCAAGTCTCAAATGTTAGATTTCAGTTTCAGGGGTCAGCCCTTTCAGGGATTTGCTCAGCTCAATGGGAGAACAGGAGCCCTGTGCCAGTACCACATACTGATCGAGGTGTTTTGGGGTAAGGCCTGTGTCTTTTGAATTGAGAGGTGATTAGGTAGCCAGAAGACATAATTTATGCTAAATACTTCTGTTTCACAGTCTTCTATCTGCAGAGAAAAACCTCCTTCCTCTCAGTTACTCCAAGCCACCGAAAAGGTCTGTCACCCAGCAAGTCCAAATGTTGCCACACTCGTAATTATAACTCTGTTATAATCCTTCAAAGAATCCAGCACCTGGGAGAAAATTGATTTTGGAAGGGAAGGACGTCTGCAACACAGCTTCTGTTAAACAAGCAGATGTCCTCCGTCAGCTCCCCGTGCTGCCCACGCCCTGTGGGTCAGCACAGGCCAGATTGTCACAGTGTCCCCCAGGCTCTCTGCTCCCGTGGCCTCAGCCTGCCTAGGGACACCTGAGGATGCTTTCTGCAGCTGGAGGGAGGTGGGAATCAGGGCTGGCATCATCCAGAGGCTCCCGCTGGGGAGTGGGCTTGGTCCTCAAGTGCTTAATTCTGGGTAAGTGGTGGGGATAGAACCCGCTGCTGGGGAAGCAGACTGCCACAGGGGTGTTAATACAGAAAGCTTGTCCTTTAAAATTAACAGGCCTCTGTAAAGATCTGCTTCACCCTGCTCTCAGGAGAGCTATTAGAGCAGAGAGAGACTTTGCCACATACATAGGAAGGAAGCAAGGGGGGAGAGAGGCAGGAGAGGAGCCCAGCATATCCTGATGACAGACAATAATAGAGGTATCTCTGCAGAAATACTGCGGGCTTGGAGATGCCTTTGAAATAGGCAACGGTAATATTCAAGTCAGAGAAATAGCTGATGTTGAATAGACTGAAACCTGCTTTGTGGCTTAACAAAAGTGGGCAATAGAGAGAGGCTGACATGAAACAAGTCAGTTTGCAGCAGGCTCTAAGGTTAGCATCATTAGCAAAGGGGAGAAATGATTAGCAGTAAAAAGTGAGACATTAAAAAGAGATTTAAAAGGAGAGCTAGAGGGAGCTAGGGGATGGGGGGTGCTTTATTTGTACCTGAGGAAAATAAAAGAGATTCTACCCAGACACATTTGAATACTCTCTGCTGCCTTTGCACGCAGAAGTTTTATGAATATTTACCTTTCACATGGTTTGGGGAAGAATAAATTCTTTGGCACTAGTATTGAAATTTGAGAGCAGATTCTTCTGCCTATATGCAAATGCTTGTAAGAAATCAAGTGTAAAGAGCATCCCAAATAAGAGCATCCCAAATAATGTCCCTCCTTCAGGTAAGTGCTTTTTTGATTATCTCTTTAAAAGTAGGGTGCCTGATGGCCCGGGCGGTTGGGCCTTGTTGGTCTGAGTTAGGTACTTCAGATATGGCTTTAGCTCAGTTGGTTTGGAAACACTCAGTAGGACTTCTGCTCTAAAGTGACATTGGTCACTTCAAATAAATAGAATGTGTGCTCCTAAGTCTCGTAAATGCTTCTGAACCCATCAGCTCCTGACTCCCTGCAGGTAGTGCTGTAGGGCTTTCACCTTTAGATGGGGGCAGCATGCAGCCAGCCAGGCTTCCTTTATGCTCACAGTCAGCGTTAGTGTCCCTGGGGACAAGGGAGGAGAAATTTAATTTCTGGTGTCAGACATTTTAAATATGTCTTCCATATCACGAGTACATGCACATTACACCATCCTCACTGAGAGTGGGATAAAGGAGCAGCGTGGCTGTGGAGAGACTCGTGTCACCCACTGTGTGTGCCACTGCTCCACGAGGTGACACATCTCATGGCACGTCAGGAGCCTCGGCAGGGAGCCAAGACACACAGCACTCTGCCAGGGACCACGTCTCTGTCACACTGTCCAACAGGACAGCCCCGAGGGCACTGCTGAGGAAGTTTGCAGAGAGGGTCCCCAGAAATTCCTTCAGCTGTGCTGCAGTCATGAAGCAGGCAAAAATGCATGGGGTTTGTTTGCACTTCCTTTTCATGGACATACTAAGGAAGTAGCTCACACTGAGCCAGGCAGGGAAGACTACAAGCCTGCATGCCTGATGTCTGCACATGTGTAATGGTGCTCTTGAGCTGTGCTGTCTACATAAATGGTAGGAATTATTCCCTCCCCAGACACAAATTTCCCCTGGGAAAAGCTTCCCTCCTGCCCTCACACTCTTGGGTCTCCAGGAAGCCAAAATACAAATTCCTCAGCTGCCCTTACTGGGGGTTATTTCACTCTCAGCCCCACAGCTTTGCTGGACACCTCAAACCCTTCCTGGCTGCAGGCAGGAGAAAAGCCAGGTGTGATAGCTGTGTCCTCAAGCCTGTGCAGCGGAGGGGGCAGCGGGCAGTCACGGCCAGCCCAGTGCGCCGGGCACAGCAACCGAGCCAGCAGCTCTCCTGGGCACGGGGCAGCCACCAGCCAGCTGAAGCCTCAACCATGGGTCTGGGGGCACTGGTGGTGGCTGTGGGAGGGCAGCTCCTGCCTCCTGGCACCTGGCATTGACTCTGCTGCAACCACTCCCTGCAGTCTCCCTTCTGCTTTTCTGGTCATGGCAGCACTCCTGGGGCTGCCTCGAACAAGCTACATCAGAATGAGTTCACAACCTTTGGAGGAGAAGACCCAGAATAAAAGAGGAGAGATGGATGCCCCTACTCCCTGGGGCAAGCCTCTGATCCTCCAGCAGGAGCTCCTACATGCTTCCCACTATCCAAAGCAGAGTCACCAAGGGGTTAAGCAGAAACACACAGGCCAAGTCCTGAGTAACGCCATGCCCTATTCCATGAGTCCCAGTCACAGGAGCAGGCTGCTGCCATAAATGAGGTCACAACACAAAGAAAATGCAGGACACAGGATCAGGAGCATGGAAAGTTCTAATGGGCAACAGGCTACATGTAGACCAGAAGTGAGAAGAGCTGCGCTTTCCTCCTCCCTGCTGAGGGGTTCCAATGCTGCATCTTCAGTCTCCATCTATCTCTGGTGATTGTCTAAAGGCTGAGGTGAAAGTCCAGTGTGCTGAACCCTGGCTCCACCGAGCACTTGAATTGTCTGCAAGCCCCTGAACAAGTGCCTTGACTTTAGCAGCAGCACTTGTGGCCATAGTGCATGTCCCAGCTTAATTCCTGAATCTGGTTCCTGTTCACCACACCAGCATGAGCCTTTGGAGACAACAGGTAAAATACTAATGGAAGGAATTATGGAAATGCAATTTTGACACATTGGTGAAAGAAGATGAGAGCTGATTATGAGACCTGTCAGCTCCATCCTTCTCTCACCTCATTGTGTCTGTGTGAATAGAGAAATCAAATTAAAAATGCCTGAATGTATTCAGGAATCCAAAGGGGAATGTATTGATCTGAAGATAAGGTCAGATACAGGCCCTTCAGTTTCTGAGTGGAAAGGGTGGAACCTCAGATTTGTATGAACAAGAGAGCAAGTATCTCCAAGGCTGGCCAGAAAGGGACCCTCTGTTATGTTCTTCCTTGTGAGAAATGCATTTCCAAAGTCAGATAACAAAAACCAGCTGCCTTGAACGCCTATAGAAAGCACACCCCTGGGCAAACCTGAAAAACAGCATCTTTCAAACAACCTCTTACAAGTGAAGATGGAAAGAAATAAAAATGATAAGGATGTCAGCTGGCCAGAGCCCAGCAGGGCCGTGCAAGGCGCTCGAAGCCCCCTGGACCTGAGCTCAGATCTGTGGAGAGGGGATGGGGACCTGATCTTTCCCTAAGCCAGAAGGAGTTTACTAGGCAGAGACAAGAATATCAATTACTCAAATGTTAAAATTTTCCCCAACTTCTTCATCAAACTTCTTCTTCTCCTGAGAGGGTTCAGACTAAAAAGTTATAAAAATATAATTTTCTATCTGTGTCCCTTGTTATTTTTTGCACTTCATCTCAAGGCCCATTGCTGCTTCTTAAAGGGAAGAAATAGGCTTTTGACTGGAATAATGACAATTTGGAGGCCACAGTTTCGCTCTGTTGCAGATCTTTGCCTATTTCTGATATACATGAATTCAAAGGCTGGTGCTTAGATCTCAGACAGGATAAAGCCAATGTTTGCTTCAGAAGGATTTTCTTTAGGAAGAGTACAATTTTTTGTAATCGCAGAATGACATATTGCTCTGGGGTTATAAAGAGAATTTTATATTTAAAAAGCTATCTCCAAGATATGTGCTCCTTTTACTCAGCTATAAGCTAAGCAAAACAGAAGGAGAGAGAGAGAGAAAATGAGAGAAAATGAATTAGTTTGAACTTTTGCTGAGATAAATATGGCCTGAACTTTTAAGTTCAGTTCATGCAAGCAATCTCCCTGAAATCAGTGGGGTTTTACCCACGTACTTGGAAGCAGACCTTGGCCCCATATGGCTGAGCACTAAAACAAAATGCTTTCGATAGATTAACTAAATTTGGCTGTAATTAGAGATGGGACTCAGCACAGTACCTGCCTCTCTTGAGACTCCACAACTGCCCCTGCCCCCATGTGTGTCATGGCTACATCAGGGTCAGGTGCTCTGGGAATCTCTTGTCCCTGCTCCTGGACACATTAAACCCTTGCAGTCACTGGTGCTTTTGGCAGGGGTCCCAGGAGCTCATGGAGTGATGCTGGCCATGGCAGTGGAGCACACTGGGCTGAAGGTAAACTGGGTTGCCAGTGCTCTCACCTTGGCTGAGCAGTGAGGGGAGATCCGTGTGTGGGGGAAAATGCTCTCACTCCCTGTCTTGGTCCAGAAATGGCAAAACTGACTCGTGTGTAAAACAGCAAGGGACACCCTGGCCTCTCCTCACCTGGCTGAAATTGTGTTCAAGTGAGAGAAAGACAGAGGGTGTGAGTGTGTGTGCATGTGCAGGAGAACCAGTGCAGTGTGCCTCCCTCTGCCCACACCCCCTTTCTTTGCAGAGGTTTCAGATCATCTGCTTTTCACAGGCATTGAACACTAGTGGGAAAACCGAAGCCGGATTGTGACTGGAAGCTAATGTAGTCTACATGCAGCAGACATCTAATATGATGTTATTTATTCCCATAGATCTGTTTATTTTGTTTTCAATTTACCAAACCCTGTGACACATTCCCAAAGGTGCCTTGTTGTACAATACGTTGCACACAGTAAGATATTCAGCCTAATTCACTCTTTGTTTTGATTCAGTTCAGCTGCATGAGGGCACAAATGCATCTGTGTTATATCTTCTCCTGTGACTGATGTTGCAGACTATTGCCATAGGGTTTTGTGAAATGGGATCTTAGTTAATCTAGGGCATTGTCTTTGTAGTGCTAAATTCTTATTTGCAAACATAATGTTCTGGCATTGATGCAACAGGGGAACATTTGTTGTTTTTTACTTGTTCAGTTTTTTGGTTTTTTTCTTTTTAGAATAGACTATATGTATGTGGTTTTAATAAACTTTTATTCTAAAGCTTTTTCTCCCTATTCTGCATCTGATCTGAGGCATTTATAACACATGGCAACACGTCAAATTGATGTCTTTAGCAAGTCAAGCCAAATATTCATAAAACCCATGTGCCCAAACAGAAAATGTACACTGCTAAGAAGAAAAGTACCTGATGTTTTTTAAAGCATCCACAGGAAAGCAATTCTAGCCTTTAAACATACACACACATACAGACAGACATACAGAAAGGATTTTTAAACAATTGTCTGCCTATACCCTGGAAGGATGTTATCACTTAGAAACCAATGGCTTTTCTTTGCACTTTGTGGGAAGCTCTCATGTTTTCATTTTTCTTTTATTTCAGGAACATGTTGTTTTATCGGTATACTGAGGACCTGGTCTGAGGGACTGGTGCAGAATCAGGAATTCCAAATTGGATGATATTATAGAAGTGTGCTGCAGACAAAATTTGATGTAAACAGGATCTGGAACAGATTTGATGAGATTGTGAAAAAATGAAGATGGGATGCAGATTCATTAATAAACAGCCTGTGGGTAGTGAGCATAAAGCCTGATTGATCACAATTACTGCAGTTCATAACTGGAAAACCAGACGTCGGAGGACATGCACAAGGTAAAGCTGGTCTGACATCAGAGCTGAGCCTCATCTATTTATTTTGTGGCAACTACAGAAATTCAGCTCTTGCTTGTGATGGAGATGTTTCCATAACAGCCTTTAGAGTGGTTTAATTTTCACTTCAGCAGTCTTTCAGACTGATTATCAAAGGGGCTTTCTTAGAAAGCTGCTTGGGTGAAGAAACCAGATCTCCCACACGCGCCTTGTCTGGCACAGCAGAGCTGGGGGTTTCACGTTGAATTAACACCCAGAGCGCTGTGCAAGCAGATGACTCCTCATCACCAGCTATCCCTGCAGGGAGCTGTGCTTGTCTCCTTGGGAGTGCAGGCAAAACAGGCCCTGTGAGCTGCCACTTGCCCAATGGGGCAGCTTCCTACTGCATGGCTGGGTGAGTGTGTTAAGGCGAGCAACTGTGGCTGGCAGGTGAGTTAAGGATCTCCTCGTAGGAGCACTCAAAGCCTGTCTCTTCCCTTTGTGCCAGCTCCTACAGTAGAGAAAACCTCATGCAGTACTGCTGCCTGTCTGTGTCAGCCCCAGGCTCCCTATGCAGAAAGGCAAATTTGCTATTGGATATCTGCAGCAGGAAGCCCCAAAGCCAACAGGAGCAGTTGGGGCCAAGGAGAAAAGATGTGGCGCAGCAGTGAAAACAAGAAATGCTTCTTCCTGCCCAGTGCCTTCATCAGCCCCTGGTGTCTGGTTTGTGGGTACACTGAGCACAGAGAGGGACACCAAAGGCCATTGGAATCACAGAATCATATTTAGGTTGGAAGGGACTTTAAACATTTAAACATATTTCCAGCCCCACAGCACAGGCAGGGACACCTTCCAGTCGAAGGACACCAACCACTAGAAAGGTGTTATGATGATAACATACCAGGGATATCTCCCTATTTACCTAAGCCTCAGAAAGTTAATGTCTGTGTTAGCTCAAATGAGGCCCACAAACAGTTGGAGATCTTTCTCTGCACTCTGTAGCTCTCCATCTGTGAAAGAAGAGAAACATTTCCTCATACCTTAGTGGGGCTAAAGGAGGACAAGGCTGTGATGGCCTGGGAAGCACCCAGACACCAGAGTGACAAGTACCAGAAGAAATGGCTGTAGCAAATGACTCACCCTGCCTCTGGAGCAGGCTTTCAACAGCATGCAATAAACCAGGCATAGGGCCACCCACTAAACCACTGAGACAAAGACTGAAAAGCTGTGTTGAGTGAGCCCCTGCACCCATCTGGTGCATGGCAGAGCTCATCCCCTGCACTGCTAGTGTGCAGTCACTCCCATGCTGCAGATGAACCATGGCTGGGCTGCTGGGACAGGAGATTCACTCCTCCTGCTGAGTGTTGGGTGAGGGAGCAGGAGCTGGGTCATGAACCCACCTTAGAAGAACAGAGGAGAAGAAATGGATCTCTGATTCTTTGCAGGGGCTTTGAAAGCTCACTACTGAAGAAGGGTAATTTTAGATCTCTAGTAGGAAGGCCCAGCAAATGGGGACAAGAGGACAAACCTGGCATCCAGGACAGAAGAACAGAGTGGTAAGAGTTTCTACCACATTTGCACTGTTGAATTTTGGAGTTAGATGCCAATAGACAGTAAGAGCAAAAGAGTTTATTATCTTCCCTTGCTGACTCCAACAGGCATGGTGCCTAAGACTTGTCTCCTGCTCCTTCGCAGCAGGCTTTTGTCCACATCATTGATCGCCCCAGATCATATCACAGCCCAGCAAGACACTTTCTGTAGCAGAGTGGTCCACCAGCAGGATGACCAGGTATGCAGCTAGTCCTGTTCCTGTCAGAGCCAGCCCTTTGCCCGCACAAGAAATTCACTCATGGAATTGAGGAAAATAATAACAAAAAGAAGTCAGGGGGTCTAGAGACTCTCACAGGTCACTCAGCATTTCTCTTGTGGATCCAAGCTACTAGACAGAAATGCTCCTAGAAATGTTTGCTTCCATTTACTTTAAATATCTTCACTACCTCCTGTCCCTGGATTTTATAATCATAGCTTGCATATGGATTTAAGGCAGGACTCTGAGCAGAAACCCACACACACAGTGCCTAGCTGCTCTGAGCCAAAGCAAGACAGCCATCCTGGTGTTTGGATGCATCCCTGTAGGTTTCCCTTCACCTGCCATCCCCTCCAAGCTGCTGCCAGCCAACAGTGCCATTCAGTCTGTTCAATGTGCCACTGCAGCATCAACCTCTCTGCTGCCCTGGCAGGAGCAGGCAGTGGGCTTGGGACATACATGTTCCTATCTGGGTCCTCAGGTACAAACATGACCCCAGGCTTCCCTTTGCTTTTTCCTTCTTAACCTTGAATGAAAGCACAAGAATAAATCAGCTGAATCATCTGCTCTGCAAATTCATAGGCAAAGCTTACAGATCCCAAGCAAAAATGAGAAGAAAGAGTAAGGCTGAGAGGATGGCCAGATGTCCCTAGCAAGGCAAAAATCCTCCTGGAGCTGGACATCTGGATTTCACAGCTACCAAACACCAGCAATCACCACCATATGCTGAGCAGAAAACACAAACCTGTTCTACACCCCCAGCAACAGAGGAACACATTGGCAGATAGAAGAAGCTTAGCAGGATTTGGGGGAAAGTCCTGAAATTCTCTCAGAGTAAGACATCTGCTAGCAAGGACTTTATTTGCCACAGAAATGAGTCCTTTCCTTCCCCTGATGACCCTCTATACCTGGAGACATGTCTTCTCTGTGGGTGTCTCCCCTGGTGGGAATCTGGAGGTGCTAGAAGACCACTCCTGACCTGGACTGCCTACAGCACTTGCAATGGCCAGATCTCCAAACCCAATGCTGGGTCAGTGGAATGTGACCACCAGTCACCTGTCTCTGCCCTGGGCATTGGAGAAGGAGAGAACAGAGAAGAGAAGGGAGTTTGATTTGGGTTCAGAGTATGTGCTGGAAAGGCACATTGGGTTTTGCCTTCCTATTATATCTGCTCCTTGTCTTTCAGCTCTGGTGTTTGTGGCTTTGTTACCTGTGAGCAGTTGTGGCTTTTGGCTCCTGATAATTCAGTTGTTTCTGCTCTCAGAAACTCCTTTACAAGCTCCATTCCTAGCAGACCAAGAATCAAAGGTTCTGACTCCTTCCCTTGCATTTGCTCAATCTTTTTTTCTCCTTTGTCTGACCAGATGTCCCCTCGTGACACTCAGCTTATCCAAACCAGACCTCCCAAGGAGCTGGATTGCTTTCAAAATCTATCTCTTGAGCATTGCACGGATCCTGAAGCTCATGGCTACTTACATATCAAGGAATGCATCCCAGCAGAGGCAACTAACTAATCACCCATTCTCCTGCTGAATAACAAGGTGGTTCACTCCCAAACATGACAAACCGGCAATGGGAATCTGTGTGTAGGATCTCCAAGAAGCTGAATCAAGACATGCAAAAGCTGCAGCAAATAATGAAGCTTCAAAGCAAAGTGAAGAAAGGAGGATTCCAAGCAGTAAGAATGATCCGAGGTTTGGGGAATATGGAAGAAAAGCCACCTCAGAATTAATCTATTGCTGCCTGGGGGATTGCTATTCTTACTCATCAGAAATTCCCAGAACCCGATGGCTCTCAGTTAACGCTGACCTCCAGGGCAGGACTACGCAGTACAACTGGTCGTTCAAAGTAGCCTTGATAAATGTGTTGCTGCCAGAAGACAAGAACATGTTTTAAACAAGGTCAGGTGTCCTGCTACATTGCAGGACATAATCCTGGTTTGTGTATACACACACATCAATTTCAACTGCACGATACGTGCTGGATCTACCTGTCTACGGTGGATCTTTGCTTCTCCACCACTGCTCCCAAATCCTTGGCCATAATTTAAGATCATCCTAATAGAAAATCACAAAACTGGTTTTGTACAAGAGGAGTTGGTGAAAGCTACTGGTTTCTGGTCAAAAATTATCTTCTGGTGAAAGCTACTCTTTCTGGTCTAAAATTATCTTCTGATGATGGTGAAAACCCCATTATATTTTACCATTTTGAAAAAGAAAACCTTTAAATATTCATTATGTTATTTTTTTTTCCCCAGTTAAAAGAAAAACCTGGCTTCCTTTACTGGGCATATTAGATACCTTACTTAAATAGCCAAAAAAAATATCTTTAAAGCAGTACCTAACATGTGCAGCCGCTGAAGGAATTCAGTGTCGAGGGCTTCCTATTAGCTTTATTTAATACATGTGAAGGACCCTGCATTGCTGTCCCAGTTACACACACAAGGCAGATTCCACAGTGGACTGCATTTGTCTTGAACGCCTATTTTCCCGGTAGTTTTATTTACCATTCTTAAAAAGGATAAACAGAGAGCCATGTGCTTACATCTTTTGAAGAGCACATTTCCTCATGCTCTACAAGAGGCTTCTTTGAACACTCATCACTCACAATTGTGCTCTTGGAAGTTTTAGCAATATTTGTTTTAGATAAGTTTATTTTTGTATGATTGATTGAAATCTCAAGCTGCAATTAAGAAAATTGCAGCGAGAACCATTAAAGGAGTAGCGTCATTTTCCCCCCTTTCCTCTAAAATGTCAGGTTTCAATGTCACCGCGAGATAACCCAATCGCGTGCTTGCACACCCGGGCTGGAGCGGGCGGAAAGCCGTCTGGAGCACTAATTACAAACGACTGGAAATAATGACACCAGGCAGGAGGAAAACGAAAGGCCCCGGTCCCTATCGCTTACCCGCCCAGGTGTGTGTGCGCAGAGATGCAGGTTATTGTGGAGCCGTCTATTTAGTAAATACACAAACATCCATCCCCACTTGTAGAGCAGCCTCAGTCCCTCCCCCATCTCCCTCTGTCTCTCTGCCCTTTCTTTCTCTCCAATTATAAACCAGCACCAGGTTTTCTCATCAGCCATCTCCATGTCTCCAAATGGCTTTTCAGTGTCAGGCCTATCAGGAAATTAACTCATCATGCAGTGACAGCTGCTAATTTTTTCCCCTTACATGTCAGATGGATCGCCTGCTGAAGCTAATAATGAATCACCAATCCCTGATTAGAAGGTGCTTCCGAAACATATAACTGCCATCTGAGCTAACTTTTTTCTTCATATAAAATGATATCACCCTAGAGGAGCAGAAAACGAATTGTATTCTTCAACAAGATAGAACGGGGGTAGCCCGTTCGAGTGAGCCACACACTATCTTAAATTATGGGCTAATATTGCTCAGTAAAATAAGTGAAAACTCACAGCTCTTCTTTGTTTTGCCAAGTGAATGACCTTTTTCTTCTGTTACTTAATCCTCTCATTTGAACTAACTTAGTTTCAAATTTCAATCTTTACCCTTCTCTCTTTATTCTGTTTACAGCTTTTGTGCTCAGGAAGTCTACTGAGCAGGGGAAGTTGGAGAAAAGCCCCAGAGGTTGCTTTACGAGGCCTCTGCCTACCACAGTGCCAGCTCCTTGTACTGCTCTGCCAGCAGCTCCAGCCCCACCTCTCAGTCCCCAGGATTTTCTGAAGGGGACTCACCTGCATTTCAGGCAAAAGTCCAGCTCAGGGCCAGCCTGAGGCACAGCAACTTTTAGCACAGAGATTCCTCCAAGCTTTTACATGCGCTGAATACACTGTCCATGAAAATCACAAATGTATTTCTTCTGGGACTCAGAGCTGACACTCCTGGTATTAAAGCAGCATTTATAAATGACAGCAGTGCTTGCAGGACTATGCACAGTCCACATGTGCATAACCACAGCACATCAACTCCCTGGCTCATCTGAGTTCCACAGCAGAGTGCAGCTGGGAGTCAGGACAAATAGTATGTTGCTGTGGGCCCTTTGGGTGGTGTTGTGTTTTGGGTTCTTTTCTTTTGTTTTTGTTTTAGAAAATATTTTTCTGAATATAGTTCCCAGCTATCACTTATCTCCCGTTTTTCCCTAAAGATGGAGCCTGAATTCAGAGGCCAGGACACACTGCCTCAGGAGGTGTGTATCTGATTCTTAAGAAATGGAGGGTGAAACTGCTTGCTGGAAATCTCTCTTCTTTCTCTGTCTTCACTTAGGATTTTTGGTTCACTTTTGGTGGGGTTTGGTTTTGCTTGGTTGTTTTGGTTTGTTTCTTGGGGTTTTTTGTTTATTTGTCGGTTTGGGTTTCAATTTATTATTTATTTATTTTCCCCCTGCCTACTAGTTCTGTGGTTCTTAAATACCTAGATTTTTATCTGTTTGGCATCATCACAGTATAATCCAACTTCATTAATGCTTATTCAGAACGGATAACAAAGAGAAAATTAAGCCAATGTCTCTGGCAGTCAGAACATCAGAAGGCAACTAACTGACATGGGAATATTTCCCCCTCAACAATCACTTCCATTACAGCACAGTCCTTGAATTCTCTGGAGACAGGCAACTGAAGGTATTCAAACCAAACAGCAGAACACACTTGCAGTGGATGACTGACTGAGCTAGCACCTTCCTAAATCCACCACACAAGTTCTGTGATGCTCCAACAGTGGATGCTGCCTGAGCTGGCTCCCAGACATGTCACAGACACCTCGTCAGCTCCATGCATGGACCTCAGAGGGCTGGGGCCTTTTCAGGTGCTGCTCTACTCTAAGTGCCTCCCTCTGCTGCCTCTCTTCCCTGCTCTCCAGAAGGCAGCATTGCAATGCTTGGAAGATCCATAGAACAATCCAGCTCATCTCCTCCCAGATTATGATACGAAACAATGGCAGGAGCTCTGGCACAGGTGGGAGAAAAATGCCAGAGGCCCTGGAAGAGATCTGCCATAGACTCAACTTTTAGTGTATGGCAGAGAGCGTTTTAGCACGGGGTTGAGACAGTGCTAAGGATGACAGCACAGAATGTCACCCTTGATTTCTAATGCTACATTTGTAGGGCACTAATAAGTTAACTTTAAAGTGCACATTAAAAAGAAGGGAAAAAAAAAGGCCCTAGGAAAATATTAGTTCTCCTGATCAGGCTGCACTCAGAGAAAAGTATCGTTAACCTGAGCTCCCAGGTAATTACAGCACATGGTAGGTTAGTGAATCCTTTCCAGTGCTCCCAAGCACAGGAACATCTACCACTGGGGCTTTTTTTTATGCAAAGGTCTGCTCTTTTCATTGTGCATACAATGTGATTGCTGGTTTGACACTGCAGGCTACACTGGTTTTATGAAGGATTAAATGCCACCTGAGACATATTTATCCTAAATAAATCACAAATGGTAAACTGCAGCATGTCAGTGTCAACACCCTGTACTGCAGCAGAAAGGTTAGCCATACAGGACTAAGCACAGCGAAGAATTAGCATCCAAGCTGCAAGACCACAGGGCTACAGTTAACAGGAGAAATGATCAAGAAGAAATATTTCCACTGAAAAACATTCAGTTTTTTGAACATCTGTGAGAGTCTTGCAGAGGGCCATCATTTTGTAAAGGTCACCTTTTTCCTGATAACAAACGGGAGTTGATCCTGTCACTGTTTGCTGAAGACAGTATTTAAGAGTAAGTGAACAGCCTGTCACTTTTAAGAAAGATGAGCAAGTCAAACTCGCCTAATTATGAATCTTGATGTCTAACTTGAAATTTACTTTTTTGGGGGTTTGACAAAGACACAACCTCAACTCTTGGAAAATAATAAAATTTGAAAAATAATAATAATGAGAGATGAAGAGGCAGCAGGATCTTATAGCCCCAGAATGAAGCACCTTTTCTCAGCAGCCCTATCAGAAAATACATTTTTAAACAGTTGCTTTAGGAAGGAACTATTGTTTTACCCCACCCCAACTTTCTTACAGTTGATAATTTTAAGATATTAAACATGATATGAAACCCAGTTATCTCTAGAGTCAGCATGGCTTATACCCTAAACACTTACACAATTATATTAAGCATGCATGAGGCACACTTCAGAAATTAGATTCTTTTATCTTTATCTATCTAGCAAGCTAGAGAAAAGAAAAGAGAAAAGAGAAAATGCACAGACATAACAGATAGCATTCGTTTGCTCCTGCTGAATGCCAGTTCTGTTTATTGTTTAATATTAAAAATCATGATGCTTCATTTTAATGCTAACATTTTATTTGAAAGACAAAAAAAAAATCCCCAAACCTTGCCAGTTTATATTTTACAATTTTTCTAAAGAAACAGAAGCAGTTTTATCATGAAACAAATCTTTTCAACATGAACTTGCATTGAACAATTGCAGTATATCCACAAGTAAATAACTGACATTCTGGACTAAGCAAGAAATACAAGGTCACCTTTCTTCCCCCCTACTTGTTAATGTCAATGTCAGAATTTTCTTTAAAAATCCTCCTAACATTTGAGAAGTAGCTCACAAAATGAACTGCAAAATGGTATTTATATGAAGCACTATTTATAAGAAAAGCAAAACACTGACAGTGACAATATTTTTTTCAAAAAATGCACATTTCTTATGTAGGACTCTCATCTAAAATTAAGTGGAAGTTACAGGCATCAAGTTCTTCTTCCCAAATATGTATAATCAAGGATTTTCTGAAGTGTAGCTTTTTTGAGCTCTTCTTTAGGGAAAGTCTTATGTGTTGCCATGAAAGAGTAAAGTACTATGAAAACTTTCTTTTTAGATGCAAAAAAATCCTTATTTTGATGACATATTTTTAGCCAAGCATGTTTTAAAGTAAGATTTTAGAAAGCAAAATGTCATCTGTTCTACTTTAAAATGAAGAAGGGCACCCAATACTGTATGTATGCTTACCTGTTCACCTTGCTATTGTGGGGTTTGCATTTTTTTGCATATTTATCTGTTCACAAAATGTACATGTAAGTGCAATTATTTTACTCCTGTGATTATGTTATACAAAAAAGACAGAAGGCAGGGAATTACCCTGAGATAAAACAACATTGAGACAAAAAAAATCGAAAAAGAAAGCACTAGACAGAACAATCCCTACTCTGGGCAAAGGGGTTTTTTATCCTGTTTTGTACCCTATTATGCTTGCTTTGTAATAATCCCATGTAATATTTCTTAGAGCTATTGCAACAAAATTATATTATCCTCTTCAGTAAACTCCTCCTATTAGCAGGATATGGATTTGTTACCTGGCTAGGAGGAGGTTCTACTGAGAAGGCTTTACAGAAAATGTTCCAGGAATACAGTGCCTCCATGATTCTGGTAATACCCAGCTTTGCTCTGCACCCCACCTACGAGTGAAGCTCTTCACGCTTCTTGTACTTTGTTATAATCTCTCTGGCCTTGAACTACCTGTGAGCCACCCTCTGTATAAATGACCATGCTTGCTAACTGTTCCCTCGCTCTATCAGGGGCTACAGCTTCTGCTTTTATGGCAGCACCAGCCTGCAGAACTTCCTGGGACCCTGCTGTCTCTATCACAGCGTGTGAGTACACACCAGGCTCATCCTGCATGTCTGGTGGCAATTCTGTGACGATGTAGTGCGTTGCACCTTCAGAGAAGTCACCATCAGAACCCTGAGCCATGGCTTGAACTAATTCTTCACTGACAATAATCTGTGATATTTGCCCATCCGACTCCACTAAATCCATGTGTTCGCTCTGCACGCTGAGTGTGTGGCTACCAGCTTCCTGCATAATTATCTGAGAGCCTTCTCCAGCTACCATATGCACAGTGCCTTCCTCATTTACAATGACCTGGGTGACACCTTCTTTCATGAGCTGGTCGGCCGCAGCCGTGTCACACACAGCGAACTGCAACACTCCTTGCACCATATTCTTGAAGGCAGCCTGAGCTCTCTCCTGAGATGCAATTAGAGCCGATGGGTGCATGACCTGTGTCACTACTTCCATAGGTTTGGTATCTTCCTGAGTCTCCTGAACTTCATGGAACATTTGTATTTCTTGTCCCTCTGCATCACTGGGAACGCTGGGCATCTCTGGGTTCGGCATTTGCAAGAAGTCTTTTTGACCAGACCTGCATCTGTCAAGGAGTCCGGATTTGTTTTCCGCTTCACCCAGCTCCGTCACAGCACAAAGCAGGGCATCTAGTGCCGACGAGGACTCCGGAGGATGGACCGTAGCCTCAGAAGCATCTAAAACTTCTTGTCGCATTATCTGCTGCAGCACCGTGCTGCTGGAGTCAGGAACCGCGTCTATTTGAACGGCCTCCTCCATGTCAGCCCCCGCCCCTTCGACCACCACCACCTGCGTGGCACCATCTGCTAACTGCTCCGTCAGGATCTGCTCAGGAACCACACTGCTCACGTGGGAGCCGTTTTGGTTCGTGGCTATGACCTGCCCGTCCTCCGTAATGTGGACCACCCTGGCCATCTGCCCCGCCATCGCCAGCGTCTGCAGGGTGGCTGCCGCCGTCTCTTCCACGGAGGCGTCGATGGCGAAGTCGCCGTCGTATCCTTGAATAATAATGAACTGCTGAACTTCTTCGGGCGACTGTGGCTGCCTCCTGCTGCCCCGAAAGGCCTTCTCCTTGACTGGAGAAACCTCTCCCAGGGCTGCCGCCGTGAAAGGGCTCGTGGTTTCCACAAAGGTTGCTCCTTGCCCCTTCAGTCGGCACTCGTAGGACTTGGACACAATGCCTACAAGACAAAATACGCTGTTAGCATGGGATCGTGGCAAGTATCGGTTCACTACTTTAACAAATTGCAGCTTGAATGGAAAAAAATTCCTTGACAATTTTTAGATTTCATTGACAGAAAACATAGATAAAATGAGCAAATGAACAAAACCAATTTGCATGTTTTCCAAATAACATATTTGCAGGTTGAAATAATTGCTGAGTGAAACAATTCTGCAGCTTATTAACAATTTAAATGTGTTTTTAGAAATATCCTGTTTAAAAAAAGCCCAGATAAATACAGTATACAGTTAAAATCCATTAACACATCTTTTATAGAAGATCCTATTGGTGATATTTCAGTACTTCAGTAATGACTTGTAGGATTGTATATTACATTAAACATATCTTGGTGTGAGAAATTGTGGCTGCTCTTCTTAACACCCTGCTTTTGTTGGTGAGGTGATTGCCATGCTGTCATTTTGATGCTGTTGTCTCCTTTTTCCTTTTCCATCCAGCATCTTCTCCAGCACATGTGACTGACTCAGTCAGTCACCCAGTTACTCAGAGAAAACACTTAGTAGTTTTCTTACCCTAAGCAGGATATTCTATAAAATCTCATCCAGAGAACCTGCAATTACACATCTTAATAATTTCTGCATGAAAGCAATTAACAAACTACAATACCTGTAACCTCCATATTCCAGCTGTTTGCTGTGCCACCAGTTTGGTGTTGTGTCATTGAAGCTTTTCTTCTCAATTCTTACCACTAACAATAAAGCTTCAGCAAGACAAATGGTGCCTGAGGCTGTACAAAGTCGAGGCCATCACCCTCCAAGCATGGCCTACATGTTTTTGGGAAGACATAAATGAGAGGACTCTGTGGCCAGCTTTGCAGATGTCCATGGAAGGACAGCTCTATCCCTCCATGTCTCCCCATGGCAGTGCCATACAGAAGCACCTAGAAAGCTCCTCCATGTGCTGGGAGCAAGCTGTGGGACACAACCAGTGCACACAAAGAGAAGAGTGGGTGCTGGACATGGCAAATGAGGTGAGGGTCTAAGGACAGATGGGCCTTGGGAAGGCTGATTAAGTCCATGCTGCTGAGACTACCCATACCCACATTCCAGTTTAAATTCACCTACACAAACTGAAATCACATCTCTGGAAAAACAGGTGTAGCTTCTTATCACTAACACAAATAGCTATGCCATGGCGTGCTTGGGATAAAAATAGGAAAGGAAAAAAAGCAACACTTACAGTGAAATTTCAGGCTAGCACTGTACTTTCCAAGCCAATTCTACTGAACAATGTGCTTCACTGAACTCAAGAGACCAAGAAAATTATATTAAAACTGGTCTAAGGGGGCTCTTTCACTCAAAGCATAGAGCTGTCAGACCTTGATCCCATAGAGTATTAGAATAGGCTCTAAAAAACAGACTCATTTGCTTAAAGGTAAGTTCACACTTAGAAGCTGATTTACACCAAGATTGAATACTTGGTGCCTTGCAGACTCTACTAACTTGCCATGTTAAGGTGCATATCAAGCTAAAATTCCAAAGTAACATCAATAATTAAAAGACTGAGCTCTTATACTGGTATCTATCTCTATCTATCTATCTATCTATCTATCTATCTATCTATCTATCTATCTATCTATCTATCTATCTATCTATCTATCTATCTATCTATCTATCTATCTATCTATCCATCCATCCATCCATCCATCCATCCATCCATCCATCCATCCACCCATCCATCCATCCATCCATCTATCCTTTTTTCTATTGCAGAATTTCTTGTATAGAACTGTACTGTGAAGCACAAAGTAATTTTGTCTAGTTGAAAGGCTGCAAATCACCTTCACAAGTCTAAACTGGCATTATACAACTTTCTCACTCCTATTTGCAAGGCAGGTTATCTTTGGAAAGGAAAATTAATGATTTAAACCATTAGAGTGTTTCCAGGTGATGCTGCATAAAAATCTGGCACATGCAAATGGAGTACATTTTGTTAGGTATAAGCAAGAAGTAAGCTTACTGTGGTACTACTGGTTCTTATTCCCACTTTTCCTGTGCTCTCTGTAGGCACTGACATTCACATGACCCCCCAAAGAGCAGAAAAATAGGAAGGAGAAACATAAAATGACAATTATCTTAGCTCCTCCACATTTTGTAAGAGAGTATAAGTAATTAATTCTCTCAGGAATCTTGCTTTGTTGACAAGATAAAAGAGAAGCCTGGCAATGATGTGGCACAAAAATCAAAATAACTCCACAAATCATGCATTTTCCACTGGATTTCAAAATCAAAATAACTCCACAATCATGATTTTCACATGCACACACACTAAAATCATGACATCTTTCTCCAAAGATCATAATAATTTATGTACAGGACACAGCATCAATGTATTGAGGAGAAGCTCTGGTCTGGGGAAGGGAAAGAAAAAGGAAATTCACCCTGTTTTCATCTCCTCGAATAAATGCCGTGCCTGTGAATCTATGCAACTCCAGTCTTTACTGAGCAATTGAATGGGAAGTCTCCTGGGTGAAGAGCTATCCGGTGAATCCCTCGCAGCACTGATAATTATGCCGTTCTGACTGCTTACTTAATCTATTTGAATCCAGAGGTGAGTTAAGCCACTTCCTGACCATTAAAGTAAACTACATGGGTAAATACTGCTGTCACTAAGGGGTGTGATGAAGCTTAACTACACCAACATCTTAACCTCAGCTCAGTGCAACCCCAGCTATTCCATCACAGTTCATAAATGCGATTGCAGGTCCATCTTTTGATTCAGCAATTTAATAACTTCGAGTGCTGTCAGTACTGCTTTGAAAAATGGCTCCTATAAAATGTAACAGCCTCAATCAGATTGTAAAAGATTCACCCACTGAAGATTCTTCCATTTCAACTATAATGAATTAATGTTGAGCTGTGTAGAAGTTCAAGTGTCATTTAAACTAATGTGAATCTACTGTAACTTTAAATTTTAACTGGACTATGACCAAGAATTTACTGGGAACATCAACTTCAATTTTAGTGATTTTTCATGGTAAATACAAATTGCAGATTTTACTGGTTTTCTTTTGTTTTAACAGTGAAAAGCCAAGTAGGGAAGATATTTAGAAAACAACAGATTTTGAGGCTGAGCTGCTATTTCTATAATGAAGCATTGGAATCCAACACAATATTTGTAGGAATTTTTACGTATTTAAGGAACACGTCACATTATTGGACTGTATGTAGCAACAAACCATGTCGTCCCAGTAAATCCAGCCTGCTTCTCACCCCCTCTTAACAGTAAAAAAGAAGGGGTAAGTGTTGGCTGACGCGGCAAACATAAGCTGCAATACAAGCCCACATTAATATTAGGAAAAGTGGACTTGTTGCTGATTGCATGTCATTGCAAATTAAAAAGATACACAAATAGGCATTAAAATGACAAAATATAATGATACAAGAGCTCATATTCAGACAATTTGTAAGGAGGTGTTTCATATCTAGGGGTGCAATGATCAGAGAATTGGTTTCTTTCCAAGAAGTCCGTCATTTCAACAGAGCCATTATTTATCAGTTGGAGTCCTGAGCGACTGTTAGTTTTTTATTTGAAAATGTCAGGATATTTTAGACATTAAATCCATATTCGCAGGTTATTTTAATTCTCTGAGACCACAAACTCACGAAATAGGGCTAAGAGAAATGCTTTGATGTTTAATGTGTGTCTGGGAAACTACAAATAGGGCTTAGTACCTTTTCCCCTCTCTCTTACTCCATACCTGACTTCCTTTTGTGTGTCTGTTTTATTCTTTTGTTACTGTCATCATTTGTTCCCCACAGAATAAATACCTTATTCTTTTGTTAAGCTTACATTTAATTAAAATGTACAGGATTTGTGCAGTAAACTCGAATGAAACAAATAAAACAAGGGCCCCCTCTCTTGAAGGCATACGTTGTGAATGAAAAATGTCATTACAGACTAAAAAATTTTGCAGTAAACAGGGCCTACAGAGAGAAGTTTCCCCCGTAATGACATCCATAAAATACACAAATGGCACTTTTAGTACCATCCTGAATATGGCATTTTCTGTGCTCTACACACAATCTAAATGGTTTGATCATAGAGCATAATACTCCATTGGGTTTATAGAACAATCAATGTTCCATAAAATGATGTATTTATCCAATAGTAGGCTCAGCAGTTACTGGTGTATGACATTGTAGGACACTGGCTTTGTACTGTTCAGCAGCACACATGCTGGCTGTAAAACTTATCTAACACTACTTCAACAACTTCATCTCATCTGTGTCAAGTAATTTGTTGAAGCCTCAGCTTGGTTTAAAAAAACTTGTAATAAAAATTCATAGAATTTTCAGGAGAATGAAAGCTGATGACAATAGAAAGGTCACATTGTGGCGCCACTCATGGGGTCGGGGGTCAGCCGCAGTTCTAAAACAGAAAGTAGATTTCATGCATCGTGTAGCAGATAAAGATGGCATTAAGGAGACTTGTCTCAGAAAGAAACGCGTAATGCGTGAGGAAAGTCTGGGCTAATATTATATGTAAAGCACCACTTTGCTCTCAGCCAGCAGCCTCTTTAGAATTCTAATCCTTCCCCAAAACTTGCAGCAAGCGGCTGTGTGTGGTGAGGCTGGGCTGAGGACATCCTTCACAAGGAGCACCTTTAGGACAAAGCAGTAAGTCATAAATGAAATAATCTATTATGACGACGGAAATGATCTGCATTTACACAGCTAGCTTCAAACAGCTATTTTTCCTTTTTCTAAAAGTTCTAGGAGGCCTGATTTATAGTCCCCAATTCAGCAACACTTAATTTTTTATACTTTGGTCATTAGGTATATTATTTATTGACACGAACAAACATTTTGTATCTGCTAAAATGCAATGAATATTAAATAATGTGAATGCAAAGAAACATCTTTTCCTTCAATTAAATACAATCTGTAATGAATTTAAAAGATATAAAAAAATTGCCTTGTGTCTAACTAACATCACTTGAACAAGCAACTGATTTTCTTGTTTCCTAAGTTACTGTCTACATGGCAGCACAATATTTTGAATGGCACAGTAAGTCCACTTTTCAAATTCATAAAGTAATATAACTTATGCCTTGATCAATCTACAAGTTTCTGCTCTGTTTTCTTTCAATTATTTTTGTAATGATCTCTACTTCGATTAATTAAGTACAATCTAAGAACTGTGGCACAATGTCATAACTTTGGGATTTCCCTGATTTTCAGAGCCCATAAGAACAAGATGCATTTTTCAGATCTCTATTCCTTGACCATAGTAAAAACTGTTCTTTATCATTTGCAAGGCTTTTATGTGCAAGCAATGCATGGGCCAGCATTTTTTAAACCAGCTAGTTGAGCTACTAAATAAGAGGTTGTGAAGGCTCATTCATGTCTTCTGCTGAAGGAAAGAAAATACGATGGGTCAAACCGAGAACTGAAATAAATCAGCAACCCAAAATGGCCCTGTTACAACTATTATGTCCACAAAGGCAGCAAATATTTGTAAAGCAATACAAATAAGTGTACCTATAGGGGACTTTACCAGCTCCCTAAGAGACATAAAAAAATTCCACCATTGACGCAAAGTACATAAATCTCAAGAGATACCAATACAGCAAGGCTTCATTTTTTCCCCTTTCAATATATTATTACTGAAAAAAAAAAAATCAAACCAAAACCAACAACAAAAAAATCCCAAATAATGTTCATAGTTCATTTTATACTTAAAAATCCTGTAATGTCTTGTTTCAATGCAGAAACTCAAAACAACCTAAGTTTCTAGTTTTGTCCTTAACCATTCAATCATGTTTGGAAACTTCAAGGTCTTCTAAGAACTGCTTGAATAAAGGATGAAGTTTTAACATTTCAGGTAACTTAAAAAGCAGCAGATGTCCTTTAGCTTTCTAAAAGTGTAAAAGAAAGTACTCTTGTAATATTTTTTCTTTTGAAAAACAGACTGAAATTTCTTGCTTGCTATTTTTACTTTCTACATCTTACAGATCTATGTCAACGGCCACAAAAAGACACAAAAGAAAAAAACAACCACCAAATTAAACAGCCAAGCTATTCAGTTAGGGTGTGTAGTCAGTTTGGTTTGGTTTGGTTTGGTTTGGTTTAGTTTAATTTCCCTTCAATGTCTAATTAACCTCCGGGCAAAGGCCTTCTCTAGGAAAAATTTGTTTCTCTGTCCCTGCACTCAAGGTCAAAAATGAATGCTATAGAGCCCAGTGTTACAGAGGGTATGCAAATAAAAAATATACATACCAAAACTTCCACTGATTGTGGCAAACTTGTACAGTGTTAACATGCAGAATTTACAGCTGCCTAACCTGCAGAGTAACTGGTTTTCTTGCAAACCACTTCATCTGTTTACCTATTTGCCACCATGCAGGCTGCTCTTCTCAGCTCTGATGTGTGAGCAAAAACCTATCTGTGGCATATGCAGCAATTACCTACACGGGCAAGCAGCATCAGGAATGTATCTGGAGTGTTTCAGCTATCTCTTCCAGTGCAATTTAGCAGCTTGAGATGAGGATAGCCAGCCTGGACATTTCTTGGCAGTCCGGCTTCAAAGACTATTCTGGCCCTCAGCTTGGGAACAACTGACATTGATGATACTCGGATGCACTCTTTCTGTTTTATCCCCTGCAGTGCAAATGGAAAGTGCATTTTTAGCACTTCTAAATCAGAATCCCAATTTCAAGGGGTTCTGGTTGTGCTTGGTCAAACCAGAGATTTCTGTTTCCTAGGCAGATGGAACATATAATATAATAATAAAAAAAAATACACTAATATGAGAAAAATCAGGGGAAAACCCCCCCAAGCTCTGCTCAAAGGGAAAATGATCTGGATTTCTGAAATAGGTCTAGTCCCAGACACTAACGGCCTTGTCAAAAAAAGAAAAAAATCTTTTTGTCATTGTTATCTCAGCAAAAGTTTTTGTTTTTCAAGAAAATATACATTCAGATCCTGGTTTTATAAACATTTATTTATCAAGCGTACTGCTTACTGCCATAGTTAGCCTCAATAGTCTCATAGGGACTGAACATGGTTGCTTGCATTATGCATTGTGTTTGCATAATCAGGCCCTTGGGATTAACAATTCTGAAAATGGCTGGCCTCCCTTAACATTTGATGTACATATATGCACTAAAGGGAACAGACACTTGTAAGGGATACCTAAAATAAAACATCATGTTATTAAATGATCAAGCAGAAATTATATTCTTTGGCATACCTATCAACTATGAGTATCATGATTCTCTGTATTTATCTATTCTGATTTATGCACCCTTTCAGTAAAAAGAAGCACCTGTTCTGTGCTTGAGGGCACGTCTCAACCCATTTAAAAAGCACAGCAGTTTTTAGGAGGAATGCTTGGGAATAACTACAAATAGTAAGTTTCCCTAGTTCTTTTTGTTAGTTAAGACAGCAGAAACTACCATTTCAAATGTGATAGTCATATCTGTATTTCATTTATAAACTCAACTACGTTACAGCTATATTCATATCTTTCCAGAGTAAATTATGGGAAATAACCATTTGTCTTCATTGTAGACACTTTTGCATGTATAGTAGAAAACAAACCTCTATTCAATAACTGCACAGAGGCACCATTAAAATCAAATTTACAGTAAACAGAACCTGCAGCTGGGGTAAAACACTAACTGTTAGTATTTTAATTATCAGCGAAGCTTTCGGAGGTCTAACATCTGCTCATAGCCAAATGACAGCAGCTGCTTGTGTACACTTAAAACAACATGAATTTCTTCTATAAATATTAAAATGAATCGTATGTCGTGTGTTCATTGCAGTTATAGTCCTATTAAGCTGTTTAAGTATATAGGGTATTTTGAACTTCTTTCTTGTGGCAAATTCATAAAGGGCTGACCTCCTCAAAAGAATGAGAGGCAAAGGCAGCAAAAATTCTTGAGTCTGTAAATTGAAAATGTTTAGAGACAGTACTGGAGGTCACCCTCTGCCAAGACACTGCTGGTAAGTGCTAACAAAACATCAGCGGTAAGTTCTGATCATTGTGCACTACAGTAACTTCAAGGACAAGACTGCTCAGCATGCAAAGTGTCAGGAGTCTACGGGATGGCTTATATCAACAGCTAATGCTCATCTACTAAGCGAAGTAATTAATGCATTATCTTACCCAGAAAAAAATAGTCTGTTCCAATGTCCAAAACATTGGAGGAGATAAGTGTACTCTCTTTTGTGGACTTCATCAAAAGCACACTGGAATGATCCCTGATTCACATGATTAGAAGCAATAAAACTTGCCATGAGGAAGGAACTATACTGGCCCAATTCGAGATTTTGCTAAAAAGGGCAAGTTTCATAACTTAATTTTGCAGCTTTTTATCTAGGCACTGACATACAGTTGATATTTTCCTTTTAGTCTCTCACCTGCTTGGGAATATAGGAAAGAAAACTGTAGGAGTGACACACACTTAGTTAAGCTGTAGTCTGGCACAGTGAGAGGAAGAGAGCATTACAACCAGTTTCAGAAGAAAACAAGGGAAGGGGGCTTTATAGTTTTCACTTTACAGGTTTTCAGCGGAGAAAGATCTGTTTCTTTGCTTTTATAGCATCAAGTGAAATGCCAGTGGCAAATAATATTTATGTATTTTTGCAATAGATCTACAGCTGGAAAGGAGCACTACAATAATTTAGTCTGAAAGCTGTAGGTCGTGCCAAGCTGTGTTTTGAAAAAAATCCCAACGTGATCAGACGCTTCAACCTTACATGTGTAACCACAACACAGGATCAGCCACGAGTACAGCTGTCTCCACAGTGGTACCTCCTTTAAGATGAAGGTGAATTAATTGTGAAGGCAGTTCCCAAACTTCTGACATCAGATTTCCCACCCCAAAAGTCAGTCTCAGTGCAAGGAAAATGAGAACATATGAGGAGGAAGGAATAGGGCTGGTTATAGGTGGGACAGTTTCAATGCACAGGCCTTTGCTCCTCCTCACTCCTGAGGCACTTGACAGCATCAAGGCTTACCATGCCCGAAATTATGAGTGTTAGAAAACTGATTTTCCACCTCAGAATGTCACAGGCCCAGCAGTAATGCTGGGACACTTGCTGGTTCTGGAAAGTTGGATGGGAAATAGAGGTTGGAGAGATGAGTAACTTTTATACCACTTTCAAGGGTTGAGTTCATGAAAATCTTCTTTTCATGATTCACTTCTGGTGAAGGATGGAAGTAACATGTTTCCAGAATATCTACAAAGGAAGAGCTGTTCATGTAGTTGACCCTTCTGCTGACAGAAATATATTTTCAGTGCTATTGATAGAGTAGCACTTAAATGAACTGTCTTCCACTTCCAGTGTTAGAAAGCACAAGGCAGGAGGTAGATAAAACAAGACAGAAGATAACAAAGCTGGTGCTTTCCAGGCTGTTGCTGAGCACTGTCGATGCAGGAACTGCAAGATGGTCTGTGTGCTGCACAGGAAATGCAAAGTAAACTATTGGACTGCAGCTCTCCCAGAACCTCCTTACTAAGTTGCTTGCACTTGGCTGCAAAGTAGTGTGTTCAAAACCTGAGTAATCACCACATTGCTCTGTTGACCTAAATTTTGATTAACTAGAGGTAGAAATCAACAGCTTTTAGATAGCATATGGAGCTGACACCAAACTGGAAGTGTTAACATCAATACAAAGAAAACCAGGATGTAACATAAGTAAATAAGAAAATAATGTAAGATTGAACTTGTGCTACTGCATACTAGCACTGATGGAGAAAGTAAATATGCAAAAATGATATTCAATAAGAGAGAAGTCCCTTGAGAAATGTAATGCCAAAGAAATTTAAAGAATGACAGTGTTCATCAAATTACATGTGAGTTTATGAAATGTAAAACAGGAAAAGAAAACAGGCCAAAGCAATTTTTAATTGCACATTCAAAGGCACGTCTGCTGCACATTGTTCTCCTACAGATACAACTAAATTATGTCTCGACCTTTCTAGGAGAGAGATCTTCACTAAAGAATATTCAGAACAGTGAAATGAGAACTATTAGAAGTCTGACTTGAATGGAAATATTGAAGGTTTAAGTGCAGATATTCTGGCTACATAATCTGCAAACGCTGGAGAGGGAGGAAAATTTTTGTCCCTATTAGATAAGCATAATCTGATTTAGATGAAAGACTAGAATGTTTGTGTCATACTGCAGGAAGATGGTTAGACATGGTGAGAAATGGAAAGTCAATTCACCTTCCTCATCCACTTTCAGATGCCAGGGTGATGAAGCTCCCAGATGGAGTACAGTAGCTAAGAGCATGACTTAACCCAACTCATCACCATTTATACTGCAAATCCATCCTATTCCAGAACAGTTCAGTGAAAAGCTGCATGGGATTCTGCAGGAACTACTCAGATAGCTTTTGTAAACCTCTCCATTCTGAACTAAAGTTCACTCAAGACTGTGGTGTTTTAAGTCTTAAAACCCAAGAACTTGTGATGACTGTCAATCATATGAAGCATGAATCCTAGTCAAATATGGACTAGTAAACAACCCCTGCCACTTTGTCAGGTTATTTCATTAGCTCTTCTAATTTTTTTCCTTTCTGAGACCCAACTTAGACTGGGAAAAGAGGGAATATTTTAATATTAAATAATGATCATATTTTTCTAAAATATTTTTAAATGCCACTTAAAGCTTAATTCTGAAAGCACTTGTTCAAAGATTTATTATCTATGTCTGTCTACAACTGAAGCCAAGTAATGCCTAAAAACATGTTAACTAAATGATGCCAAGTGGTTTGGAAACATCATGGTTCACTTGTCTGTAGCATGATGCATGCTGCAGTGAATGCCATAATTCTGCTGTTACCTAGGACCTGGTACGGCATCCTTGGTGGTAGCGAAAACGGAGCCAAGCACTTTTACTATTGCTGGAACTTAGTTCAAATTTTTGTTACAGTTGATAAAATTTCAGAGGAATTCATGATCATTTCTATGAAAGCAGTAAAGCCTTGGATATGTGACAAAATGGAGACCAGACAACATCCCCACCAAAAAAAAAGCAACCCAAAAAAAAATGCCCAAAAAACCTCCCAAAAGCCTCAAGAAAACAAAAAAACAACCTCAGACGCCTGGAGCAAGATACCTAGAAGATCTGATTTACAAAACCACTAAGAAACTAACAGCTCCTGCTGGCACTTATGTTTAAAGGTTCTTATTTCAGCTACCTTTTTTAAAAATACTTCTTTGTCTTTTTCCAGATACTGTAGTTCAGTGAGCTCACAATTTTCTAACTTCTGGCATGGAACAGACAAATCACCAGGACTCATTGAGGTTCTTTATTTCAAATATGTGCAGATTACAGAGCTTTTGAGCAACCTATGGCATGATAGGTTGAAACAGCTGCTGCAAGTCACAGGTAGGGCTTACAGATTCTGTAGCTGTAACTTTTGGGATATGTTCCAGTGCTCCAAAACCCACTGAGGTTCATCATTTCTTTCACTGTGTCTCCAAGTACCCTTAAAATGTTATTCAAGTGCTTCTACTGAAATAAAAAGACTCCAAAGATATTTGAATGGTATTTTTTTTTTATAAAAAGAAAATGCACACACAAAAATGTACAGACAGAAAAAAAATTATAACAACGCCTAAAAGAACAAGCTAAAAGAAGTCTAAAATTAATGTTTTTCTTCTTTCACTTTATTTTTTCTAGGGCCTTTTTCACAATAAAATGAATTTTATGGAAGGTTTTTAGGTCTCTTTGCATAAAGCTGATTTCCTCAATGCAGCATTAGGAAGCAAAATCAAATTGGCCTGCTTTCTGCTAGTGTTAGGCATAAGAACATGCAAATGCAAACTGAACAGAACAGACTTAAAATCTAATGGCATCTATCTAACACTGTATCTCATGAATTGCTCACAATTGGTAACACATTTATCACTAAATAACACAAAAATGAAAAAAAAGCATTATACTACTAACTTTTCAGGCAGAGAAGTGAAAAACAACAGGAAGTGTATTGCCAGGGTCACACAAGAATTCCCAGGTGTGCTGAGTCCCAGTTTTATGTCTTAATCACTGCATTATCATTTCTTAGGAGAGCCTATTGTCAACTCCAAGAGTTGAGGTACTCCATTTACCCACCGTGAAGCTCTAGTCACATCATTGCAATTTTCCTGATAATGCCCTGTCAATGACTCAACCCCACGCTCATGAGCAGAGAGGAGTTCAGTGTCCATGTATCCTATAATGAGGAATGCCGGGCTGCAATCTCTGCTGAGATTGTCATAGGTGTCCACTGATACCATCTGCAATTACAGAATTTTATGAGATGGAAACTGGTTCATTATGAAAAAGACTCAAGTCTACCAGCTCATTTCACAGATGTCAGATGGCAGACTTCCTGCTCATCGCAATTCTTGCAAGTGCAGAAGAAGGGGCCTGTAGTTAGACTTTTGGGAATTAAGCATACAGCTAATGCTAAGCATAGGCTTAAATGCTTTTCTAAGTTGAACCCTGTTAGCTCTACTCCAAGCCATTCAAAACAGGGACACAGATTCTTGAATTTCAGCTTCACAAGGGCCAAATCAGGACTACTAGCTCCCAGAGGAAGGCAGACACAAACTTAGCTAAAAATCACTTTTGCCCTCAGCCAAATACATCTCTCAGACTGAATTCAGCCTGATTTTAACTAAGCAAAACAACTACATGAGCATTTTCAAAAGTATCATCTGAATTCCCTTTTGAATTGTCCCTTATTCAAATAAATAAATGAATCCATTCCTTTTAAAAGGCTAATGTACATTGTGGATATCCATGCATTTTTGAATTTTTTACATGTATTATTCCCTTTCTTTAAATAGTTTTCTCAAAAACTTCATTGTTACATTGAAGAAGTATATGTAGTGTGGAAAATGTTGTTGATAAACCTTCCTTCTTAGAGAGTAATCCCTCTCATACATACATTCTTTTGCACTCTCAGACAATGATATATTCATCTTCAAATCTGGTAACTATTAGCTTAAACAAACATCTTAATTTCAGACAATTTGGTCTATTTAAGAACACAGAAATTAAAACAATTCTCCAGTTTCTCTGAAAGAAATACAGATTTCTTCTGCAGCTTTCAAGAAGTGAAGCACTGTTTGCTATAGTACAGCCCCCTCCACTCCTTCCAAAAAGAGCCTGTTTCTGTTGGAAGTGAACCTTGCTGCATTTATTCATTCCCTCTTTAACAACAGACCACAGAAAAATCCAAGGTAACAGAGTGTTTAGCAAGAGGACTTCAAATACTAAAGGCAGACTACAGCATCACTTCAAGCTCTGGGTGAACTCTGATGCTCTGAAGACCAAATGGAAGGCGCTGATGCCAATCTCTATCATCCTAAATATTAGGGAATCTGCTCATTTGAGGGACTTGCTTTCTCCTTGTGCAACTGCCTCAAGTGGCAGTGACAGACATGCTCAAACCATGGTCTCTGGCCTTTCATATGTTCCTTTCACAGGCTGGTTTCCATAACAAAGGTATACTCCCACTTGGTCAATTTATCACAACCTCCTCTAACGCTTCCCCTCCCACACATGCACTTGGTATCCCCACTGCCTCATCATGAAAAAACAGAACAGAAGCCCACCAACCATACAAAAATTATATTGCAGATTTGTAGATTAATGGGCTGATTCTGGCATCTCAATTCAAATGGATTTACAACCACTGTGTTTAGCCCTGTGTGATTTCAAATAGAATTACTTCTGATGAATTTGAATGCAAATTCACAAAGCATTAAAACAAACCATGTTTAAACTCGTTGGTTCATCAGATGCAAATATTGTGTATTAAGCAGGGAACACCCATTTATGAAAATAATGGAAACTGACACCAATATAATAAAATCATTACAGGTTTATGGATTCTGGGACTTAAACAAGCCATACCCTTGCTTCTCCTAACTGATTAAATGCTTCTTTGCAGTTTATGTTTGATCTGCAATTCAAAAATAAATTAGTTTAGTCTTTGAGCCCAGAACCTTGGAAAATTGCTAGGAGGTTCTACCTCATATTTGTCTAGGGAGAAGGGCTGGCTAAAGGGAGGAAATCGTGGGGGCAGGGAAGCTTGCAGTGCAGCTGAGAACCGACAGCACAGGAGAGGAAGCAGTCAGATAAATCGAGGTTTGCAGACTCTAGCGGCAGCGTTCCCAAACCCGTGGCCTGAACAGCGCCGTGTGGAACAAAAGGCAAAGATGATCATACCCAGCACTTTTGTTTCATAAAGCTGGCACAGATGGGCCTGTCACACCATGTACTTCATTTCCATGAAACCTCAACCACCTTCACTTTGCATCGTTTGTAGACAAGAAGTTTAAGTGTGGAAGGGCAAAGGATTGCCCATAATTTCTGGGATTGTCCCATGGCAAGGAAGCAAAACTGAATGTGACCATGTTCTAACTGATAAAGTAGATCTCTGAGATTGTATGTAAACAGCATATATAGTGTGGATTTTTCATTAATCCCCCTTGTCTAATTATCATGAACATGTTTTCATTTTCAGTTAGATGACAACAGCCTAGCTCAATAGTTTCCAGTAAAATCTTTGTATCTAGATAATAAATTCTTCTCATAATGATGAGATTTAAAACAGCAAAACATTCCTCACTGAGGCATGTAATGCTGATAAAGCACTATTTTGCTGCACAATCTATGCAGTATAAAAAGTTCTTTGCTGCATCATGATCTGCTCCAATTTGTATATAAATAGCATTCGTAATAAAAGGAAATGTAACACCAAGTTTTACTTAAATAACTGCTCAAAAAGAGCTTGGGAGATAATGCAGTTAACACACAACAACAACAACAACAACAACAACAACAACAACAACAACAACAACAACAACAACAACAACAACAACAACAACAACAACAACAACAACAACAACAACAACAACAACAACAACAAAAGAGCAACTGCAATAGCTCTTTCTCAACATCTTTCTTTTCTTTCTTCTTTCTGAATCCATTCACACCAACATTAAGTACTTGAACCCAAATATTTAAAGAATTATATGCTGGGATGGTTTGAGGTTAGTTTGGTTCTTAGAGTTGAGGTAACATCTAAATGTGCTGCAAACACCAGAAAATCCAACTTTGAAAGCAACTTTCTCCATAACTTTAACCAGCCATCGCAAGAAAGTTCCTGTTTCTGAGGATGGACATACATGACTTTAAAGGTCTCACAAGCCATGAAGTCCTTAAGATCCACATTTTCAAACTGAATGCCTTGAATTCGACACCCAAACCCATATGCAAAGAAACCATTAGCCATTTCTGAGGGAAAATTCAGCACCACATTGACAATGTCACTGACACTGGGCCACGAGGGATTTGAGAAGCCTGACTGTTCCAGCACTGCAGCTATCCAGTATCCACTGTCTCCATTACCTTCTGTAAACCCTTTCGTACCCAGCAGATCATGTACTTCCATTACTGTGATGGACCCATGGTTTGCATCTATGCCTTTGTTACCTCCAGCACACAGCACATGGAACAATATTGGTCAGAGATTAAGAGTAAATTTGTGTCCACATTTAGGACATGGACAACATTCCCACTGAGTCACAATGCAATTAATACAATTTTGGATTAAAGCAAAAACAAAAATCTGGATTCTGTCTGCTCATTCTTTATCATTTAATGCTAGTGGTCTGAAATCAATTCTGGCTTCTAATGAACATTAGGATGCTGGTTAAAAGCCACCTAATCCCAAGTCACTATGTTTAACTCACACCCCTCTTCCTGAGGGCAGCCAAAAGTAGCATTTGGAATGGGCTCATTTTGTTGCACAGAGAGAGGAAAATGTATGTCACATTTTCTTATCATTTCTGAAGTTGGTCTCAAACCCATACTGAAATAGTTTCTGATTACAGGTATTTTCTGTGAACTGTGAGGCAGGCGAGGACTTGTTTTTCCCCTGTGACTTACTGGCTAAATTCTTGAGGGCTGCTGAGAGGATGCTGCAGCATTAATTAAAATTTGTACAGGTTGAAGTGATGTATCATGAGACCTTGGCTTTAAGAGTTGCTGAATACCACCAGATCAACCTCAACTTCTCAGTGCTTCGTGCATCTTCTGGTAGTTTTTTAATTGTATGACTATGGGAAAAGGACAATACTCAAGGATAAAAGACCACCTTAATCTGCATTAAAATGAGATTGGCCTGGTTAAACTGTGACAGAGATGTATGGATATGTAGTAAGTGCCAATCTGAGCACTCAAATGTGGAATTAGGACTTCATGTATGGGTACTTATTTTAGAAAGTTGATCTCAGAGGATAGATAGGGTTGCCCACTTAGCTCAGAAAACCCTGCTCCAGTTTTAAAAGCTACTTGTCACTGCAAAGCAATTTTGAAGCAAAGTGGTATGTTTGGTGGTCTCATTTGCATGACAATGCCCAGAATGCTCTCCTAACTCACAGCTATTTCATGGAAGGGCTGATGCATTCAAGGTTTGAGAATAAACTCAGATCATGTGGGTATACTAGTGCATATAATTTTAATACTTCTCCTCCAATTCATGTGCAAAAGATAAGACTCTTCAAGTGGATAGTGGTTATAGGTAACCCAACTAACCTGTCATCAGTATTTACTAGAATTCAGAATTACAAATGGTAGTTTGGTAAGTCTCTAACTCCTTGATTAATTAGCTGATCATCTCGTACCCATGTGTATATGCTTTAAGTGTTGACATAAGTCATCGAGGTTGCTGTGAAGAGCTGTCCCAATATATTAACGAGCAAACCCAGAAAAACTAAACAGCGCACAACACACAGCACAGACATAGAATAGGAGTTCATCAACACGGACTTCGCCGTCTCCCGCACTTCTCTCCTCCTCTCTCACAGCTTGCTACACAAAATAAATGCACTACATCGACTTACACTGCAGTACAGAATATCACAGTCTGCTCTATTGTGTGGATTTCACTGCTGAGAAGCTGTAACGCTAATTGTCAGTTTCCCACGATCAAAGTAATTTGATTAAATAATTGGTTTACATTTACTATATTTTATTTGCCTCACAAAAACAAATGTTATAACAAAGGATCATCTGAAGAGCAGGGAATGCTATGGTGATAACACCAATATGGTGCCAACATATGGAGAAATATGTGTGTTTTGTGCACATAAACAATGACATGAAGCTTCAGCTGTTTAGAGAACAAAGCTTTACACCTGAGTTAACTTAATATTGTGATACGTGCATTCTGGTGTGTATGCGTATGAGGGGTGAAGCTCTTCTGATACTGGATTTTGGCACCTAAACTAAAGTAATGTTTTAAATGCTGATTAACTGGTGATCATTTATAATTTATTCTTGATAGGTGATAAATGATGACATTTCTTCTTTACCAGATACACAAAGTCTGCGCTCACATTCAAAACAATGGCTTTTCTATACTCAAAATCAGGTTGATGGCATCATGATAACCCTTCAAGACATTCTTGGCTTTTCAGATGTTTTTCTCTCTTTTATTTGACATAAAATGTGGATTTGACCACAATTTTCACAGCTCCTCCCCCGATGCAGAAAAGGAACACAGTAACTAAGTGCCTGCAGCAGTCGACAGAAGCTGTTTCCTTTAACCTCCCTCCAGACTACCAGGCGTGAAGAACGGCTGAAACATTTTCCTTCAGAGTGGCTCATTTTCCAAATGTCACTAGAACAGCTTCATTCAGAAGAGGTTGCCACTGGAGTTCCTTCAAAATTCTGCCAGAATGGCTTAAACTCAAAAGTAATTAAAAGCCTCTGAAAAACTCATAAGTCAAGGGAGTGGCATAACACCCATTAATTACAGTGCTCCGTGATGTCACACCTGTGACTTATGAGAGGCTATCCTGAGGTGGGTTCAGAGCTGCTGTTCATAATTTATAATGGTGTTTTGAAGCCTGCCTAGAGAAAAGCAGTTTCACATTGGGATGGTACATATCTTTTAACAGCTGATTGCATGATATAAAAATAACATTATGGCATTAATTCATTGGAAAACTATTGTGGCTGAACACAGGTTTAAACACCAAATACAGCACCACCAAATGGGGCACATGCAGTGGGACCATGGCCCTGTGATAACATCTGTTTTGACTATATTGACTGTTAGTCAATGGTCAATGCTAACAACAGACGAAAAAAGAACTTCAGAGGACAAAGTGATGGCTGATTTTTCCAGTGGATCCTGATGGAAACTGATTTTTAATGTTAAGATTGGAATCAGAAGGTTTGCTTAATTATGCTTGGCTGTACTTGCAGAATTTAATGAAGAAAATAAAATTCTGAAGAGGTTACCTGAAATGAACAGAGGAAGGTTTGTTTCCATCAGTCCTCAGACACTATTTTTGCTAAAATATAGGTCATATTGTCTACAGAATGTTAAATTAAATTATACAGAATGATACTCAGTTTTATGAATTTGCAGTAAAAGTTGTCTGTATTTGATAGACATTTACAGAAAAAAAATGGCAATGTTTCTGCAACAGATTAAAACCTGCATTTTGCTTTTTTCCTTTGTCTGTTTTGAGTTTAAATGGAAACAAACCTTACAGTATAGAATTGGCTTAAGGTCACCTGTCTACAAGGGATTACTGTGTAGTTCCTTTTATATTTTTTCCCCTACTAGTTTGAGGGACAAAAGGGCAGCAGTACCCTAAGGGCTTTTTCAAATAACCTCTTTAGCAAATAAAGTCATACCCTATGTATAGAGGCCATTTCATCCCAGTCCCATGGGCTGCCTGTAGGGTAAAATACTGAATTTTTCTGGCATATGTCACTGAATGTGAAAAAGAGGACCACTACTTACAGAAAGTTAAAGGCTGAATGAAAGAATGTGAATTTCCCTAACACACTAATTTAAAACATTTTATATTGAAGCTGAAAACATTGACTATGAGCATCTCAGAATGCACTGGAATATATTTACGTGAGCCATACAGAGACTCACACATCAGCAACTGATTTACTATGGCTGAAAACACAACAGGTTCAGTTTATCTGAAATCTTAAACAAATAAATTTATTTTCTCCAGGGAAAATAAATAAAATTAAATTTGGTCCATTCTTTATGAATGCAATCTTATGATGGTTTCAACTTAATATTACCATAAACATCTCAGAAATCAGCTGTCATGAAGGAATCTGTTATGCTTATATAAATTACTATTATTATTGTTTTGTTGCTGCACTTGCTGCACCCCACTTCTGTAATTGTTTAAAAGACAAACCCGCAAACTTTCAAGTATTCATAAGGTATAAAAAATGGTTTTAAAACCAATTATTTGACAGCTGCAAATGCAGGATAACACCTAGTTACATTATAGAAACAGTGTGGATAATTACTTTTTTCAGAAGGAAAGACTCCATGGACCATAGTCCTGTCTGAATTTCCCTGCAGTTCGGATAATGTGCAGTAATACAAATCCTGTTGTCACCTCAACCAAGTCTTTTTATCATCTATACATCAGCAAGAATGATGAGAGACGTCCCATGATTCTAACAGTCTTCCTTTGAAGGATCCACATGTTAATTACTGCACTAATTATGGTTTTTGAATAACCAAATGAAGTAAGCAGTCTATGGGAGGTACGGGCATAAAACTAAGACTGAGAAAATACTAGTTACTGAAGTCATCAGTGTAAACTGACACATTGAACATACTTAAAAAAAGTAGAAGTAGATTTTAAAAGACAAGCATCTTCAATAATTAGGGTTCCATACAGGAAAAAGAAATGTTATTTCTTAATGGCAAGTGCATTTAAACTGTTATCTAAAGATCTGAAGGTAAGCCTGCTTAATTCACTGCTTCTTCTTTTGTTATTAGGAAAACATAATTGTTCCAAATAATTAGCACTAGAGTACATCACAAGCTGACAACAAAATTATAGAAATCTTCATATTCAGATCCGTCTAGCTGGCTATTAGGAACAGTTTCTGATCATAACCCATTAGTTGAAGTGCTGTGAGTTCTTGATTGCCACCAAATAACCTCAGATATCTGCCTAAGTTAACAGCCTCTATTTATTCAGAGTTTTCTTGACAGTAAAAATTGCTTACGATTTTTACAGCTGCCACACAAAAGAACAGTATCAGATGTGTGCACTTACAAGACTAGGTGATAAAATAATTGAAATGTGGATTTTTAGACACAATTTTAACGCCTAACTTTCTAAGTGAAAAACAGCTATGGGATTTTAGTGTGCTCTAATCGTACTATTGGCTTTCCTGTTTATTAAAAATTAACATGAGCACATTCCAAATCTTCCTAGTTGTGATGACCGTGCTAATTAAAATAAGATTTGTTTGGGCCAAGGTTCTTTGGCATAACAGCCCTACTTTGTCCTTTTTTTTCCACTGAACGAATCAACTGCTAAAGATATTTCTGTATTTTAAGGCTCAATCCTTCTTGGGTTTTTTAGTACTTTCTTGTGAATCATACCAGGGCATAAAGAGCTATTAATACATTTCTTAAACAGATAACTAGCATGGATAGCATCACAGCAAATGCTACCAGAAAGTGTAGCATATTTTTAAAAGACACTGACAAATGAATCCTCTAACAGAAATCACCGCTGTAACCTCAAAAGGGAAAAAAAAAGAATAAAGAAACCAACAAGAAACCGCATGCACATGGTAAGAAGGGAATTGCATTCTTTTAGTTACTTATCCAGCTTCAGTGAGTGGATTATTGATAATGTAATACAGACAAAATAAAAACTTATTTAAATTTCCCATCTAATACCTTAGTTATCTATAATGCTATTTGAAGCTCCCTTCAAAATGTTTTTTTTTTTCTGATAATAGTTCAGTTTATAAACCTACAAAGCTTTATGTCAAATCTCAGAGGGAATAACTTTGATTACTAGAGTAATTAATGATGCTGGATAGTAATATGGATTTTCTGTTAAGATTTGAGTTTGAAGTTAATTAGTCTCCACATTATGATTTGCTGATTAATTACAGATATTTAGTTATAAAGAGAGATGTTAATTATTAATCTAAAAAATCATCTTGTGCAATTAACCAAAACTTTGACGTCAGTCACCACTCTCCTTGTATGTAACTTCAAAGGTGCTAATTCTACAGAGAGAGGCACATGCCTTCCCCAAAAGGTAAAAAAAATCCTTCTGCTATCTTTTCTGTGTATATTGTATAGTGAACAAATTTTTCTCTTAATTTGTCAGGACAAGCCACCCACTTTGAAGCTGGACTGTAACTTAATTCTCATGAAAGTACTGATCTTTCATTGCTTATTCTTACAATATGCCTCATCTTATCACCGAAAAAGAAAAGTGCTATAAAAGAAATTCCACTATGAGTCTTAACTGTGTGTATTCTTGAAATCTTGTCTTAACCTCAGAGCTGTGATGTTCTGCTGACTGATGGGCTTTGTCAGTTCCCATGTTAAAGTCTGGAATGAGCTTCAGCGTTGCTACAGAGATCAGTATTTTCTAGCAACAGCAGCAGCAGTCTTTACCAGTGCCAAGAAAATATTAGAGCAAAACTACTAATTAATGTAACAGCTCAGTTAGAATTTAAAATCAACTTTTGTTTAAAAAGAAACCCCACCTTATCTCTTTTTCCCCCCCCCTTCTCTTCTGATCTGCAAAGAAGAAATCTTACTGTTAATGTAAAGGGGATAAGAATGCAATTAAGAAATAGGGTTAAACCAAAAAGCATCAGCAGCACACCAATGTCCTGGAATTTACCCTAGTAACACAGACTCTGAACAGGGATCTGTTTACATTATCTCTAGATCATCTTGACAATATTCATTCTCTATTTACCTAAATGAGGCAATATGATGATATTTATTGCTCAGAATGGCTAAATATAGACTTTTCCTGAGCACTCAGTATCATAGTGGGAGGTTTTGCTCTAATCTACATCTTTAAACTGACAAGCTGGAGCATTCCTAATGAATGCCTCTTTTCATCTGGATGTCTGTGTGTATTTGACAGTATAAATATTTAGCAATATCGGAGTCAGCTTGTGATTTTACCCAGATGGACTGATTGATGCCTTGGCTTGACGTTGCCAAAGACAATCCATGTAGTTATATAAGCAATTTCCCTCTTACTTCCTAAGAAGCAATTAGGTGGCCAAAGGCAGCAACCCAAAAATAGTGAGAATACTTCTGGTATCAGCTGACAACTCTAAGGGATAAATAAAATATGGTACTTAAATTATTACCACTTTACTTTCATGAATCATGGGATTAAAGCTTTCACTTCTAAAGTACATATAAATTGCAGGGTTTCTTATGTCTGTAATTTGCAAGAATCCAAGTTAAAATACCAGCTAATCAGTCAACTCACATTCACCTTGGAAAAAGTACCACCCTTCCTTGTCATTTTTGTAAATTGCATGCCTAAGCACCAATGTTATTTTCGGGGGAAAAAAGCTTGTTGTCAATAACATATATTGCAGTCTAGTTAAAACAACATTTGTTAAGGTTTAATCGCAAATGTAATCTGCTTTTAAAGTTTAGACAGAATGCTCACAGAAATTCAAGGGACAGATAATAAATCATTTTCTCCTATCCTGAGTGTGAACAAGGTAGGCTGGAGTCTTGCAGGTGTGTTGCCTTTTTCTCCTATGTGTTGCAGACTCTTGCTGGTTTCCACAGACCATTCAAAAATACGGGGACTCCATCAACTAAGAAATAAGAAATTTATTTCTATCTGACTTTCAAATGACAGAAGCTGCACTTTTCGTATTGCTAAATATTCACAATAATTTTATTCAGTTTGCATCTTTGGCATACGCTTTGTAATTCATAATGTGTCTTTGTAACAAATTGCAGCAATGAGAATTTTTAGCTGAATTTCATGCACACACATATAAAAATATGTGAATACAAAAAAAAAATCCTGGATACTGAATGTCAGCTTTAAATTAGCTATGCACTGTTTGTCTGTGTCGGTCTTACATGGTGTAAGATGCCTGCAATGATTATATCTTATGCTCTTATGCATGTTAGTGCTTTGTGGGGAAAGAACAGTCGCACATTATTTTTGGCAACAGTAAAATTCTCATGTCTCAGCTACGTTGTTGATTTCATTCCCCTCCCCAAACACCTTTAGTTTCTTTGTTTTCTATTAACTCATTCCAGTCTTTGTATGCCCCATGCAATAACCCAGGAAAAAGGGCACGGAAGACATTATTCTTCTTGACACTAATACCTATAGATCCTGTTCTGCAGTGATACCTCTCCCTATCACGAAGTATCTCAGCAAACAGAATTCTCCAAACTCAAGAGCTGGAACCATTAATATATTGCACAGGCAAGTGGGACACAATGCCCACTGGTAATCAGACAAGCACAACAAGGCTTCTTGGGGACTGGCCATCTGCTTATGATATACAGGAGATTTAAGTGCAGCATGCGTTGGCTACATGGTTTTCTTCCGAAAGGCAGTCTCACTGATTACCTGTTTTATTATTATTCTGTGACCAGCTGGGTGCCAAATAAAAATAAATATATGCTGTTTTGTATTTATTGGATTTGATTAGTAATAAATTTGTTATTGACCAGATCCAGAGTGTGAAGGCCTGAGGCACAATCCAATGGTCTCTACTCACTTGATCATTACACCCTCCACTTTCAATCACGCTGCATTGAATTGTGTTACTCTGTGTTTTGCTTCTCAATTGTCTGGTTTGAGAATGGAGGGTCAGGGTTGGAGGGAGAGGAAAGTTGACATTTTCTAGTGAGAAAATTAGGAAAGAAAGGGAAGGCTGCCCCTTTAAGCTGGGAGATAACTACAGTACAATACCAAAAGAGATCTGGTGATAGAGTGCACTGTACATGGTACAATCCATTGAACAGGTTGACGTGAGAAATTACCAGGTCGGATAAGGCAAAGTTTAGAATAAACTGCATTGTTTTACAAAATATGTCATTGGGAAAAATGCATTAACTCTAATCAGCCAAAATGGTGTGATTCATTGCTTAATTTCAGGGTACCAGGCTATAAATTACATCAGGCCTGCCACAACTAATTTTTGCAGTGGCATACTAGATGAAAAATGAAATGTCCAAGTGGCTACAAGTGAAAAGCTTCCATCTTTCTTCCACAGCTGAATATTACTTACTCTAATGATGTATAATAGCCTGCAACTACACTTAACCTGTGCATTAAATAGCAGCACAAACTGTTTACCTAGAGTTATGAAGAAGAAAACAGCAAATCAAGCAAAGGAATCTAGAGTGTGTACATTAACCTCCCACATGCCAACATAATTGTCCCCTACAGATGATGTATAACACTTACTCCAAATCATACTTTTTTTTTCATTACACATAATAGCTTACGCTTCAAGTATCAAAAGTGTCAAAGCATGTGTGATAAATTGATGCCAAAATGTACCTAATTAATAAGTCTGATGATGTTTAGATTAAAACAGATGTTGGTTATGTTGTTAACAGAAAAACAGCTAATAAAAATAATTGCAACCTATATGCCTAAAAACTGCAGGTATTATTAAAAAGAGCAACAAAATCTGAACAGGGCAAAATGGTTAGTAAGCTTTTTTGGGTGCAAGTGTTCTTTTATGAACAAATTCTGAACAACAGATCAAAGCAGTTCATCAGGTCAGCAGTTAGGAGCAACTACCCCTTGTTTAAAATCCACAGCCAGGCTTTACATGGAGATCATTTTCACCAGTGATACTCTGCATGCAATGAAAACTACTGTAAAACATACATGCTATTATTCACTTACAATAAATAAGGTGAATTCCGTGTTGATTATATGAAAAAAAAGAGAAGATAATAAACTCCAGAAAGTTTCTAAATGTGACCAAGTAATCCATGATTACTACAAGTATCTTGTAGATATCAATGAAAAAATAAACTAGAAATAACATGGCATTTTAAAACTAGCTTTAATCTATAAATTAAATACCATAATATTTAGAATATTTAGGGTTTTTACCCTCATGGAAAAGAACTGTTTATCACTTTGCCTCCTTTAAAAATATAGTATCCAGGGAGAATCTATTGATGGAAAACCTGATGACAAAAAATTCTATCGGTCTGAAGCAACTTTTGGAGAATCTGATTAGGTCTCATGCTGCAATACTAGGTATTCCATTTTTGCCAAAGGGCCAGCTATTATTATTAACATCATTTGTCTGAATCATTACTCTGCACCTTGGTTCAGCAAACACTATGAAGATGGCATGGTAATAAATGACCGCAGGATTCTTTCCTGCTTCAGCCTGTTTTTATCTGCCACCTCTCTACCGTCAGCTCCATCTTTCTGAACCTCTCTGAATCCCCAAAAGGGACGGGGCGTCTATTTGTTTTCCACTAGGTTACCACTCTGTCTATTGTTGTTTGCACTAAAGGGTACGAATTCAATTCATTCTTGTGACATAAAAGCACTGATACAGTAAATTTTTTGCCCAAGAGAAAACACAAAGTTGCTGAATATGGGCTAAGATGTGAAGCTCTTGTATGTACGTGAAGGAGCGTTCTGAGACAGTCTTGCTCGCTAAATATTGCTTTTTCTCCACCGCAATCTAGACAATCACATTACAGCGTTTTAAACTTACACTAACCCTTCCAAATTGGTACCTCTTGCAAAACAGTGACTGTGTAGGAGGGGTTAAGTAAAACATCCTCTCGTACCTATAAGCAAGAGAGGAAACAAAGGGCTGGGAGGTAAGATAGCCAATTGGTAGCTGTAAGATTAAGTAAGCCAGTGCTTCCACGATAATCAGGGTTAGTGGAAATGGCAGATGAGAGCCGAGGAAAATAAATAACCAAGGAGAAAAGACTTAAAAAGAGTTAAAAAGGAAACCTGGAATGAGAGGGAACTACAGGGCATTGACTAATCTTATTTTTCTGCATGTTGAAATTCACACAAATTACTTTACCTCTATTCATACCTAAACATGCCAAAAAATAATCAATCTGCCATCTCAAGGAATTGATCAAAACTGAGCAGACCAGGCACAATGTCTCATACTTCACTTTGCAAAATAAAACCAAAACCTTTCAGAGATGTAATGGGTCTCTTTCTTTTAAATAAGAAAATATGCTTATTTTCTTCTTCAGTGACAAGAAGTATTGAAGTGTTGGAAAATACTATATCAGGACTAGACATTTCTTCAAGATTTCCCAATTACAAACATCTAGTCTGAGGTACCATCCTTTTGCAAAACCATAAGGCCGATTTTATGAGATGATCCATTAACAAAAATAAATTTCAATGTCCTAATATATGTAAACATATCAAGCTTTGAGGGAATTTAAGTCATGTAAATGCAGTTATAAAGCAAACTTAGCACTGGCTTTTCATGGCCAAAGGCATCTTGTTTTTCCAAATACACTGTTAAGAAGTGCCAAACTTAGTAAACCCTAAAGAAAATAGCCAAGTACTTTCTTGTCTGAGTCTTATAGAATGCTTAAAAATAGCACTCCTAAGTCTGAAATGTTGTAACTGTTTACAAAACCTGAAAGGTTGCATTATGCACGGCTTTCTTTGCCATCAAAATGCTCTATGTTCCTGCCAGAAGTTAAGAAGTTATCACTTGAAAATCACTGGCTAATCTAGCTTGTGCTAAGATGGATTTTTAATGAAAGTTTAATGAATGATAAATACTTGTTTCTTGATAAATGTTTAATTATGCCAATAATTACCAACTGCTGAAAACTACTGTTGTGTTAATAATGGCATTTTAGTACACAAGCAGTTTCATGAGTCATGATGCTGTTAAAGATCAGAATTCCATCTGTCTAATGCAAACTAGCAAAACAAAAGAAAAGTCTAATTAATATTTTGATACATTTTCCCTATACACTTAAAACGGATGTCCTTTTGTGAAAGAATAAATTTACTAGCTCCCTTTTTGAGAGAAGAATTAAATGTCTCAGAGCCATTATGTTATTAATCATTGCGACTATTTGAACCTAAAAACTGAAAGAGAAAAGGAAATCAAGCCAGATGTAGCATATGTATGAATGCTTCTTGCTTACTTTTTTTTAGGAAGAGGAGAGAATGGGACATTAAGGTGATGATGAAACCAAGTTTTCACCTGAAATATTTTGTAACGTTCAGGTACCACACTCTGTTCGTAACATTAATCTTCAGACTTACCTAGGACTATTTTGCTGATGTCAAAAAGCCAGCAGACTGCAACCCTCACCTCTTACAAGTGAGAGGCCAAGAAACATCAAATTGTCACGGTGCCTTTCAATGGGGCCAGATAAAATGGAGATTTTTTTTAGAAGCACAAAGAAGACATCAATATAGACGTGAAATAAATCAGGACAAAGTAAAATGAGAGAAGAATATTGACATGAAAAATAAGGAGATAAAGGCTTTCCCTGATTTTTTTTGTTCCAGGATGCCTCATAGTTTGAAAATATCTCCCATATTTGTTGTGCTCATTGTACTAATTTTGCCTCTGTCTCTCACCAATTGCCACAATACCTGTGGACAGCCCAGCCAGAATCCTGACAAGGTGCTAATCCATCGGGCTTTTAATGACTGAAATATGGCTTCTTCCCTGCATCAACTCCAGTGTTAAGACATATTTTTTATCAATATATTTTAAAAGGGGTTTGATCCTTATAAATGTTGAGTTTATATTCTTTTACAAATGTTGAGGTTTTCTTTCTTCTTGAAGGTATTTAAAATTTCAATTTAAATGGGTCTTTGCTTTTCACAGCAAAGATGGGACAGAGCACTCTAAAACTTGTTTTATTCAGTAATCTTGTATCTCATGTGGGTTTGACTAGGGGACCCTATAAATTATTTCCTTTTCCTACATCTACAACTCCATGACACAAATTTGTTTTCTACATAAAGGAAATGTATTTTTTGAGATGGTATTCTTATTTAACATTTATGTAATCTTTACTGTGCGTCAGGATGTATTGGAGGAATATGACCTCAACTTGGGCACCTTACAGAAACTATTCTTGTAGTTCTGAGAATTGCCTGACATCTTTGATTTATTTTTTTACTGAAAAATACTCTTTTTTTGCAGATTGGCAGTAGTTCATAACAAAAGGGTAGCTAAACACAAAACCAGACCATAAACTCTAATGCTGAACCAACCAAACACAGTAAGGAAATATCAGAAAGGAGTTTTTCTTGTTGGAGAGAGAGGAATGCTGCTACAGATTAGCACAGAGAGCCTGTTAGCATCCATACAGCATCTGCAATGCAACGCAGAAGTCAGTGCAGTGAAAATGAAAACAAAGCCCATCCTGACAAATGGCTGGTGGCTAATAACACTTCCTCCCTAAGATTAACTTAGGAGAATAAAAGAACAAATGCAGAGGTACGCTCAAATGTATATTGACAATTTTTCCTGCAGTTGAATCATAGCAGGCTACTGCTCTAATGTTAAAAAATTGCCTAGATTATAGAGTAATGTATGATACAATCAGTGATAGCCTCTTTGATGCGGTCATACAGTGTCCTGTAACACTTGGAACCTAAAGGTGATAATATAGAGAGATCATTCTCATCAATATTCTCTATTTTAAATAGATGCAAAACCTATTCACCTGCTAATGCTACAGGAAACTTTACATTCCCAGTAATCAATACCATCAGGAAACTGTCCCTTTCAACAGAGCCAAAACACTCTCATGACCCATGTGGGGGGACAGACTCGTGTCCCATATAATGGTGGGATGGGCAAGTCAGTCCCAAATCCCATTGATTTCAAGAAAATGGTCTGCTGTGCTCTTCACAAAAGACAGTAGTGTAGACTAGCTAACCTTGCCCAAAAGCACTATCATAAATCATAAAAATATCAATTTTATTGTTGAAGGGATATAGCAATTTGCAGGTTTTTAAAGGTATCTCAGTTCTGAGCAACTTGTCTATGAAAATTTCATTCTATTGCCATACTACAGTGAAGTTTATAATAAAAAATGCTGCTTACAAAAATCAAAGCACTGTCTTAATCCCATTGCACCCAGCCTTCATCCTGTATTTCTTTGCAAACATTACTCCTCTTGAAGTCAACAAATAAAATGCTTCATCCTGAATGTCTCAGAAACAGTTGCATACATGCTGAGCTAACAATAATATTTTGGGGGTTTCTGTGCTTTCAAGCCATGGTAACATACTGGTAGAAACTGCCTGTGCCTACAGTTGCTCATTACAGCTGGACTGGGTGGAGCTACATTGTCTGGAGCTGAAAGGTTGAAGATTTCTCCTAAAAATACGTGGTAGAGACAGCCATATATTAAAGTTTCACTCCACGTAAATGGAATGTCACTCTTTTATAACTACAGTCCACTATGATAATCCTCTTGGAATGCATTAATTATCATCCACCAGATAAGTGTCAAAAGCTACATTCCTAAAGGATTATCAATTCCCACCCAATTTCTACTGCAGCTGAATAAGGAAGAAAAGTTAGTGGAAAAAGAAGCAGCATCAAGAAGCTCTTAGTCTTCCCAGAGCTATTCTCTACTCCAAATGAAAATACTGCCTTTGGAACAGCTCAGCCATTCATATAGCTTTCATCACAACTGCACAAGCAGAGGAGAGCCAGTGACATGGTATCTGTGTTAAAACAGGAAAGATTTTGTCCTGCAGATTCTTTCATTATATAGCAACATTCGCATTAGAAGTACTGGGGAAAAGAAAGAAAACCCTTCACTCCTAGAAGGCCTCAATAAAGACCCCAAACCCACAAAATAAGAGTCTTTCTTCCAGTTAAGGCATTTTTAACCCTTATGTCAAATTATTTTCTACTGCCTCTTTATTTTTCCTGTATGCTTTTACTTTTCTACTTTTGAAGAAAATGGAACTCAAACAAAACTCTCCAAAAATACCTCAGTGAACACCTTGACTGACTCTACATAGGCAGGAAAAGGCATAGAAAAAATAAAAAGTTCCAAATATATGGAGCAAGATCAAACACAAATTGTGAACAAAACTTGACTTTTGTGAAAGTTACATAACCACAGCCCCCCAAAACACACAATTTCTAAGATAGTGCATTGATTTTTGATAGACTTCTGGATGTGGTTTAATACTTTTAATTTAGGTGCCTGTGTGCAATTCTGCCATTTATGAAAAATTCAGTCCATCTAACCTCAAAACGAGAAAAGAGTATGTAATCACTTGAGAAATATACACACATTCAAACACATGGATGGGTAATGCCACCTAAACCAGCATCACAAATTGCTCTGCAGGTCTAACATAAGGCCTACAGCGTCAGTATGCTTCGAAACTGGTGGAGATGAGATAGAATTTTTTGTTTAAAACAGACTCCAGTGCACAGAAAAATTAATGGTGAGCCTCTTCATGCTGCTTTTGCTTCTGACTTATCAATGAAGAGATAGCCCTCCCTGGAATTAAGCAGTATGAGTAGTGTTTTATATACAATTTATATGTTGTAATTGTTCTTAGGGGTATTTTACCAAGCCCTGTACAAACACAGGAGCTGAGGGAAGCAATCCACTGAAAGGTTTCACAGTCTGAAAACAAAATGAGAGTAAACTAACAATAGTGAAAGCATAATGTTGAACAGATTACACATGGCCACACTACAATGGAAAAAAAAGCCTTTTATTCACCTAATGTCCTAACAAGGACATTTCAAGCCATTAAGAATATTGAACTTTTACTGCATTTGTTGCTATCACTATGGGGCACCATGCAGGTGGAAATGCTGTGCAATTCTTCAGGTGAGACACTTGTGGTAGATTCCTGTAGCACATTTTCTACAAGCAAGAATGTTCTGGGAAAATTCGAGTATTTTTAAGTCCATAACACTTATCTGTGTTTCCCCTGCACTTTAAACTGAAATATAGTTGTATAATTAGTCATATAATGTTTCTCTGTGTCGAAATCCTGCAAGTTGCACCTCAGCTGTGGCTGGTTTTCAATGGAGAGTAAAGCCTTTTGGATGTGACGGAAAACTGTAACAGATTTCAACATCCTCTGAGGCAGAATATCCTATAGCAATATTAAAGTATATTTTGAATTGGTGGAGCAACTGGAATGCTGAATTCCAAGGCACATTCCCTGTTTCTTCCTGTACAAGAGCAGCAAGTATTTACCAGCACGCACCACAGATCCAAACCAAATCAGACTTCCACCCCACCTTGAGCAACAGTAACTGCAGATCTTCCCACTGTCACTGAAACAGGATGAGATTCTGGGTTTTGTTTGTTTAACAGGGCTTTTTAAATGAAAACTTTGGGACATCTGTGGGTGCCTTGTATTATATTAACACATGCACCTCGCTGTCTCCTGTCTTAACAGTGTGTTGTCACATTTGCAGTTTGGGCAAGACAGAATTGCTCATCTTCCCCTCACAGCCCATCTGGTTTCTCCCAAGCTGCTCAGGCGACAACACTCTAAAGAAAAAGCGATGTTATCAGGGGCACGTACCAATATATATCACATATTGCAGCATGTTTTGTCATTTACAATGCATCATAAAAAGTTACATTGCATCTGACCTACAACATGATGTAATGTAAAATGACATGCTTACATTGAACAACATTACATTACTCAAAAATCTGAATTTGAAGAAATAAGCACAGGGAGGGGTGTCTATTTATTTATTTGGAATGCTATAAATTTGGACAGACACTAAGTCAGCAAAGAAAAAGGGGGAGGTGGAGCAGCTAAATATTTAACTGCATGGCTGCTTAGTCACTTGCTAATGCCATTTTTTTACAAACAATAAGAATTAAATAATACATGATGAGATCTGATGTACATCTTTAATATTAAACACAACAGATGATATAATCACAGAAATAATACCAGTAACTTTCAAGGTGTAAAACTGTAGTCAATTTTCTTCATGTTTTACTACTAAAAAGTGTAACGATCAAGCTGTAAAAATGCATTTTAAGGCTTTCTGTTGGATTTTTAAGAGCAAGAGGGGAAAGTAGAGTGCTCTATACATTCCACAGATCTGCTTTTTAAGAATCAACATGGTACACACCATGTGAACTGTCACATTAATAACCCTATGCTGATATTCAAATTTTCTGTCTTAAGCTAAAGAAAGATTGAATACCCTGCTGTTGTGTGGCCAAGATTGAAGAGGTGTCTCACTGACATTGTTCAAAGTTTATGAAAATATATGAATGCTCAAATGTCATTGGCTTTGCGCCTCCAACAGACTGTGGTTTTATGAGAAATCAGTCTTTTAATCAAAATGATTGAATACCTTAAGGTCGAATCCAAAGATATCAGTTAATATCTAGAAACGTGCTATTTCTGCGTATTTTGCCAAATTTGTGGAGCATTTTAAAGTGTTAATTTGTGCATCCCATATTGAAAATTGATCTTGAGTTTTAGCTTTTTGTCAAGCAAAAACATATGGTTACAAGCTCTATGCATTTTATGTGACGGCTGTTGAAGCTGTCACATGTGCAAACTTGATAACCGATGTGACACATACGCAAATAATTTGCTTGTTTAGTAACAATTCAAAGATTCATTATTCATGCAAAAACACGTTGTTTTTTAAAAATGATCAGATGGAAGTAGTCTTCGTTTTGCACAATCTAGTCTCATTGGTGTGCAAACACTGATAAAATAAAGCTGGGAACTAAGTGGTATTAAAACAAATCCAAGAATATGGGTATTCTCAGATAATTATTGAACCAGATGGTGTTTTTTGTTAATTCTGCCATCAGTCTGAGAACTTGATGTCTTACATCTGCACTTGGTAAAATAAATTTTGCCACTGACATTATTTCAGTTTTCTTAAAATATTTCAATCAATTTTACACCAAGATTTGCAAACATCTGCCATTCTACATGACTGTGAGATGAAATTGTTTGAAAAAAAATTCTTAAGAAAACACTTATCCTAAATTTAACTTAGGCTTAGCATTTCTACTGCTAAGCTGTCTGAAATACTACTTTATAAATATTATAAATAAAATGCTAATCATGTGCCAAAATACTGCTACCTTCAATTTTGGAAGGAAGAATCTATATAAACCAGTGAAGAGCTGCAGGTTCATTTGGGGTTGCCATCTTGGGATTTTACAGTCCCTTACTTTGTTCTTAAGGCTGAGAGGTTAGAACTTCATTGGCACAGAACTAATTAAAACTTCTTCCCTGGCCTCTGTAAGAGTAAACAAATAAACAAACAAATCTGGAATATGTGACCAATCTATTTAGATCTACTTTAAATCAGTGGATATAAAACCAATCCAAACAGGCATTTAACCAGCAGCTATGTTATTCACCCTAATAGAACTCCTCATAAACATTATCACTCAAGTATTGTACCTCATAAACAGATGTGCTCAATCACTTATGCATGTTTGACACCATATATAGCACTTAGATACTCCCTTTCTGTGATCTAAATCACAGCCTTTTTTGAAAATTCAGCTGTAACAGGCAATAAAATTGTAGAGCTGGCTTAACTACTACACTGCTCTACTACAGCAAATCCCAAATAAGATTCCTTTCACATATGATAGAATAGATAATCTCCCCTTTTGCCAGTAAATGTATGCTCTGCGATACAAGCTGCACCCTAGCAATCATCAGACCATCAGCGGCACCATGTGTGATGGAATTTCATTTATACCAAATATCATAATCGTGTGAACTTACTTATGAATTCTGCAACAGCTGTGGGAAAATCCCTACTGCCTTCTCTAGTTGGTGAGGTTTCATTACGATGCTTTGCTATTCTAGCACCTTTGTGTGGGTAACAGAGCAGAGCACGCCTGACCTGGCACACCAGTGCCGGTCTTCTGCAGCCATGTGCCTTGGATTCCCGGTCCGACCCTCCTGCTCTGTGGTCTGAGAGGAGGAGGCAGGCACACCTCTGAGTAAGATGGTATTTAAGAGAGAAATGACTCTTTGCAGAAGGATTAGGAATCCCACGTGAAAACGTGCTGACTTTCTCTGGTAGGGATCCTTCATAAAAGCCTCCTTTAATGCCTTTTATTTGATGAGCAATGGGAGGGACTGCCAAGGGTTGTCTGCAAAAGGGAAATTTCGGGGAGAACTGGTATGACTGTCTGCATAAGCATAATGTTAGGATAAAGGATATTTCTTCAGAGACAGATCCAAATCTCCTGAAGTGAACCTAGAGACAGATCAGATCTCCTGTGGTGCACTGATTTATCTTGCCATAAAATGGAAAGTACAGCACAGTACTCCACTAAGATTTGTTTACTGCATTTAACCTGACCGACTGGAGGGTACCATGATACAAATTCTCACACCACCATTTTGTTCCTCAGTGCTCTGACATGGGACCCACTCTGGGGAGAATACAGAATTCCCCATCATTTTACAAGCAAAGGATGCCTTTGCAGAAGAAATCAGGAAGCAAAAGAAAAGGGGCACATGGGAGCACGTCTATGACCAGACATTTCCTGACATGAGGTCAGAACACACTGAGGGTATTCAAATCTGGACTTAAAAAGTGCCCCAGCATCCTCAGTTACATGTAGCACTTCCTATTTCCCAAACTGAGAACAACCAAGTGGGCGGTGAATTATAAAAATTAAAGACATGCTCCTCAAAAAAAGCAGTGAACAATCCATCTTCCCCAAAAGCAGAAAATCCTACCCATTAGGATATTTTAAATCATGGCCTTTTTTAGAGTACAGAAGCCTATGATTGTTGACTGTTTTTTATGCTAGTCTTTTTTTTTAATCTTTTGGTTGCCTCTCATAGCTTGAGGCATGCAAGCTGGACAGAAGCGATATGAATAAATGTATTAAAAATATACTCAATATATTTTGAGGTAAACAATGTTTTATTATCACTAGGTGGCTGGTTTAAAAAATATAGACATAAAAGTTAAGTTTTAGGTATTAATTGAATACTATTTTAATGTTATTCTTATCCAGTATCAGAGAGTTGGTTTAAAAAAAGTAAAAAGACTGATATGGAATGTCTTTTTTTTCCCTTTTATAGACTTGGCAAAGACCATCAGTTTATGGCCTGTTTCGTTTCTTGCCAGTAGACAGCACTGAAAGTTATAAAACTAAAACAATTGCTTTCATTTATATCTTTTCCTGATTACTCTGATAGCTGAAATGTCTGAAGAAGTTCAGAATCTGTAAAGCCTGTCACATTATAGAAACATGTCTCTTTAAACTAAATGTGAAATTCCAGTAATTGAAGTGATAAATCTACTGTTTTTGCTGGGGTACTTTTGATGAGAACTATAGTAGTAAATTAGAAATTATTCTCTGCTGTTATATCATGGTAAAAGCCTTTCCATTATCTGTTGTCAGTCACTAGGTATGGGCAAATAACTCAGTTGTCAATCTAACTGTGAAACCTCAAGTTCTGGGAATAATCAATAAAGAAAAAACCCAAAAACTCTCTATTATCTTCATATAATTCTTTAGACAACTTGAAGTTGTTTTTTCCCTTTTTATTTCTGCACATCTCATTTATTCACAGATATATTGGATATCTTAGAATATTTCATTTTTTATAGCAAGTTTCATGTCAGCTCGTTTTCAAATGGTATATGAGAGTTACATTTCAATACGGGTAAGCAGCTCTACCTATGTGTCTATATGCAATTTTACACATGATACAAACTTAATTAAATTAGCAGTAAAAGCCACCTACATTTTATTATTGATTTTTCAACTGTACTATTTATTGCCTAATATTTCTATTTTAAAAGTCCATGATGTTTCGCTCTTTCACGAATTCATGTAAACACCATTTGAAAAACCACAATGAATCTGAATCTGAATACACTAAAACAACTATTTTATGCCACAACCTGGATTGAGTAAAATGAAAAAAAAAAAAGGCAAAAAAAGCGCAAAAGCAATCACTTCCATCTGTTATGATGGAGCCTTGCTTTGTGCAGGAGACAAAAGAAAGCAGCTCAAGTGTTCTTAGCTCTGACACTTACTCACTCCATGGCCACTGCTTATCTCATGTAACCTCCCCTTTCCTCATTCCACCAATAGGTAAAATAAAAGAACAAAGCCCTAAACCAAAATCCAAACTCATCTCATTATTACCAGCTGGATTGAAATGAATTTTGGGAAGGATGTGTGGCTGGAACAACCAGGTGGCCATTTTTAACATTTTTAAAACCTATTACATATTTAAAAGATGACTGGAATAAACAGCTGGAAGAGTGCTGAAGCAGTATCTTCCTGTTCATGCTTACATGTAAATTGTTCAAAACCATTTGATCTAGGATTAGTTACAGACACAGGATAGGGACTGAAATACACAATCAGAGAATGTTTAAATAGAGTATTTTCTCCTTCCTGGTTTTACCATCTAATGGAAATAGGTGACATTTGTGAAATTTGGATGTAGGTACAAATTCCAAGTCCTGGAAATTTAAGAGGTTCACATTGAGGGTTCTGAATCAGTCTCAAGTTTATTTTATGTATTTTAGAGGGAAAGAATTATTTGCAAGTAGGAGAGGAAAATTACTGTTTCAGCTGTGAGTTTGACCTCTTAATATTGGAATAGGTGAACAAATAATCATTAAAGTATTTGAAACTTCAACTAAAATCAATCAAGGAGAAGCAAAGAAAGCAAATACAAAGATAAGTCTAGCAATTTTCTCAGTAACTACCGAGAATATTAACAAAACTTAATAAATTTATATATTACAATTTTGTGCACTTGGAAAGGATGCTGCATAAGAAAAAAATCCTGCTTGTAAAGGAAGAAATTCTTGAGTTGTTCCACTTTAAAAACAGATTCTACCAATTTAATATTGTACAGAACAACTTGCTTTGGTACCCAAAGAACAAAGTCACAGGCTAAAGCATAAAATATGAACTCTTAGTCCAACTTCCTCTTTGGACTTGCTTTTAAAGAGAGAAGAAAGGAAAAGGGGAGAAAATGAGAAAAAAGAGGTAAAGTAAAGATTTGAATCTGAAACCCAATATTCTTCTTGAGGGAAAGAGGTATAAAGGATTGAAGAAATGCAATATGAGAAAGAATGCTGAGGCTGAATTTAATTTTTTTTTAAATACTCAAAGGATTGGTCTCTTGCTATGGTCTTGTCTTTATCAGAAAGCTTTATATCTCAATTCAGCTACTTACAGTGAACTGTATCTAGGTGCACTAGAGCTAATCCTAGAACACAAGTGCACTGCACTTGGTTTAAATTGGGTTTACATCAATTTAACTGCACGCTGTACATTATAAATCATGAAGAGTAAAGGAGAAAAAACAGAGAGGGCGGAGAAAGGAGAGATTAAACAAACACAAGCAATCAAATTGACTGTACAGTGAGGAGATAATTCTGATACTCCGGTAGAAAGTGAAGTAAAGGAAAAGAGAAACATGTAACCTCTAGTCTGAGATGAATTGTTGAGAAGAGTTTCAACAAAGGAGTGAAACAAACCAAAAATGGGATGCATGAACTCCAGTGTATCTGAGGGACTCTCTGAAGCTCCTTCCACCTTTCCTCTTCTGTGATTACCTTCTATTTAGCTAGCAGTGCTCCTGTAAATCCATGCTTTCCTGGACTTTATTTTTTCATTTGTCTAAAATAGTAGTCACTTGCAGGTTAGGTAAAGCTCACACAAAGCTGAAGAGAAGACTGAAATCTGGCTATCCAAACTGCATTCTACAGGATACTTTTGTTTGGCTTGTGAAGGTATGTCCCATCACACAGCATAAAAAGGTTTTCTTGCCATCTGGCTCCTGAATAAACTGCTATACTATAACCTAGTGTCTGTTTGTCAAGAAGTTTGATAGTCTGGTTTCAGTTATAACCTGGTTTCATTTTCTAATGTTTCTTCATCTTGTCTGTGATTTTCCATGACTGGCCCCTGTCTGGTGATGCTCTTTGGAAAGTCTGATAAAACCCATGCCAGCTATTTTGTCATCATGTGAAATCAAAAGAGTAGAAAACCATCATTATAAAACACAAAAAATCAAACTAACATAAAAACGTAATTCAGATGCAGCAGGATGCTGGAAACTTGCATGTATATACTATGTACTGTTAAAAATACTTCCACATTTGAGACCGTAAAGAAAGGCTAGAAAACAGAGCTGAATGACTGAAATTCACCTCTCTGTAGACTCCATAGGCAAATTAATGAAGTTCTAAAATCTTTTATGAAGCAAAATTTACTGTATAAACTTTTGTTGTGTTGAAATAGCTTTAATAACCATCATGACACTTAAAAAAGAATCCCCTTCCTGTAACATAATATCTGTAATTGTGTTCATACATTATAATGTAGGACTGAAAGGGAAGTTGGACTATTCCAGATTAGAAAATGCACAAAATGAAGACCAATGCATGGGAAATGTATCAAAAAAGATGAACAAGGGAATTTTTTTTGCAGATAGAAAACATTAAGATTATAAAATGACTTGTCTCCTTATTGTGGCAGTAAATGTGGAGACTTTCAAAGCAAAAGCATTAGCACCTAGTTAAACACTGGAATTTTAAAAAACTTCACTAAATAAAAGTAATTAACAGGGTAATCCTTTTAAAACACATAGTCTCCCTCAAGTAAACAACACATGCTTTCTGAGAAACAGAAAATAGAAGAAATCATGACATAAAAAGGGAAAAAATAATTCAAAACATTGTCTCTCCATAGGTGGGAACTGAGAAAAAAAATCCCACAATAAAATATTGTGCAATGAAGACTTAACATTTCATTCATCAGAAACAAATTTCACAATGGTAAATTATGATATTCATACCCAGAGGTATTCTGACTTAGATTTATCCCTTTTCAAGTCAAAAGTGAAACTTGGGATGGCTAAGACTCGATTCAGCTTTAGAATGCAGCTCACGGTCTGGCCTGCTCAAAACTACCGTAAAGAAACACAGCTTTGAAGAAGGTCTCCTACAGTCAGTATTAACAGTTGTTAAAATTAATTTACTCTCCTCAGCTCTCTTTGCCTCAGGACTTTATTTCTGATCCACTTCAGATCTCATACATGCTGATCTCATTTAAGAGATGGACTTGATGATCCTTGTGGATCTCTTCCAACTCAGAATACTCTGCAATTCCTGTCTGTAACTTCTGATTACTTTTTCTTTATCTTCATACCTTAACTGGAAAAAAATCCTTAAGGATGTGGAGTTTGGATGCCAAAATTTACATGCATACGATTAAACTGCAGACCCAAGCAACAGCAAGCTTATACACTGGATGACTTCAACTTTTGAGATTCCTCTTTTTCAAAGTTTAACAACGACAACATGATAGTGCATTCTACTTGAATAAACTCAGCTTCAGGGCAAAGAATGACTTTATTTTTTTTTCTCTTTTGTTTGATGTCTAGGGAAAGTACATGAAGTTTCTTGAGTCAGCTTCTTTCTTTTTTGTGGTGATTTTCTAGATTTTTACCTCAGACATGTTATTAAGAAAGTTAAATTTGGTCTTCTTGAGCTTGGCTGAAGGACAATGGAAAAATACAGAAGGCAAAGAAACGCTTTGGAATCCACAAATTTAAGACTATCTCTTCAGGCAAAGTTGGGCTGTGGAGTCCATGTTCTGATTTTGGGATGGTTAGGGGCAAGCTTCGCACAACAATAAAACTGAAACCTTTTGAACTGTCACTCAGGCTTTAGGTTCTGGTTTATAACAAAATCACAGCTTTAAAATTTTCTTTCCCTCTTAGTCATGAACAACAGAATATTTTGCCTGACTTTTCTTACCTCTAAACTGTAGCTGGCAGAGCCGAATTGGATCTTGAATTAAAAAGGGACTTCTAAACATCTATATGTCAATATGAATATCTAACAAATATCCACCAGATCTGAAAATGGGTTTTAAATCCTTCTTTAGTGAAGATGCCTCAAGTCATACCTAATGTAGGTTCTAGTTCTTCCAGTTAGGCACTTCATTGTATGGAATCACTCACAAGCCACCTCCACTAGTAAATCTGTTCAGCTGATACTGGCAAAGCTGACTACTTAAAATAAACTTCCAAGGCATAACTTTTGGCCTGAAATGAAAATTTCACTGAAATTACACTACTTAGAAGCAGATTTCCTAGATAAATTTGAAAAAAATTGCCCTAAATTTTTACCTACTGAAGATTTTAGCATCTTCAGTTCCACTCACAAGCTGAAAATATTCATGAACAAAGCAGGTCATATTCTCTCTACTTCTTTTGCTATATTTAATACAGAAAAAAACAGAGCATCACTGATCTAGTTCTTTAATTTAAAATGCAGTATTTAGGGCTGAGGAATGGGGAGGAAAGTGTCCTTTGCCTTGCTCCTAGACTGACTGAAAGACAGTCCAACTTACAGTATGTGGGTACTCTCAAAAGTGAGGGCCCCTCTTACATACCAGCATTATTCAGGGACTGTTGAACTACATGCCACTGGAATAACCAAAGTCTAAAGGGACTTTCCATTAGGTAACTCTGGCCAAACATACAGAAAAAGTAATAAAATAGTAATAAGTTTTTAAATCAATTATTTTTATATATGATTGGACTTTATTCTATTTATAAGTAGCCTGTTCTTCTGCCCTTTTAAACAGACCTACTCACTAAAACAAAATGGATTTCTGTCTTGAGTACATATTAGTAAATAGTACATTCCCCTTTTTTCTTATGTACTTTGGTTACAAGTTAAACAGATCCTCTGACTACATTTATATCCTTAAATTATGGAAACTCTTATACCAATTGTTATGCATACATATAACTAATTGTTATACATACATGATAAATAACTAAAATCACTGGGTATCAGTGGCTCACTGTGGTGATTGCATTATCAGATCCCTCAAGTTGTCTTTCAAATTCTCTTGAAACTGAGCCAGATATTATGTTATCAATTACACTAAGAGTTTATTTTCAGAACTTTCCCTCTGAAATGCACAAACTAACTAGAAATCTCCTTAGGTTTAGGGAAATGATGCAGCCCCCTACATCTCTACAGAATGATCTCAGACCTGAACACTGATCATCTTTTATCTACAAAACTGTCTATGAGAGCACCTACTGTCACCCAGCTCAGCAATAGTACACTCATGCACAGAATTTTGGCCATAAATGCCACATTAAATGCCATGCACATACTTTCAAAGATATTACTTTTAATTTGTATCTAATAACACAAATAGTTCCACAGCAAACATTTTTATCAGTTTTTGACAAGAATATTTATCTATTGTCCTCTACAAATTTTTGTTTTCTAATAGAATATCACTTAAAATGATTCTTTCCTTGGAAGTAACCATCACTGCTACTCATCTTACATTTTGTAGGAAAAGAAAGAAAGAAAGCAAGCAGCTTTTTATTCTTTCGGATATCCTCATAAGAGGAGTACAGGAAAACTGAAAGCTAGTCTGTAACAGGTACACTGCTGAGAAACTCTTATCCTGCATCTCTATGCAATACAGCAATAAACACTAATTTTGCTGAATAAAAAAAAGGAGGGTTGTATATGCAGATAGGGGGCTTAAAAATCAGCAAGAGCACTTCTGGTTTCACCCTCTGAAATCTGAGTACTGGATGAGCACAGCCACATGGGTTCAGAAACAACAATCAGTTTATCCTTCAGCCTTGTGAATGCTGTTTCTTCCAGGGAGATTGCCACACTGCTGCAGCAAGCCACAGTATTTAATTGTTGTTCAACTTCCTATGTTTAATAGTGGTATAAAAAAGAAAGCGAGACTGGAGAAAAATAAGACTTTTACTAAGCTGTTATTGTCCCCTCTGGTTTGCTTCCAGGCCCCTCAATTTCAATCCATGTTGTTCTATTTTGAGGATGTTTTCAGATGCATTGAAGTGCACTTCGACAGATCCTTGAAGCACAACATGGATTGAAATGAAGTTGCCTGAAGATATTAGTAATAGAAATCTCTGACACAGAACTGCACATTGAGAAATTGCTTGATACTTATTAGAAAGCATGATGTTAATACAACACTGCTAATACAGAGCTCTGTGAGAAAGCTTAATAAAATTTTGTTAAAAGAATTTGCAAATGAAGCAGCAGATTTGGGGAAGAAGGAAGAGATATTCATAAAAGACATTCATAAATACATACTTAACAGGCAGCAGCCTGTCCCTCAAGCTGCCCAAAATAAAGCAAAAAGCAACCCCTAAGTGCACATTTACATCATCATTTCCAGATTTACAGTTTACTGTCCCCCCATCCTTCACCTCTTCCCATGACATTCAGAGAAAGAAAAGCAGGTACAACTATAAAATATTAAAATATTACTTTTCCTATTTTACCATCCAAATTCCAGAGAAATTGGTTGCAGAAAAAAAAAATTAAAAAGCGTTCTATGAATGTTTCTGCTTCTAGATGAGGATTTCATAAATAAGATTTAGGACAAAAATACTTTTAATAGCTAGGTCATTAATTCTTCCCTATTAAGGAAGTTTATAATGGAAATTCAGACAGACCTTCAACTATCATGGAGCAAACAGTGAAACCTCAATAAACCTGGCAACTCTTTAAAATACTCTTATGGGATCACATTTTAAAGAAAAAGGAGATTCTATCACTTATGATCCCAATATAACTGATAGTAAATCTCCTTTCCCCTCAGTAGATGTTCTTCCCAGTAGAGATGGCAAGAAAATGAGGAACACTTACTGTTCTAGCTCCCAGCTCTTGAGCATGGACGTCCTGACTTAAGCGAGATCACACAGCAAAAACAGACCCATGAGTGCTAACAAAATTCACAACTGCCTGGCTTTCACCTCTGGCAGAGTTTTGCAGTGGCACAATTAGCTGTAGCAGACCAACTCCTTCCTCCTGTTTTCGTGTGTTGTCTAGATCAGCAATAGCAGCCAACTGGGTTTTGCCAGGCCAGATACCGTCCATTAGCAAACAGGATTTAGAAATAAATACTAAAAGTAGGCTTTTTGTGGACAATTTGTAGTAGGAGGTGAAGAGTCACAATCACAGGATGCCCTCTATGGTATTGCATGTATGGGAGAATGGCAACAGTCAGAGGATGTAAGTCATTGCAGGCACCTGCTGTTCAGTTGTTTCACAAAGCTTTATTAACACAGTCCCAATGAGATTGCTGCTGATTCCCTGCTCCTCACTTAAGCTAAATTCTAATATATTAGAAGAAATACGTAACATTTTGCATCCAGACAAACAGAAATTAATCAGCCCAGCTGCCCACTGGTGGTACCTGAGATGCTGAAGGCTATTTGAGAGGTTCACCTGGTCAGACAGGCCAGAGGAGGCTCTGGGCACCAAGGGGGCAGCTTGGAGGGCAGCTCAAATCCAAGCATGTGAGCTGTGTGTGAGCAGCCCAGCCAGGTGCCTGTATGTATGAGGTTAACACAACTCCAATTGTGACCAATTTTTAGAATCCAGGTGCTGGTTGCAAGGATTAACATACTGTCTTATTTCCACAGACTGTTTGAGCAGGCACATTTTTTACATTCAAATTGCTCTACACCAATCTCAGAATGTGTTTAAATGAAGAACAGGAATTCTGATTTGCCAAAACTACAAGATATAGTAAATGGCACAAAGTCTTAAAATAGATACTCTACATTTAAAAACACTTTTCTATTTCTTTAGAAATCCTCTGTTGACAATAATTCCTGCCCATGATGAATGGGATCTCTTAGCCTGATCCATGACATGCTATACTATATGCTTAAAGTTATTTTTAAAATTAGTACTCTTTTGAGTCTTTTACAACAGAAAGCTTTGTTAACACACTCAGGGCTACATTGCTCTTCCTGGCAAGTTAGGACACTGTGATTCCTCAGCCATGGATATGGGAATTATCCAAAACAGTAAAGTCCTGTAAAGACTAAAAATGTGCCACGTTCACAACTTTGTGAAGTTTCAAACAGGGTAGACAGTTTGGGAAGACAGAACAACTGGTATTCATCAGAAGGTCACGGTCAGAAGTTGCAAACTGGGAGGACTGTTAGGAGTGGTAAATAATAAAGAGGGAAGGGGCTGAAAAAGTAAAGAAAGTCATAAAGTAACTATGTAACAATAAGCTAGAACATGAGATAATGGTGAGAACAAAGAGAAAAAAAGGTAAGAAGAAATGGACTGGAGGAGCAGGAAGAAAGGAAAGGAGAAAGGCTGGAGAAACTATTAAAAGCAGGGAGAACATTCAATCAGGAGGGCAGTAATAGAGAAATAAAGGAGAGAAAGTCTAAAGAAAAAGCTAAATGAGTAAAAACAGAACAGGTGAAAAGAGTAAGTATGCACAGGCAGAAATGACAGAGGTAAGAGGAGATACAAAGGCAGCCCTGACAGAAATGCAAGACTACTGTGAAAAAAACAAAAAGTGGAGAAACAGTTGAGGGAGGAGCATTAAGGAAGAATGCAACAAATGTGCCAAGCACTCTGGGTTCCATGTCAGAAAGGTGTTACCTCTTCATGCGAGCTTACTACTTAATTTTTCAAAAAGAAGAAAAATATAAAAAAGACAGTAAGAGCAATATGAGCAATGGCTATCATAAGAATCTAAATTTAATATGATTCCTTAATTTTTTCTGCACCAGAAGCTTACAAAATCCTTTCAAGAGAGTTTTTATTGGTAAAAATAAGAATTTTCAGATGCAAACTTGTCTGGTTTTGCCTAATCTGTTAAGATCTTCCATTCAATTAACAAAATACAAGCTAAGTTTGGGAAAGGAATTAGTTTCTCCAAACAAAAAGCTACAGACATTCAACAGCTTCAAGTAAAATGGTAAGGCCTTTTGTCTTAAAGACCAGAAATGCAACAGAAACAAAATATAATAAAAAATGAAAATCCAGGTACAGGAATTATGTATTTCATACTGAATAATTATTTCTGTACTGCCCGTAAATCCTCTCTGGTAAGCTGTGCATCTAAAACTCATCGAACTGCCAAGGGGTAAACGCAGCTCCATCCATCACACAGCCACTTGACAAATACATTCCATAATAGAAGTTTATTTTTATGGGAGGCTGAATCAAGGACTTTCCCATGCATACAAAAACTTGTCAAAATTATTTATGAGTCTTGCTGAGACACACAATATGTCATATCAAACTCCTATTTTCCTTCCAAGCACAGACTGTCAATATCTCTGCTACTATCAATAATGTGGGACACCGCTGCTATAGGCCCTCAGGATTTTGAGGTCATTTGCCCATCCTAGGCTGCTGCCAGACGCTGTCTCTAGCTGCAATGCAGCTGAGGAGAGGTGTATTTACAGCCTCTGTAAGGTGTAGTTAAGGTAAGCACTGGGGACTGCAATCAAAGGCTTTGCCAACATAAAATGAAATGGAAACATATGTTTGAAATATTACAGTTGATTATATTTAGAGTTTTGAAAATAATGAAAAAGATTGCACTGGTCTAAATTAGAAAATCCAAAAGCTTACCAGCATTTTCTGGCATAATTAAACAAATAATCACTTCTGATGAATATGTTTGCACCTTTCTGAAGCTATGCTAAGGAAAATCCTCACACAACAAGGCTATTAATATCCTTTCTGACCAGAAAGTTAGTTGAAAATCTCAAGAACTATGATAATAAAGAAGTAAAACTCCTGAAACAGAGTTTATTTAGAACAACCTATTTTGTTTGCAAAAGAACGTAAGAAGTCTTAAAGAAAATACCAGCATTTTTGCTAATGAACCCAAGTACTCTGTGCAAAAAGCATTTAGCTTTCTGAAGGCCATAGCCCTAAACCTTGTTCAGCCATATTAATTAATTTCAGAAATATTAGTTTTTCCGTCGGTTGTTTCGCAAACTCTACACAATCAGTGTATCCTGTTTGATGTGTGGCTGAACTTGACATTAACATTTTGAACCTTTTTGGTGCCAGCCCTTCCCTCACCATGCTGGACTACCCCTTCTGCCTCTCCTGCTGTCCCCAGCTCTGCAGGAATGTCTCTGCTAATCCGCCTGGCTACCCCGAGGCAGCTCTGCCTGCAGCTGCTCGGGTACCTCCCTGCAGCACTCCTCTTCCCAGGATCATGATGCACAAACACCCACAGTGGCCCCCAGAGCCAGCATGTGTCTCCCAGGGCTTTTGTGCTGGAGATACAGGCTGCTCACCTGGAACACACTCCTGCCTTGTCACTGAGGCACACCTCACCACGGGAACCGCTTGCACATCACTGAAACACTGACTGAGCCTTCCTTGAAACAGTTGAAAGAGACTTAAATTTTTCTATAGTTAAAACTCTCCACAGTGCACTAAGTGACATTCTTCCAGCACATCTAAAACCTTAGCTCACTGTGCTAAAACAGGTACAGCTACAACTACTTGACCAAACATATAGACAAGGAAAGGCCCTGTTTCTAGGCTGTGCAACAGATCCCACCTCGTGATGGATTTGCTCCACAGTTCATCTACTAAACGATTATGGGCATAAAGAGTAAAGGGAGATTCACAAGGCACATGGCAGGAGGTTCTCCCCTCAAAGGAAAAGTTACAGGTTCATCTCTGCTGGATGTGAAAGACTGACATTTGGGAAGTCACTGAGCCTCTGAATCCTGTTAATTTTTACTTGCCCATCCATGAATGATAGCATGCTCCAGGGATAAACTATCCAAATCTGAGAGAAAGAATTTCCTCAATGAAAGCTCACAGTGGGAGATTTATTTAGCTATCCCCTCAGACTCAACCATCATAGTAGAGGAGACCACATTGACACTGGAATTAGATTTGAAGAAGCTGTCTTGGGTATTGGAAAGAGCGTGGTGGCAGAAACATAGAAATCTGTGGAAAATTCACTCTGCAAAGACAGAGGTACAGCGCTGCCAGGATTCCATTGCATGCAGGGCAGCAAAATGTGCTGCCATAAAGAGCTGCTTTTGTAAAGCCCCAGTGTCTTCAGCAGCAAATATCCCAAATATCCATCCAATGGCAGCATTGCCCCATCCACTGAATTTGATTTTAGAGCAGGTGGTTGGGGAAGTGTATAAGGCATACACCTAAAAACTTAGAGGTTCACTCTCATCAGTGACATATATACTTTAAACCTTATTTTCCAAAAGGTATGGTACCTGCTGTGATTGGTACAGATGGAAAAAAGAGCATTCCCAGATGAGTCCCTTTACTGTTTGAAGGGCTGACAGCTCCTACACTCTCACTTAACGCTCTGCAGGGTCAGTTCATGGATCCTGAGGACCTATGTGTAGCCTGGAAAAGTTTTCAGGATGAGGTCTATAGGGTGGCCTAATGCTTCTTACAGGACTGTATAATGCCTGTCCCATGAAATCAGAGACTATTAAATTCTACCATCTCACAAACAACAACTTCTGTAAGTGCTAGCATAAAACCTTGCTAAAATAATAATAAATAATGAGGAACAAGACAATAATTTGATTGTCAAATTAGAGCTAACCTTACAGAAAAGACTACAAAAAAAGGATTTCTCATAATTTTAAATTGTTACACTAGAATAGGATTGCATTGTTGTCTTCAATTTTTCTGTGCCCAAAGAGAATTTAGAGAAGGCTGTATACAGCCAAGCCAAGGAAAAAAATAAAACCACTGGTAGCCCATGTGAACATATCCAAGTTTGTCCAGAAGATGCATTTCTAGTACTTAAAAACCCTCCACTTTCTTACAGCATAAGGGCAACAGAGCTATTTAACAATTTTTGTTAGTGGTTTAAAACTGTCAGGAATCTGAGGTCTTTTTAGTGGTATACTTTCCACATGACATAGGTGCAACTCATTTTGTCCCTAACAGAAGCCATCATGCCTATTACTCTTTGAACACTGCACTGCAAATGTACCTTTTAGAAGAAGAACAATATAATCCTATTGATTTTCCTCAGCCCTAAAATGTAATAATTTGAGATTATTTTCAGGCAACAATAAGGCTTTATAACCTAACAGCTGATCATTTTTTTATACTTCACCACTGACGTGTATTACTAAACCCAGAATCCCAGCTCCTGTTAAAGGATATTTATAAACACAATTACTTATTTAAGTTTAATGTCCCTGTGATAAATCATATGCTGCTAATAAAGTGCTGTACTTACTGTACCACTCTTATCTTCCAAGACAGGGAAGATGGTGCCAAAACTGACTGAACAGGCGAGGAAGAGTAACCACTGCATTTTATACTTTGGGAGACAGCAGTAACTGATGCACAGCAAATGTCCTTTTACCCATAACCATTTTGCAATATTACAAGAAGGAGACAAGTCAAAGATTAAAAGATGAACAGCCTGAATCATCAATGCCTTGCATCCTGAGTAGCCATGTAACACTTGTGCAAAATAAAACAGTAACATTCTGACCAGCAGCAATTTACATTCTCTTTTCACAGGTTTTAATGACTGCACTAGAATGGGGAGGAACTACCTTGCTGCATTCCAGCAAAAAGGCAACACATTTTTAATAACACTACAGGTATAAACTTTTAGAGTGCATGATAGTTATAAGCATTAGTTTTCACATCCTATCCTTTAGTATCTTCTTTAGAAGTACATGACTAAAATTAGATGGTTTGGCCTCTTCCCTGCACTGGTCATGTTTTTTTGCTAGTAAAAAGAACCACTCCTTTTCAGTTACCTTTGGAAGAATTTCTAGGAAGGAAAGACGTAAGAACACAGTTGCTCTATGGTAGCTGCTCTTTTCCTCACCAAAGATGTGTTTCACTCCTGCAACGTCCTTAAGCAAACATTTTCCTTCTCTTTCTGTCAAACTAAGGAACTTTGTTAGCAACACCGTAGGACAGGAGATAACTATAGAGCTCTCTAATTGTTAAGCTCTTGCAAGGGCTGAGCCTGATCATTCAGTGAATTGTTGAGTTGATGGGATTCGTGTAGCTGGTTATAAATTGATAATCTAAATTAATTCATTCAAGCAGAAATCGATTTTGTAACTCCTTGAGAGCTTGTAATAATGCTTACCTCCTACCGTTAGCTGCATTCTCCGTTTCATAAAGCTGGTCGGAAACAGCTGGATTCAGGTGACCTGCTAGCTCATTAAATCTGTTACATGTTCCTTCTGGTAAATGATATTAAGCTGAAATGTCCTTGCGTTGATTTTTTTTCCTTTAATTTTATGACAGAAATAACCTAATTTGTAACACAAAATAACAATCTCCTTGGATTACTTTGCCTTGTTAAAATATTTTATGCATTTTTCATTTACACGAAGGTAATGGAAAAACACTTAAACTATCTGTTATTTAAACCACAAGAGATATGTTACTGAAAGTCTGATAGCTGCAAAAATGATTGCCTCTTCATAGTCTTTGCTTTATATCTGTAATAAAAGGCGGACAATTCAATTCATCGGTTAGTAAATAAAGTACGATAGTTTTTATTTTATTTGCTCTGCATTGCAAGAACTAAAATCAGATTGCTTTTTGAATTCATTTAAAAATGGGCTCATTACTTTCCTTTTTTAACTCTAATGCAAAATGTTTGGTGTCTATTTTGAATGTTACACCTTTTTTAAGATATGAAGTAAATATTACCTAATTCTGAATGTCAGATTAAAAGCATAAATTTCTTTCATTGACTCCTCTATAATTACTTAAATATTGGTGCCAGGACTGTCAGTAAGAAGTCATAACTGAATCTGAGCACCTCAGGATGGATCTGATACAAAGCATAAATACTTATTTCTCAGAACCTGATGACTTCTAACTATCAACTTTTATGACAAGAATAGAAAAAGTGTCAAAAATTACACTGCTGGAATGTGCTGCAAGGCAAAAAATACATGCTTACAACGAGATAAAGTCCAAATTCTACCAAGTCCAGGGCAGAAACAACACCTGTTAGGGAATGGGAAAATGTGATGCTGCTCTTCTATACAGTCCATACTTCATGCATGTAAAAGGCTAAAGGCAATCCTGAACTTTTGAAAAGTTGAAATATGCCCTTGAACATCCCAGTTTGCCATTTCCAGCAGACGTCACTATAGAGCAAGGATTCATGCAGGCTGAAAAAATGGCAACACTATCCATAGGAATTACGATAAAAACATTTAAGAAGGCTTAGCTATTAAGATAATAGTAGCTAAAATCAGAATTATTAGCTTATTAAAATTAAAGATCCATATAAAGATAAACCATCCTTTTAATTATCAGAAAGAAAAAGCGGTATTGATTTCAAGCTTCTGGCAATAACAAAGCACAGAAAAGCATAATACATACAAAATACGCCTGTCTTTCGGGATGCATGAAAATCACAACCATAACACTAGGAAACATACATGCATAAAACTTCAAGTATCATGTTTTCTAACATAAACTCACATGTGGCAGATATTAATGCAATGAGCATACAGCCATATATACCACTACCATAAAGAAGCAACTGCTTTTTCACTCATATATTTTTCTACATTTATTGTCACCAACCAGCCTTTACTCATTCCCCAAATCCTAGTATTTACCTGCACATAGAATCATTGAAATTCTGTCTAATAGCATTTATTCAATAATAGAAAAAATCAGCATACAATAACAGTGAAAGGTGATGGTAGCTTTCAGAAACATAGCAAATGTATTATGGGCTGTAACATGCTGATGAAATACCTAATATTCTTTTCCTGTTTTAAAAAAAAAAACAGAAAATACTTCTACCAGTATTTTTGTTGTAACATTTACTGCCTTAAGAATTAAAACTGTGAAGTCCATTCTGTGCTGTGGCTTTCAATCCTGACTGGCTGGAGTTTGTCTGAAAGACAAATGCTACTCAAGGTAGTGCAAGGCTAAATGTTGTAGGCAAGTCTCTGGGAAGACTTGTCTCTGAGACATAAATTCTAATGACAAAAGGCACATAAAGGGAATTTTTTCACTATACCATACCTCAAACAATGTGTCCTGTTTCCTCTGTGAGCTTGGGTAATTTGTCTGGCCTACAGAGAAGCATCAGGGTGCAATTTTTCCCAATTGTCTCTAATGCTTGTGATCTGATATTTGCATAACATGAAGCATTCTCCATGCTTGATACAGACTGGAGAGTGTAAAGCAACACAGAACATTGCCTTCCAAGAACACTGGAGCAGAAAGAGGGAATGTAGAAACCTCTTGCCCATTGTCCCTCCTCATAAGCATTGGCTCAATGGCCATTGGCTCTGGGGTCTTGGTTCTGGGAAAGGGACCACCTGTAGGTAGAGAAACTACTCGGAAATATTTTAACCATTTTTCTTGAAGCAACAATGCAGAAATTGAGCAGGCAAAGCTGTTCATCAGACTGCTTCTATGGGTATTTCCACTGGCTGACCTGGGGGTCCTTGAGAAATGTTCTGGTGACTGAGAGAGGACACTGGAGGTTCATGGGGGCTGATAGCTGATTCCCAACTTGAGAACTCAGCATCTGAGCTTAGTGACTGAGTTATATTCTGAGAATTTTTTGGTGTGCTTCTCAGTTAATTTTGTTTAGAAACTTTCCTTTATGACTAATGAGTCGTAAGTTTTGTGGTGACTCATAGAGCTGTGGCACATCCTCATGGTGCACACCCAAACAGGTGCCTCTAACTGCCAAAAGGGCATTGAAATTAACCTGGTTTAAAGATTTGTAACATTATTGCTCTGGAGAGGAAAAAAAAAGCTCTGTAGAATTCCTCTTGGCTTAGAGAGTAAACTAAGGTACACTGCTTGGACCTGGACTTACGCACACTCTGTTGGATATAAAATATTCTTACGTGAAAAACAGATCCCACAGCTTTTGAGATAAAACAAGAGTGGCAGAAAAGCTTACCAAATGAGTGAGCTGTTTTGCTCTGCAAGGGAAGGACTCTAAATTGAAAAGGAGGGACTCTTACTGAAAGAGAAGAGCACCTTGGGCACTGATTCCCACTGATGCTGTTGCACCAGCGGTGTCAACGTTAACAGTAGGTTAGTGTAAACAGAAACCTTGCACAAACACAAATTATACCAAACAGCAAAGGTGTGAAGATGGAGAACATTACACTGCACCAGACAGAACAGTCTTAGCAATTCTCCTACAGTAATTTTCTATCTTCAAAGTAATTGTAGTTCTTGGATAGTTCACACTCTTCCAGTTATATTGTGCTGCATCAGTCATAGCCAGGAAAAAACCACATGTTATTACCCATGTAAAGTCAATCATTTATGAGTTCAGCAGATCACAGTAGTTGAACCTCTCTTATTTCAAAATGATAACCAACGGCTGTATTGCTTCTGGCAATACAGGCCATCTCAACACAAATCCCAGCAATTTAAGAAAAAAAACCCCATCACTCAGCAAAGGCCCGGGTCCAATGCTAATACTTATGTATGGGAAAATGTGTATAGACACTTGATTAGGAAATCTTGATTAGAAATTGTTTATTCATTATACTTTCTATTAATGAAATGTTACCAGCAGAATAGTCCACCTGGCTTTCTTTCTCTTGGTGTAACAGTGCTGCAGAGGACTGCAAAAGGAAAATACTAGACAGACCAGAGAATCCTGTCATTGCCAAAAGTGAAAATATTTTTTTAAAATCCATGATCAGCAACTCCCTCCTTTGCTTCTTAGTGCAACTGCTCTTCATGATACTTGCAAATGGAGCACCGCATAGACATCAGTTGCTGCCACACCCTTCCTGTTGCTAATATGTCTTTTTAAATTTAATTTCTTTTATGGTGGCTTTTCCACTGTTTAATTAGGCCATGGGGAGTAAAGAGAGGCAGTCTCACTGTCCCTTCCGAGTTTATTTCACAGACTGTTCCCTTCAAGGATTTTATTTCTGTCACTGAAAACAGACATCCTCATATTGCTTAAACACAGAAAATGATTAATACAATGAGATTGTTATGCTCCTAGCTAAAATGGCCTTCTTTGTAATGTGAGCTACAACAGCTTGAAAAGATGGGCGCTGACACTACACTACAGCTGACAGTTTTTCTTTTTTTAGGTGTACTATTATTGGGATCTGTAATTCTGTGTGACCCATAATAATAATCCCACCATTCTCCTCATATTAATATCATAAATTCTGCAGACATAGATGATATTATCATATATCAAATATGACCATAAAACCAATGTGATCTTAACACCTTTGGATTTATCTTGAAAAGAAAAATACTAGATAAAATCATTTATGCTGATATCACAAAGTCTTTACTGGCTTACAGTAACATGGTAAGATTATAATATATATTTAGGAGGATAGGCAGTTTTGACAGCTTTATTAATCTGCTTCTTGAGTTAAACTTCTGGATAGTTAATTTGTATCTTATTTAACAGTCAATGTTTTCCATTTTGTGACCCTGGCCACCAGCTTGAAACTCCTCGAAAGCTGTATTTGGTATAATATTCAGCACATATATTAAATAGCCTAGTTTAAAGGAGCAGTAGTCAAATAATAATATTTTACAATATTTAAGTGAGCCCTGCTAGTGCCACTGCAGTTAAAGGCCTCCAAGCTAACTCAAACACGTGGGTTAAAATGGCATGCTCAGCTCTGGAGTTATTTACAATGAAACCCACGACACATAAATATCAAATTGACTTAATACTGGTTTCGAGTTTTGTATCTCTGAGACCACTTGTACGTCCCAGTAACGTGATTGCAGTGGAGGATTCTGGAATACTTAGAAGACTGAAGCAAAAGCTGAATTTAAAATACTGAAACCTTCAATTTGCCACCTCCTTCTTCCCACCTCTGCTCTCATCAGAATTAGAATTTCCAGACAGATTATACCACGTGATTGTATGTTTGGACAACTGCTATAATAACAATAAAAAAAAGAGGGAGCATAAAAATGGCTGAGGTGCTGAGGCTGCCAAAGAAACTGTGCCACATGCAAACATGATTATCCTTGTTTTAAGTAAAAATCTTAAGTCAAATTTGCTTTAGCACAAAGGAACTATCCAGGGGCCTATACACCACTTATGCCTTCAGTCAAGAGCACCATGCAGCAAAAGTGCTGTACTCCTACTAAGTAATGATGGAACAGTATTTGTAAGGAATTTTTACAAGGCACATAAACCTACATGCTATGAAATCCCCTTTTACAGAGATGCTCTGCAAAGCACCAAACAGGCAGGCTAAAGCAAACAGGCTTGTCGGGGAAAAAGGAGGCAGAAGCAGAACAAAAGAAAGCAACAATGAACAGCACAGCTTCAGAAATACAGATCAAAAGGTGCTTTATTGCTACTGGGGAGAGGATTTTTTCACGATTTCTTCAGGCCCTAGCTTCAGCTGCTTGTTTTGTATGTTGTTGGCATGAAACTCTGCCCTCAAAGATCGCATCTCTGTGAGAAATTACATATTTTTTTTCCAAATGTCCACATCTCATAAAAAGCAACACATGATGGAATTTCAGCAACATAGCTGCCATTAGGAACCAAATTTCTTTATGAGGTGCACAGGCGTTTCAAGAGGATAAATAAGTTTTCTCTCACTGAGTAGTCATTAAAAGATCAGCGCCTCAGCTGAACTAGTAAAAAAGCAAAAAGCAGATGGGAGTGAGCAGGGAGTAAGCACAGCCCCAGCTCTACCTTCACAACTATTGTTAGAAATGGGCAGAGAAAGGGGCAATGGTTGTTGCAATCAGCAAGAGTCATTCTTCTTAAATGTGTCTGCAGCACTACAGTGCTACCAATCATTGCAATCTTTTCACAAATCCTGTTAGCCCAGACATTTGAGGGTTTAATGTTCCAAGATTCTAGACTGAAATACTTAAGTAAGAATAGTTACTTGTTTTCACTTTTGAGGGAAGAGAGAAATTCAGTAATGTTAAATGCAAATAACAGAGATCAGAAATTACCACCCAGACCAGCTGTGCAGCACCATGTAAGCTGGCAATATCAACACTCTTGTTGTCTTCACTGTAACCAGAGTTGTAGGACAACTCTGTTTTGGGCAGACAATCTCCCCATACAACCCAGACTTGCAGCTGTGGCTATATGCCACAATCTACTCCTCAATATACAAATTTCCTTTGACACAGATGACTTTAATGGCTTTTTCTTTGTAGCTTTATAGTATATTGTATAATTAATTCAGGAATTAAAGCTGCCTAAATGCATTCAGACACAATGAGCCACTCTTCTGAGCTGCTGCAGTCTATTTTGTCAATAACTCCAGTTCATGAGGTTCTTGTTGCTACACATCAATACAATAAGAATTGTGTACTCTGGATATTTGCATATCTATCCCGTGGAGAGATTCAGATTTTTAAAGATTCCTTAACAATAGATTTTTTCATGCTTTACTTAAAATAATCATTTTAATATAAATTTAGAAATCCAAAGTTTCCAAATGAAATAAGTAAAAACATTTCATGTAATTTATCTGGCAAATATGCTCCCAACATTTGAAATTAATTCCCTTTTTTTTTTAAAGTGTAATCAACTTCGTAAGTTTTTCCTTAAAAAATTTTACTTTTCTCTTGAGAGTATCCAAAGAGCATTAACAACCCAAAGAAAAACATACATGACAAACTGAAAAGTCAGAATGGATACTATAACTGATTTATTTTCCTTAAGGGTGACAAAAGAGCTGGGTGGAGAGAGAAGTGGAAGAGAAGGAGGTGGCCTCCAGAAAAAGGGTGAGAGAAAAGAAAGTTAAATTTGCCTGCTTTCTTTCTGAATCCCTACTTATTACTTCAACCATGGAAATATCAAGGATGGCTGTAATTGGCTTTGCTCAGTGCCTGTACTATGCATCTTAGAAGCCATTAATCTAGAAGCCATCTCCTCTTAACTCAAAGCCAAAAGCACTGCTTCTCTAAGAGGAACAACCAGCTGAGGTGACACAGGAAGAGATGTGTTCATTTTTTGATCTTGGAGTTTCTGGTTATACTGTCACACTGAGGTGTGCTCTGACCAGGAAGGATGGCCCCACATGAGTTACACCAATGGCTTCCTTAAAAGACAGCTGGTAGTTTTCTGTTCCTCCATACTGGCTGTCCAAAGTATGTGTGTGGTGCAATTTCGTACACAAATAAATACGTAATTCTCTTTTCAGTACCCTGTCTGTGTTCTTGCTCCAAAAATATATAGCCCTTTTTTGAGAGCAGTATGTTCACAATGTAAGAAACAAAATCTGGGAAGCAGAAAAAGAGCAGCACTCTAACTCACTGATAGGAATATGGTGTGACAGGAGGGATGAATAATCAAAGATACAGTTGATAGTTTACTGTTAAAATAAATTAACCAATCCACTGACAAAAAGTCTTGCCTACTGTATTTTATAGATACAGCTCTGACATATTTTGATCACAAACAGTTTCAAAAGAGGATCACTCTGCCAGCTGGGCTGTTCTTAAACAAAACCTCTATGTTTTGATCCAGGAAACATCAATCATTGTGTCTCCAAAACCATTACCATTTATTGAGCACCCATTAATATGCTCAGTGCTAAATAAAGCAGAGGAACATGCTGTCCTTATCCACATTTCTGATCATCTGTCCTATATTTTTGAAGTCAGTTTGTCTCTGCATAAACTCAAACATCTAAAGAAAACAAACACAGAAATATTTTGGTACTATGTACTACACTGCTATACTTTTTGCATGCTTGTTTTATCTTTCACATTCTGTAAATATAAAATAACTCCATTCCAACTGCAGGGAAAAGAACTGAAAACAAGACTCTGCTGGACAAAAAAGCCTGAAAAATGAGTTAGGCTGCAGAGGGGCCACGAATTCCGGGTGTGTTTCAGCAAAGTGAGGACAGAGATCTGAGCAGCTGCAGAGCTGCTGCAGAGAGCTACAAATGAGAGGAGTATGTCTGTGATGGTACAGATCAGAAATAGAAGGAATTTCAAAGGGAAACAAGAGGATATGAACATCAGCACTGATTACAGGATGTGTTTCCTGCACATAGGAGAACATTTAGCTAAGCCATGTTCAGTATCTCTCATATAAGTTAACTATCAATTTGTAGAATCAAGCTCTTGGATAATATATCATAGGTAATGGCTATCCACAGGAATTCATAAGAGCAAGTATGTTGCTTCTGAAGAGAAGAAATTACACATTTTAACACAGAAAAAACCTACAACATCCCCTCAAAGAAAATCAAACCTTTTAAAAGTAATAACAAATAGAGATATTGAAAAGATTGAAATCTACTTCTGGTTCAACTCTAAAAAAAAAAAAAACCCACAAAAACTTATATTCAAAAACCATCAAAGATCATACTATTGTCAAAGTATTGGTTGAATTTTGATCATATAATA
>VZRX01023969.1:17500-93211 GCA_013398075.1 Notiomystis cincta | reverse complement strand
TGTTGCTTCTGAAGAGAAGAAATTACACATTTTAACACAGAAAAAACCTACAACATCCCCTCAAAGAAAATCAAACCTTTTAAAAGTAATAACAAATAGAGATATTGAAAAGATTGAAATCTACTTCTGGTTCAACTCTAAAAAAAAAAAAAAAACACAAAAACTTATATTCAAAAACCATCAAAGATCATACTATTGTCAAAGTATTGGTTGAATTTTGATCATATAATACATAAAAAAATTAGTGTAATTCACCATTTTAAAAAAAGAGATGAATATGTATCAGTTAGATGTTCTTACAGTTCTGTCTACCTGCTGTGTTAGACAAAAAAAAAGGTGATGTTCATAAAGACAATGATAAAATTTCCTTCACTTAATAGTCAACTCTCTGATTGCTGGCCACTGGAGTATTAGGTTGAATTGCACCACTGATGAACAGCCAAGGGCCTCAGTTAACAAAAATCAGTGCTTTTAAAGTCCTTAATGATCAGAAAAAAATGAATGAAAGCATTTGTCAAGATTATGATTGTCATTAGAAAATGCTAATTACATATTAGTTTAATAATCACCACATGATCATTTACCAAAATTATTAATTTTTTTACTTACTTGGAAGAATTAACTTTTTTTTTACAAAGTGTTCACAATAGTGCTCTTAGAAGCTAAGAATTTTAAGATTACACATCTTCTGAAGCTGCGCTGCTACTGTCGGAATGCTCTGATCTGAGTTTAATGCCAACCCATCTTGTTTCACTCACTTAATGATATATATTACCCTCTTAAGGAAAGTTACAGCAGTGTACAATTCATAAAGCACAGGTAATTTGCCCACAAATAAAGCTCTACAATTAAAAGTTAAATTCCAGCAAAAAGCCATTTCTTAATTCATATATATGTGCTAAGTAAAATATGTCACTCCTCAATACTGAGCTAAGATCTCATATACAACATGAAGGTATAAGGTAAATATCAAACATGTAGAAGAGCTGTGTCATCTCAACAATAAAACAAAGGAATATACCACTAATATTACATTAAAATTGCTTATTTTTGATAACAAAAATATACTTATATTTTTATGCTTAGTAGTGTTACACCAGTTATACAGGTCAGGTTGCATCAGCACCCAGTAACTTGACCACAGCAACAACAAATAAAGCATCATGTGCTAAAGTGAACTTAAATGAAATTTCTCTCAACCAGTGAGAATTTTTACCATTCCAATCAAATCTATTAATAATTCAATACTTAAGTTCTTTTGCCCACAGGCAAGTACAAAACCTCCCAAAAGATCAGTTTTCCTATTCTCAGTTTAAAGCTCACATTTTAAACAACTAGTAGTAGCTCAGACAATCACTTTCTTTTAGGGGGAGAGCATAATTGAACTGCATCTAACAGCAGAGCTTTAAAACACACAAGCAGAATAAAACCTCAAAACTACAGAAGATATTTCATATGTTATTTCTCATCTAAGATCGATGTTCTGACTTGGAACAGACCCTTGTGGCAAAGGGGCACGTCTCTGCATTATTAACCTTGAGAACATCTGAAGAACATCCGTGCACCTTGGCCACAACAACCCCCTGCAGCACTACAGGATAGGGACTACAGCTGGACAGCAGCCAGGCAGAAAGGGACCTGGGGGTGCTGTTTGACAGGGGCTGAACGTGAGGCAGTGTGTGCCCAGTGGCCAAGGAGGCCAATGGCACCTGGCCCGGATCAGGAATAGTGTGGCCAGCAGGGGCAGGGCAGGGATTGGCCCCTGTACTTGGCACTGGTGAGGCCACACATTGAGTGCTGTATCCAGGTCTGGGCCCCTCAATTTAGGAAGGACATTTTGATGCTGGAGTATGTCTAGAGAAGGGCAACAAGGCTGCTGAAGGGTCTGGAACACAAGACCAATGAGGAGCAGCTGAGGGAGCTGGGGTGGTTTAGCCTGAGAAGAGGAGACTCAGGGGTGACCTTATCACTCTACAACTCCCTGAAAGGAGGTTGTGGCCAGGTAGGAGTTGGCCTCTTCTCCCAGGCAACCAGCAAAAGCATGACAGGACACAGCCTAAAGCTGCATCAGGGGAGGTTTAGATTAGGAAGAATTTCTTCACAGAAAGGGTGATTAGACATTATAATGGGCTGCCCAGGAAGGTGATGGAGTCACCGTCCCTGGAGGTGTATAAGAGAAGACTAGATGTGGCATTTGGTGCCATGGTCTGGTTGACATGGTGGCATGGTGGTGTTTGGTCAAAGGCTGGACCTGATGATCTCAAAGGTCTTTTCCAACTTAGTTGATTCTGTGATCTTAATTCAATTTAGCAATGAAAGAATATTACATCATAACTCTTGGTATGCTTAATAGTCTCCACTCAATATAGGGGTATTGTGGTAACAGGACAACAACTTTACTTGACCTTTGTAAAGAAATAACTAAGGTTGACTAATTGAAGTGCACACTAGTTGAAATCAGTCTAAAAGCATTAATGGCTGCCTCTGACTGATTTCCATAGCTGCTATGGCAGAGGGACAAGAAAAGCATCAGGAGAAAGAGACATGGCTACTGCCAAAGTCTGAAGCACACAAGTCTATACAATTTGTTTAATCTCTTCCACCAAGCGCAGTAAAACTTACTCCTGATCAGACTTACTGGTAGAGAAAGTTACAGGGAGGAACAGGCAAAGTTCAAGATTCCCTTTGTGAGAAGAGTCTTCAAACCTGGTCTTGAGGGACAACTATTTTGATTTCTTTGAACTAAAAAAAAATAAAAGAAATGACTGATTCTCTGAACAGCTGCTCAAATTGCAACTGAAATGCAAATATATGTGGACAGAGTGCAAAATCCCTTAACACTGGCTAGATTTAATCAGGGAGCAAAGAGGAATATCATGTCCAGATGACAAACCACTTTGGGACTTTGGCATAGGAATGCAGACACCACCTTCACAAATACATCCCCCTGCTTTGAACCTTGGCCAGATCAGTGGTTACTCAAGAATGCAAATTATCCCTGTAATATCAGTCGGCAGTTCTGTGGGATCAGTTTCCTCTACAATATCACATTTGCCACTCTCGTTGGCAGTTTTAGTTTAAGGAGTGAATGGGGATGTAAATTGAACTACTCATGTCCAAAGGTGGTAGCTACAGATCAAGGTTAAGACATTAGCAGGGCCACATGAGGATCCTGCACTACTTTCTTCTGTACTTAGTCTGTGGAACAGAGGAATTAAGTCTCTGTGGCTGTCAATCTGGCTCTTTTCATGAGTTCTAAATTCATTTAAATAAATAAATAAATAAAATTATTTATTTCAACTTGTCATTTGGGTAAGATCTTTTTTATTGCTGCAATTTTTGCTGTAGTATGTACAAATCAATCACAAAAGTCTCTGTGATGCAAACCCTTTATAAAAGTGTTACCTATGTAGTTTCTTCCAAAGAAGCCTCAGATGCTGTGACAGTGATACTAAACCTACATCAAAAAAAAATCTTTAAAAAAACATAACTTCAGTGTTTTGCTTTCAGAGAATTTTTATAAAGCTCACGTTCTAGAGCAAGGCACAACCCCCGGGCATTTAACCAAATTCCATGTTAAAAAATTATTCTAACCTAAAAAGTTAGTTAAATATCTCTTACCCTTGAAAACCAATCTCAAACCTAATTTCTCACTGTGACTTTGGACATTTTTTCCTTTTACAAACTCCTTTGATAAACTGTTTAGGAAACACCACCCTATCCCTCCACTCCATATCTTAACTGTTATTTTAATTTGAGCTATATATTTTTAAATAAACATTTATTTTCATAAGGACACAATCAGTGTAGTCACTGGTTGTAGCAAATAAATACAGCTCAGATTTGCATTACGAAGATATATATGGACAATAAATTTACAGGTATCTGTTTATATAATACCATTGACAGGCTATGTTTGTTTTTAAAGGAAGAAAACACTAAATGTTGTGCAACCTGATTTAGAGAAGGGAATATAAGCCAGAAAGATTTATTCTGAAAGAACAATTAAGGTCAGGATACATGCTAGCACCTAAATAACAGTAAGAACAAGTTAGAGTAGAAATGCTACACTTTTCAGGAACACATTTTCAAATACACCAATGTTATGCCTTCATCTTATAACAGTGCTTTCATAGACATGGAGCTGATGGAGATTCAGAGAATTAACATAGATTTCTAGCTTTCTTTATGTCATCTTAGAAGGGATTCCTTTGCCTTCAGCATGCAGATGGGTATGAGGTGCTGAAGAACACTGGAGAAAAGACATCAACAGATTCATTAAACTTTTGCTACTCCTAGAAGGCCTCACATGCACCAACAGTTGAGGCTACTCAACAGCTGAGATATGAGCAGGTCAGGAAAGGACAACAGGGAACAGTTTAAACTAAAAAAGACAAGATATTTAGGTTAGTTACTTGGAAGAAATTCTTTATTCAGTGGGTGGTGAAGCACTGGAACGGGTTCCCCAGGGAAGATGTAGATGCCCCTGGAAGTGTTCAAAGCCAGGCAGCATAGGGCTTTGAGCAGCCTGGTCTGTCCCTGTCCACAGTTGGGAGGGAGGAGACTATATGATCTTTAAGGTCCCTTCCAACACAACCCATTCAAAGATTATATGTATAAAGGATAGCAAAAAGAAAGAGCCAACAAAACAAGCTCTATAGAAATACGTTCTCTCTCCTTCCTCCTACACAGCAGGAAAAATTCATCCCCGTCACATGAGAAACCAGGCAATGCTCTGTGAATCACACATGCCCCTTCTTCAACCCTTCTGTTGCACTGCTGCACTTTCTTGGCCCCAGGACCAATCTCCCTTCCTCTTTCCTTCTACCAACACAGATTTTGCTACTGCCTCCAGCCATCATAATGTCAAGCCCCAACCAACACGACTCCTTCCACCCAGGACCATATCAGCATGGGGAAAAGCAAAAGGCCAAAGCCTTTCCTGCATGAAAAGAACAAGGATTATTCCTTTGGGTTTGGTGCCATTCTTTGTATGCAAGGTACTCAAACTTCACTACTCAGTAATCACTCAGTAACCCCTGAGAAACTGGGACATGAAGTTACAGATGTTTGTGCCCATGCTAAAAAGTCTTAAGGTCACATCAAGTATATTTCCATTACAATGAAGACTGAATGTTTTAATTTAAAACAAAGCAAAACAATGCTTTACTTTGATTCAAAACAAAGCAAAACACCCAAACAAAAGCAAACCAAAACTACAAAAAAGGAGGAAAAATTAATAGAAAATTCTCATACAGTAGCCTGAATTCTGTTGCTGGGGCTCAATGTAAATATTAATTACCATGCATTTTACAATTAAATGTGAGAGATGGTGAGACTGGAACACAGTCAACCTGCAAAGCAGTGGCTCTACAATTGAATGGTCTGGAAAAGCAGTAGCACAGTGTTCAAGAAAATACAAATTCAGAAGAATTAAGAGTTCCAAGATTTTTCCCATTTGTGAAATTTCTAAAACAAAACTCCAAAGCACACAACTTCCTTTCCCTCTCAAAAAAATGACCCTAAAGTTTCCAGAACATAAGTAAGGATAGCTCTAGTGATAGTTCTTCTGTGACATTCCAATAAAATTCCAACTGTATTCTTTCATCATAGAATCTGTCAGAGATACAATGGGTCTTGTATGAATGTATTTTTGCCTCCCAAGAATTCTTAATGTCATTGGTATAATTAAGAAAGGAATTTACAGAGAATATGTAGGAGGAAAAGAAAAAGAATGGGAGAATGTGCATGAGAGAGACCCCACAGATAGCAAAGGAAACCTTCAAATACAAATTCTGCTTCTTGATTCCCCAGAATTAATTTACACAACAGTCTACCTTGTGTGAATGCTGCCTTCTCCCATATCTTCTCTTTTAGCTTTTCTTGCTTGCCTATCAAAAGTGTCATCTTTAATTCAAATGAGTATGGTGATTTTCAGTACAACCCCAATAAAGGACATTACAGGTAAAAGTACCTTAGCATGTGTTAAAGCATCCCTGAAATTGTGCAGCCCTTCTACTCTGTTATTCATATTGCTTTATACTTATTAACAACTTCACTTTAGAGCATGAATTTTTCAATTAATGTGTGTTTCCATTATGAAAACCCCATTTCATTTGGCATAGAAATATCTTTTTGGTGTTTGCTAATAACCTAAGTTAACCTGCTTAGGCATCCATGATCACAAATTGAGTTAAAACCAAACAAACAAATGAACAAACACCTGCTGACAGAAAATGAGGTGTAAGGAAGAATTCCTTTGACAGTACTAATACCAGATTTAAAAAATTATTCTGGATTTAAAAAATACATCAATTTGATTTGTGAGAATTCTGTTTTGAACTGGAGCCTGATCCCATTCAACTGATATATTGTTGAGAGACAAAACCCCATGCTTAATATGTTCTTTAAAAATTAAGAGTCAGGAATGATTAGAACACAGTTAAAATATCTTCAGTCTGTTTTCCCTTCTGATATGGGTAGATGAATTTGAGAATCAAAAGTTAAACAAAGAAGTGTAAAATACAATTATACTGTAACATAAATACATTACACTCCAGAGATATCAAAATATCAACAGTAGTATTAAATCTGCCCTGAAGTAAAGAGGTATGAAGCAATTCATTAAAATAGAAGACGAAAACTAGATCATTCTCCAGCTAACAACAGCTAACCATTTTTTTTTTAGGAAAAATCTAACAGTTTTACCCTGACTTACTTTATATGCAGATGCAGAACATGTGGGATTTGCCTTCAGATGCTTTCCCTCTTTTTGGGGAGTGGGAAACCAGCAGCAGAAGTTGAAGATTAAGCAGCATTTTCTCTCCCTTTCCTGATTACTCTTGACTGTTAGATTACTGTGCATGGTCAGTCAAATGAGATGTACTGGACAAGTAGTCTACAATGAAAGCTGGAAGCAAACCTAACAATGAACCACAGTCTTCCACAAGAAGATTTACTTTTGAAAGCAACAATACGTAAATATCTTATCTGGGTGTCCTTAATGGACATTAGGGAAGTAAGATAGCTAGGGCTTTCCATTCAGTCAAAAGGTAGATAAATACAGGAGTAGCTGCAATTCCTGATGTAAAATCCAGGTTTTGTATTGTATTTTTTTAAACCAAGTAGTAACTATTTTTTTTTCATTAAATGGGCTTTTTTGTTTTCTAAATTGGACATAGTTGCTGCTGAAATTTATGAAGTATTGCCCACTGGGAGAGTTCTGTGGCAGAATATGACACAAATAAAAGACAATAAAGTAAATTTTTTTAAAGGTACAAATTACTAGTAAAATCAAAGTAGTAAAATGGAAGCATTTCAAATGTGTGAGACAGACAGATTTTGGGAGCTGAAAAGTAACTGTGAAGAGACCTATACACACCAGAATTTCATCAGCTCAGAACTTGAGTGGAAAGAGAGGTCCTGAAGCACATGCAAAGTTTGTTGTACACATCTATGTACTCGAATCCTCTTAGTCACAATTTCTTCACAATCGTATTTAAATGTTGTTCATCATCTTATTTAAAATGAAGCTGAGTCCTAACATTATTCCTCCACTTGATTTTTACCTGTGTGCTGATGTTACTTGTGCCATCAAAACCACTAATAGCAATAAGCACAGACTAGCAACCTAGGATGGTCCTCACCTTAAACAGTTTGGCCTTTTGTCTCTAAATCTAGCTCCCATCCACACACAGAAAAATACATTCATTCAAAAATCATTCAATACAGAAAGGCAAGAGGGGCTAAAACTTAAAGCAGAAGGATTTATCAGTTGCTAATGGAATCACTCATCAGTTTGCTACTGCAATTCAAAAGCCACTGGTCTCCCAATACTTTTCTGCAATTTTCCTTAGGATTACTTCTCTTATCTTGCAAAAGAAACAACCGGGCAGCACTCATTTTGGGGGTACTTCTGAGAAATGTCTAAAGAGTCTGTGACAAACCATGTGAAAAAATCCTCTTGGCTGCAGGTGCATGTGGGTACTTCAGCTCAGCTCAGCTCAGCTGTGTTAGAAACACAGAAGGAAGCACAAGGCCTGCAAGCAAAATGGCTGAGCACAGAGGGACCTCATTTCTTAATTAGGTAAGGCTGATTTCAGAGCATAACTACCCTTGCAGATGATGTTTTTGACTGGGCCTTAAAATTATCTTAGTTCTTTTAAACTATAGAATATTTTATAATGGAAAATAAACAATTAATGAAAAATTACAGGTGATCTCTATTGAAAATATTACACTGATTATCTGAGATGAACCTAACCCAGTAAAGATATATTATCATCAAGCAGCAGTGAGTATCCAATGTCTAAATGAGCTACAAGCAGATACCACCTCAGAAGCACTTTCCTGTGGCATTTCTCTACTTTGCCATTGCTGAAACAGTTAAATGCAGCCCATCCTGACCACATAATGGATCCACTAGTGTGAAACATACCATAAATACTGAGTTGTCACTGTCCGCTCCATAAGTTTCCACGAGTAGCCCACGCAGGACAGGGCTGCTTCCCACAGGTTACCATGCTATGCCCAATTGCCTGTTTCATTTACAATCACATTAGCACTTTCTACACTAGAATCCTTAATTGTTGCTGTGCCCAGACATTGTAAATGAGTTAAATTTTTACAATACTTTGTTCTTAGTAAGATCATTGCCTTCACAGCATTGTGAGTAACCCCATTAACGCACAATGATGTTGTTATCCTCTTTCCTGCTCCCCAGGGACCACAGAAAGACCAACAAATATTTAGGGATCCCCAAAGGAATTTGGAATTTCTCACTTCAATTACTTATGCTTTTAGTAAACCACTTCTGGTCTGCCAGTGTTCCAGCCTCTATTTTTTCAGAGTACAATATAATTAAAAACAAAACAAAAAAATACCACCCCATAACAATCCAAATCATGTCTGTATATAATTTAAAACTGTACGTTCGTTGCAAAGTCAGACATAGCAAATAATTTGAACTAAACTAACACCAAATATATGCATTTGGTGCTCAGCCATGGAAGCACATCTATCTACAGCTGCACAAGCACGCTGCCTGAGACAGAACTGGAGGGTGGATAGTGAATCAAGCATCAGGGAGTGTCTGTTGCACAACACCTTCAGCTATCTCCTATTACACTGACCACAACAAGGCACTCACAAATTCATCAGCGAAAGCATAAAAATAGAACTGCTTCTGGTTAAAGCATAATCAAATAATAGATTTCCCCAATTTTTTCAAATAATTTCACTTCTTATATTTGCACAAGAGTTATGAAAAAAATACATTCTTTATAACAGCTTGCAAGATGTCTACTCTACAGATTTATATATCAGGAATAATTAAAAAAGGAGACATGATTCTATGAGCCAAGTATGTTGCAGGCACACAAGAAAATGCTTATTTGTCAGATAGTTTGGGTAGTTTATATGGACAATAAACATCTAACTTACAAGTATTATACTTGGGTTTTGTGGGTTTGGTTTTTTTTTAACAGATGCACTTTTAAACTTGCGTAGATAACATTAATTTTATCTGCTTGCAAAGAGATTTGACTGCTGAAGTAAAAGATACGAAATTTTCTTACACAGACTCAGATGAATCTCTGTCTATGTTTTTTCTCCTCATGGATATTTTTTGTCTGCTTTAATATGTCAGAGGTCTTTAAAATAGCTGTTCTAATCATTATCTGAATCGACAGCAAAGGTACCAAATACATCAGAAATAAAACAAGTTAAATTAAAAATACATAAAACCAAAGCTTTAGACAATAAAGTAATCTGTCCGTACTTAAAGGTCATCCAGAAAATAGAGATAACTCTGTTTGCAATAAAAACAGAGTCCAATTTATGCAGAATTGATCAAGCAGTTTCTTTCTTCATATTTAAACACTTCTAAGAAGAGACCAGAAAGATTGCACTGGCCGGGATGCTGACCAGAAGAGGAACGGCAGCGGGAACAAGGCAGTGACTTTAAATCCCCTTAACCCTGAAAATGTAAACAATTGTCTATATCCTCCTGGCAGAGCGCAGGGCTCGTAGGTGACAGAACGCAGGTGTGGGCGTCCGTCATAATAAAGGCGGTTTGGCTGAGCGCAGCGGCGCGGCGGCGAGCCGCGGTGAGACGTTACACACCGACCCATTGGCAGAACATGGCAAGGGAGAATGTCAGATTTCATATTCGCCAGACATCTACAGCAACTGATGCCTTGTAGTCAAAGGCTGTTAAATTACCTGTGAAGGTTACTGGCAGCCCTGAATGTTTTTCTCATTGTTTATTTAGTTCCAAAAGCTCTTGGTCTTTGTGCTGATTGCCCTAACTGACAGCCCAGGAAATCTGGACTTTGTAAACAGGGCGCTGCTGTATTGAATTACAGGTAACAAGTGTGTAATCAACCTGCTGGGGCTGGACCTTTGCAAAGAAATCTTCGGTATACAGACAAAAGGAATAGGTTTCAATACTGGGGAATCAATTATGTGAGCAGATGAGGATAAAGAGAGATCAATTTAAATCCTTTGTGCTTATTTCCTATAGCATATTTAGAAAAAGAAAAGACCCTGACGTACTGGAAAGGTAATTAAGCACTTTATTCATTGTTGCAATAATATTATAGAAATTAAAGGTGAATATGATTTGAAGCTCCCTCATTATAACCCATAAAACTATATTAGTTGAACAGTCCTTAGCTGCAATATGCTTTAAAAAAAAAAAAGTAAAGGCTCTTGCAGGTTCTTGTTCTTAAAGAAGAGTTTCTGTAGTCAAATTACATAAACTGGAACAAAGACCAACCCAAAATTAATCAGTCATTTTTGATCTTCTAAAAGGTAAAGAGAACCACTACAAAGCAGGGATATAGTGAAATCTAATACTGTGATACTTCTGCATACTAAAATAACATAATAAAGTTCAACAACCACCTCCCCAGACCATAGATTTATATCAGATATTTAAACTGTAATTGTTAATTAAAAAGCATAAATAAAATCCAGTGGCAATCAGTCAACAGAATAACCCTATGCCAGAAAACATTGAGTCACTGAGTAGTACATGAGAGGAAATATTCTTTTTTCCTGGTGTTTTTTTTTGGGTTATTTTCTAAATCATCAAGACAGGCCTGTTCCGCCTGTGACTGTGGCCACCATGGGCAATAACATTCACCAAATAAAGAAAAACTTAACAATGAAGATTTCAAAATATAAACATCAGACGGTATTTCCTATATGAAAATCATTTATTAAAACAGATACCGTATGCTATCATCTTATTATGCCCCAAAGACTTGTTTTTGCAGTTTGAAATTACGAGAAAAACAAGGTTTCATTAATGTACTCACTGATGATGATAATTTTAGACTACTTGCAGTATTAGAATGTATGCTTATTAAAGCAACTGGACTTACATTGATAAATTTTATTCACTCTAGGGAAGCAGTTCTATACTTTGGTATACACAATTTCTTTTAAGTGCCTGAAAAACATGTTATAAAACTGACTTTTGTATCTGTTTGCTCATCTATCAGTATTTATGTACCAATATGTCCATATAAATTGAAATGCCTGACTTACTTGGGAGTGGAAGGCTATTTTTTGCAAATAAACAACAATATATGAAATACAACCTTGTCTGATTCTAAAACTTTCAACTAAACCTATTGCAAGGAAGAAAAGATGATGATAACTGACCAAGAACAACGGAAACACTAGAGCATTTCTTATCAGTACTCTCCACCTGATTCAAGATCTAGATTACAATAGATATTTCGGACAGTTTCAGCAATATTTATTCAAGACTATTAAAAAAGTTTTGGTCAAAAGAGAAAGTCTGCTAACTTCTAATGACTGTCCATTAATAGATATGCCAATTGCCTACCATACCCTTCCTTCCTAACTAATATTCCTGTAAATACCTGCACTTCTTGTGCATACCAAGATTTTCAGAAGAATAACACAGTTTCCCAAGCCAAAGGAAACAGCAGGTGAAGGATTTTTAAAATCTGACTCACAACAATAACAGCCTGTGACAGTGAGAAACACTGCTCCAGTGTTGCACTGTGTAGAACACACACATTTCTGTCCATTCCCAATGTACCACCTTTCGATGGTATTGGAGATCTGTCTGTTCTTGTCTCTTGAAAAGCAGTTGACACGAACATGATTTCACGTTTTTCTGAAGTTCTTTTATATACTCTTTTTGAGATGTTCACTTCCCTTTTGCTTTTCAACACACTTTACATAGTCATGATGACTAAAAATCTCATTAGCACCGAAGCTAAGGTTCCTATCATGTAAATATTAGCACATATATTTAAGGTCTCAATTGATGCTCCCAAAATCAATGTTAATAATTTAGTTGTGCACTAAGTACATGAACACTGGCATTCACGGGTAAGAACTGAACTGAATCAGCTTAGCACTTCATGGCACATGAAAATGGTAAATGTAAGGATTCTATTTTGTCACATTTTGCCTTTTTTTCTGAGGCACTCTGCACAGGAGCACCATGAAATGTACCACAGGGCATCACAGTGCCTGGCCTTTTCACTGTAGATGGAGAAAGATATAAAAACTCCAGCTTCTCTTCAGTGTTTTTACTCACCTGAAGCTTGTTTTTTAAGCTACTGTTTTCCTCCTCCCTCCCTTTATTTTTTCCTCTTTCTAGAAAACAAGGTTAACTTCAGGAATTATGTGCCATACCAAGGCACTATTAAGCTAGATATGGGCATGAACTCCCACTTTTCAGAGTATTAACTGTCTATCTAAAATACCTATCTAAAATATAAACATCATATGGCTCTAGCCTTTTTTCTCATGGACAAGCACTGTGCACATCTTCCAGAATAAAGTCTTTATTTGATCACTTCCTGCACTGAGCGCCTCTCTTAGACACATGACAGCATTTACACTCAATCCCACAAAACAGAGCCCACTGTACAACAATGAAGCACTGCAGTCAATACTGTACTCTTAACTAGATTCACATTGGTAATATATTGCTACAATTCTGCTTCAATTAAAAGCATATTTCAGCAGGAGCCCAGGATATGATAGCTGCTCTATGCATTTTAATAATACAGATCAATGGTGTCAGAATTCTACTTTACATAAATAAAGACTGATCATATTAAGACAAAATCCTGCATAACCTAAATGTATATTGATGGCAGCAACCCAGAAACTGATCACAATCTTTACACTCTGGATAAAAATCAGTAAGCCTACTTTAACTGACTTCAATGCTTTAAAAGCCAAAAGTATTTTATTCTCTCCAAGATAAAAAAAAAACAGGGAAAAAAAGAATCAACCTACAATACCAAACTGCAATGAAAATCCTTAACTGGTTCTAAATATTAGCATAGGAGGAACATGTTATTATATGATTTTTTGCAGCTACTAAGTCAAGCTAATTTATATTGCACTTATAAAGTTAATACAGGAAATGCAAAATTTTTATTGCATTAGCAAAAATTTCTGAAAGACTAAAATATTTATCCTTGATTTTCATGTCATGCGATTTTGTTTTAAATTTAGAACACTAATGAGCTGCTGGACTATACACTTAACACAGGTCTCCTAGGGATTCTGTTACTGAAAAGTTCCATATATGTTTCTGCAAATTTCAGTGTCTGGAGACTACACAGGTTAATATTTAATGTTATTAGCAAAATTGGGAAAGTTGCCATTACCTGTGACCCAGAATATGGGATATTACTGGAAAGGACCAAAATAGGTAGCAAATGTAGCCTGTGACAATGTGAGTATTCTGAAGAACACACCTGCTTTTGTTTATGTGAGTTCCAGCATTTCTAGAAAGTTACAGAAAATATTCCTTCTCTGTATTAAAACTACCCATACAACATGTAAAATTCTGACTTTTAATTGATTAATTGTGAAAAGCTAATATAGCATTAGATCAAAAGTATACCTTTTTTGCATGTAATTAACCACAGGAATAGGCAACTAAATCTAACTGGAAGATTAATAATAAAAAGTAAATCAACTTGATCTGTTTGTAGGAGGATAAGAAGTATAGGCTGTTTATGAAACTATCTAACCCCACTGTAAGGGCACTGGCTCATTCTTGGCATGTTAATAAAGATCAAAGTTGTACAACAGAAGAAGCAACGTGTATGTGCACAGTCCTCACCAGAAATCTTTTAACACACACAGTTCTGCTCTGGCTGTTCAAGGCCAGAGAGTACATCATCCTTTGCAGTTTGATCTTGCCATCTAATGTCCCTATTTAAAACCTGTATATACTCTGCAAAATAATATCCTGGAAGTATTTCTCCTCCAGTGGAAAATACTGAAGTCATGGGCCCAGACTTTACTGACTACTCAGAACTGGGCCAAGAAGTTCCTCATAAATGTTACTAGATTTATTGAACATATTGCTGGTAGTACTCTATTTTGTGGCACTAAACAGCACAATACTCCTTAATCAATGAATGCAAACTAGAAGGTGTTTTAAATGCCTTTCCAAAAAGGTATAAACTTGGGTTACATAGGTACAAAAGTAGGTACTTTTAGATAAGTAGATGATAAGATAAATACAGAAAATTAGGTTTCACTACTGAACTGGCATAAGTTCTTATCCTTCAAGAGAAAATTGCATTACTTATCCTTTTCAGGAAAAGAAATCAAGAAATACTAGTCAAAAAAAAAAAAAAAAAAAAGAAAAAAGAGAAGGCTGAGGAAAGGCTTGTACAGAACAGCCTGTAACTTAGATTTTCTCTACTGCTGCAAGAGTGAGTCTTATCTTGTAATAATCTACTAAGAATTCAGCTAGACCAATAACAAAGAAAAGAAAAACAAAACAAAACAAAACAAAACAACCCCGAAACCACTGCAATGTCCAGCTACCCAATCAGTTCTGGATGGTGATAAAATCCTCATGATACTGAGCTGCTTTGGTCTTAAAAATGTCCAGCATTCTTGGTTGATAAAGAACCCACCTAAACAAAAACAGCCTTTATACCACTGTAAGTAAATCCACATCAAGGAATGTTTCCATAATACAGCTGCAGAACAAACACCTTCAGTTGAAAAGTGAAACAAGCATGGAACCTGTGCAGACCCAGAATGAAACCCACAAACTGTTGTCAGACTGAATTAATGTAGTACAGCATGCTACTCCAGCATACCACTGCGGTGATATGTTCTGCTTTGCTCAAAAATAATCAACCACTTTAAATATCAGCATGCCTACACTTAAAAGAGTAATCCTCCTATGAAAAGCACATTTATTTCATATATAGGTTTGTTGCATTCAGTATAATGCATATTGCAAGAAAATGCTGCAACTCAAACTAACACATGATGAATACTGTGAAAAAAGTAACCACATACAACAATTCATTGATCATCAAGGCATAAAAGTATCCACAAAGCTCTAAAAGAAGTTTATGGACCATGTTACACTTATGTCCCAACCAAAGGGCATAAGCAAATTTAATACTGATTATTAACAAAACTGATCTCTCAGAATCTTTAAAAACTTAGTTAATAATTCTAATAAACAGCTACCCTGTGTTCAGCAGTGATGAAACTACAGGACAGTGCACACACTAAGAAATAGTATCTCAAAGTAAAAAACCAAATTGCTTTGTTGCACTTGGAGCTAGTACATTGTTGAAGAGAGCTCACAATTGAGTTACTTGCTTCTAATGTCTCACTAAGAGTTCTTCAAACACAGGAAGTATTGTACTCCTGTGGAGTCTGTCGCTCTCCTGGAAGAGCTAATGGATGCAAGCACAGCTCCCATATCCAGGAGCAATATGGTCCTCCATTTCAGAACAGCATGAATGCAGTAAGTCATGAGAATACATTTATAACTGTTATCTAACTCCAGTTAGAAAGTTTCTCGCTCGCTTCCCAGAGCTGAAAAAGTCTATCTCTAGAAATATAATGGGATTTAAAGCAAAGAAGATCCATCGTCATACTATGTCAAATGTAAGAAAAATACAGAACACAGAACATGAATTTCTACTTAGTCTTTATTGAAGTGATAAATGCAATTGAAGCAGTCTCAGAAGATTTGGACTATGGAAAACACTATCAGCTGCCTGGAAAATACATTAAAACTGTTGGTCAACTCTGTAATTGTATATTCAGCTGAAAGTTTGTCACTGGTGCTTTTTGCTGACCAATTCAGCCTCACTGGTTATATCAAACAACATTGTGTTTGTATGCCAAACCTACAAAGTCTGTCTTTGCTGCAGTGTCAGTAACACCATATATCAGAAACAGGCACACACAGCAGTTTTGTGCATCTCCTATACCTTTAACTTAATCAGACACAGTGTGACTCACAAATGTCTGAGATCATTTCTTTCTGCTTGTATGAGCTCAGGGAGGCCTCTTTAATTTATCACCAAATAAAGGCACAAATTGCTGGTGCTGGTGATTCTGGTATCAGCCTGCAGTCACAAGAGTGAGAGACCTACTGGTTCATATGACATTGTCTACTTTACAGCCTCACTCTTTGACTAAATAATCTTTGATTGCTTCACAAAACTCTCTTAACTTCATCACCGGATCAAGCCAAACACTAAACAGTGTTTATGTTTGCACTTGGCTTCATTTGACTTTTAGAAACCTGGATATAATGCTTCCTTCCATGGCTAAATACTTACAAGGTACCCATGTTCAGGTTTAGATTCATTACATATATAAAAGTGAAATATAAAATTCAATGCCAGCCTGTATTTAAAAATAATTTTTGCTGTATCATACTAATGAAAACATAGTGTCACTTTAGAGGACGTACTGTTGGCGTGAATGACAATACAAAACCTATGTGCATCCTGTGCACTCAGAAAAGGCTTGGCAAGGATTTATGACACAGACAAAGGAATTCTTTCAAGGACACGTAGCAAAATAAACTGAAGTTATGAGACAAAAACACAGGACTAAGCAAGACCAGTCTGGAAAGCCTTCCCAAGCTGAAACGGACAAAAATGATACGCACTCAAATCTGTGATCTTGCACTTCTTTTTTATCTCTAAAATTGATATTTCATAATCTAGGGAAAGAATTTGCCACTGCTAGATGAAATCTTTACAACTTTAGAGGTACAGTCAGTATAAGACCAGTTGTACCATCTAGCCAGAAACTTGAGTTACCTTTTGGGGTAATTTCTTGTTTGTTTATTTTGTTTCTTTGTAGTGCTACCTTTCCACAGAAGAAGTGGTTTATTGATAACTTCTAAGGGTTTAGTTATGCTCTGTTTTGGAAAGTAAGACAGGACAAAGAAGAAAGATTATGGATCACGAGATGAGAAATTTAAAACCAAGTCCAATTGGTTCACTGTGAAAAATGACAAAAAGTAACACTTCCTGGCTCACATAAGGTTTACTTCAGATGTTCACTATCATTATAGAAAAGAAAAAAAAAATCACATGCAAAGGTCAGATTCTGTCACTATTACTCACATTAGGCACTACCTTAACTTAACATGCCTCATGAAAAATTGAAGTCAAAATAATCTGACACATTATGGCAAAATGCCCTTTATCTAGCTCATACATCTATGAACAGACACTCCAATAACCATATTCAGGCTTTTAACGTTATTTTTAAAGACAATGTAGTGGACACACTTCTTTTATTCTTTTCCAGCAATTTTAAACTGATCTTTATTGATATTAGACAAACTATTCCTGGCTTTTAATGATCAAGGACTGTGCTAGGATTCAAGTGTCTACATCTGAGATTTAGGAAAATACTTCTTACCACTCAGAGTACTTATCTGAGAAATGCTTTAATTGAATAGATTGTAATTCTAGACCTAATAAAGTAAGCTTTCTCAGATGAAGTAGAATGATGGTTATAAATGTTTAAATTATAACTCAGACACTCCTCCTACATTCTTCTGATGTGAAATGTTCAACATAAAAGCAGTAAATACTGTCTGGTTGTTATTTTAGTCACTCTTAAAGTATTGATTTTATACTAAACATAAGGAAATTAAAACCTTAAGGTGAAACCAATGTTTTTTCACAAGTTTACAGCCAAGTCAGTAGAAGGTTTGTTTAAAATATCATTCATAGCATATATTGACATTATAATATATCTGCTAATGATCAAACACAGGTAGATATAAGTGCACTTTACTATATATGCACATAAAAGAATATTATACATGACTGTTTTAAAATTATATGTTTTAAGTGCTGTGATATTAAACATTTAATAATTTGGCAATTTCTTTCAAAGACAACTATTAAAATTAAGGAAGAAGAGGCCAAATGTCAGCTCTTCTGAACTCCTGCCTGGTCCTGAAGAGAAAGTATGTATGGGGAATGAGGACTAACCAATTTCTTCATTTTCTTGGACTAGATGAAGGTCAAATGTCTCCCACCACAAGATGGCTAAGTTCAGAGCTATTTAAGTTGAGACCAGCTGCATCTAATGATTCTTGATGATAAAAATCCACTAGAATACTCTATGTCCCTCCTTCTACCCAACCCCTGGCAACAAATGACCCAGTTTGCAGAGGTATTCAGATTCTACATTTGACCTATCTACATCTGAGCAATTTTAGACAATGAGGAAAAGGCTATCCAGGCTCTCTTGGTTGTGCAGTCTGCTGTTCTATGCTATAAAGGCTGAAAGAAGTACATGTTATGCAAAGCTTCATTCTGTGCCTCTTTAAGGTGTTTAAGGGCTTGGTTGCACATTGGTTTACAGAGCACGAGGGAACAGAGGTACTGTGAACCACACCTTTTCACACCTTTACATCACCTGTTAATTCAGAGTTATTACCAGCAGCCATATCAGCCAGCTTATATATGTCATTATGAAGACTGCAGTATTTACCAACCATCCTTAGTGCAAAACATACTGTTTGAGATTAATGTCCCTGACCAACAAATCTGGGGATGAAACGCCACAGTTAGGCAGAATGGAATTTTAGATTTGGTGTTGTTGCTGATAAGGTCTGATAAAGGAGTTACAGAAGAGACTTTCTTAGAGAATACTGCTATCAGCAGCAAGTTGTGCCAGCAGTAAGGGGAACACACTGTTTCTTCTCTTTGAAATACAAGAGCACATTCCTGTGCTCGTTCCCCCATTCTACTCCTAACACCCACAGCAACCACTTTTTTGGATGGAGTTTCCATTTCCTTTTGCCACATTATTAAAGGCAGTGCATATCACTATTAATATACATCTACATCACAGTAGAATAGGTGCAATTTTGATTTTGAAAAGATGCCCTGTATTAGGGGAAGACTAGTCCTGTGGGAGGCTGGGACTTGGCTGCAGCCCTTCCTTTGGCTCCCTACCTAAGTCTGAAAGAGGCCTCATCCATACAGGCGTGTCTGAACTGAGGGTCCAACACAATTTCAGTGGGAGGCTGGACATTTACAAGGTAGTTAAGTATGTAACATGTTTACAGAATTGGACTTTAATTCCTCTTTAATTACCCCATTTCCTCTTTCTCTTGCTACACGTCTGAAATTACCTGGATTGCTTCTAAATGGTATAATATTGCTTCTCTACTCCTAAAATACACTAACATTTTTTAAAAGGGAAGACTAAGAAATAAAAGATACTCATGACAATTTCATAGGTTCCACTGTCAAGGTCTACTACCTTTGTACATTGAAAGTCCAACCATTTATCTTGAGAGCCTTACTATCAGAATAATCTTCCTTCACAATATTTATCAAGTTCATCGCTGACCAGGGTTTTGTTAACAAATGTGGGCATGCACATACACACAACACAAGCAAAGCAAACTCATTTTGCAAAGGCAAGAAATTAATTTTCACTGTATGTTTAAGATAGGGAGTTGCTGTCTCAGTTTGATATGAAAGATACAGAGCATTTTCCTCAAAATTACAGCTATTCCTTTTCTTTCCCCACATCACAATGAAGTTTCAATGAGTTAGTTTATCTGTGTAGATTGGTTTATGAATTGCATTAATTAATAACTGCATTCTTTGAAAAATGTAACCAGCTCTTTAGCATCTGTCCCAATCTTTTCTCTGTCTCAAATGACACTAGAAAAGGAATAAAGCACACTTTTATCAGTAATGCTGCTTACACCATAGGAACACAAATGACAATTTGAAACCTCTGAACACTGATTGCAATTGATCCCCAGCAGCAGAAGTAAAAATTGGTTGTTTGGGTCAAAATCCCTAAATTGCCAGTGATGTTAAATATTTCAACAGTACTGCCTTGACTGCACTGCACTGTAGAGAAAAGTAAAGATGGTGACACAAGGGGAAACAGAACATACCACCTGACTCATCCACATCCCATCTTAAACATGGTGAGGCCTAATTAACAATATGTTAGATATAAATTGAAGGAAATAATCTGAAGTACCACATAGCGAATTGAAGCAACATGCAAAGGCTGCTGCTGAAAAAATACAATGCTTGAGGAAGTTGTCTACAGAAAACTGATGTCTTTCTTTGGGCTTAGATTTCTATAGGAAACTTTGGCATTTCAGGCAATTAAGCCTTTCCAGGTAAAACATCAAGAAAGAAAATGTTATATTTGAGCATATTATGTATTAGTTACATAAATTACAGCTTTAAACAGTTATGTGATTTTGTTTTTACTCCAAAATCAACAAATGATTTTAAAGTTGCAATTATGAGAAATCTAAACTTATACGTAAGTAATGTATAGTTTATTTGCCCAAAATATTTGCCTAGACTCCTCTTGTAACAAGATCAAGAAAAAAATAATCCTAGGGGGGAAGTGGGGTGCAAAGCACATTTAAATATTGCATTATTTGATCAGGGACTATAAATACTAATATCTTCGCTTCAATCACTTGTAATAGCAGAAGATGACCGCAAAGTAAAATTATTATTACAACATCATGATTTTAACTACATACATCCACAAAGGAGTGGACCTTTCCACTTCTGCCTGCCATATCTAGACCCAAGAGCAAGGAAAGAGGGATAAGGCAGAGTCTTGACACAACACTCCAGACAGTTATTGCTGCTCTTTCCTTCCTTAAGCAAAAGGAAGGAGTGGGATGGATACTGCAAGTCTTATGAGTGTTTCTTGAGAAAAAGATACTGCTAGAGAAATTATGCTTACATTCCTGACTGTACCAAAACCCAAAATCTGACTTTTAAGATGAATTACAGTTTAAATAATCAGCATTTTAAAATGTATACTTAGCACTATGCATAAATCTTATCCTGAAGATGATACAGTTCAAAATTCTAATAAAAGATGATATCTGAGATATAAAAATGAACAATAAAATGACATATTTTACCCTACAAAAACAATAAAAACTAACTGCTCTGTAACATTTCAGTCAATATAGCAATGCAATCAAATTTATAACTTTAGTAAGGAGGCTCAAGAAAACCTAAATAAATTATTTCACGAAGTATTATAGCAGGAAACACTTGAAGAAGACGGTGGATAAACAGAAATGCGATTGATTAACTAAAGAAAATGACAACAAAGAATTGCTAAGAATTAAGTGCCAGGGCACATTTGTACAGATCTGTGAGGGCAGCCACAATATTTCCCACACAGCGAGGTATCCCCAGGCCCCTCAGGAAGGGCTCTGCGTTCCTCTGCATACAAGGCACAGAGGTTCAGGGTTATGGGCAGTGAGCAGGACTGTGTGGGCTTGGGAAGGCTTTTGTCCATCTCCCACTCCACACCCGCACAGAAACCTCTTACCATGGCACCATTCCAGAGGGGCACCAGTGCTCCTCCATGTCCACAGCAGAGCTACACTGCTGGTTCTTGAGGAAAATCTGCTACTTTATGGGTTTTGTAAATAGAGATGCAGTGACTTCAATAACATTGTTTTGGTTTTATACCCCGACTGAGACCTGAAATATGATGCAATGATTTCTGGCTCATGTCGACTTTTTTTGTGAAATATAAGCAAATACCACCTTTTGTTATAGACACTTGGTGATTCTGCAGCACTACTGGTAGCACACACACAGTGCACATAAACAGGTGTTTAGAGCAGTGCTACCACAGAAGAATCCTAATCCAAACCCTAATCCCAACCCGATGGACCATTTCTCATCCTGTTCTTGAAGGTCAATCACAAAGCCTCTTGAGTAGAAGTAAAATTTGAATAATAAGGAATTTCGGGGCTCCTTATTTTCCTTACCATTTCACATAGGCACAAAGAGGGCACAGAAGCACATGTAATCCTTCAGTAGCTGTGGTCTCAAAATACCTCTTTTCTTCTTTGTCCTTTAGTTTTATATCAAATTTGTGTTGGCAAAGTTTATAATAAATTTTATTTAGTCTATGAATGATGTTTTAGGCAATGCAGTCTTCTTATGGTTAAGCAATGTAAAATAAATATATGGCTTCAATTTTGTATTGCTGGGTACTAAAAATTAATTACATTATGAATTAAGTAATAACTCCACAAAATCATTTGTTAAAATCAGCTAACAACATATCAATCATTATCTATGGTAATAACCAATTTTGGGGTGAAGGTGTTAGAAAGTATAACACATAGTTCATGGCAGTGATATCTAATTTAAAAAAAAAAAAAGAAAAAAAGAAATCAAGTGTTTTAAAAACCTTCTGTCACTAAGCTGCCATCCAGAGCTGTAGCCTGGAAGTCAGTCACGGACACCATACAGCCAATGCTGTTGGCACCTGGCTCTACTGAAAATTAAAAACATGAGACTAAAGGGGTAGAAGGGATGTAAAAATGCAGCCAGTGCATGCCACTTCTGAGTGCGTGCCATTTCATAGCTGTAATTTAAAGAGATCAGAAGGGGGAAAAATGAAGCCCAATAAAAATGGAAAATGTTAGATTAATGACACAGTCATTAAAATAAAAAAGGTGGAGTTATATGAGGAATGGATCCTATTTGAATTATTGAAATTAAACAAGTTATTGTAACAATCATTCTAAAAATCACATTTTACTAAGTTCAAGGAAGGAAGACAAAAAATAGAAATCTTCATGGGAATATTTCAAATTGTCAGTGGCTTTAAAAAAGTGATTTAAGATTTTCTCTTGTATCTTCTCTTTCAATTTTAGAATTTTAGTTGCCATATATTATAATGGTATTTTAGCTATAAAAGTAGTTTTCCACTCACTGTTCTCTTGCCTTTCAAGGAGACAAACAGTTTTTCTTTCCTCTAAATGAGCACAATAAAATGGGTAAGCTGTCTGGGGAAAAAGAACCCAGACAAACTGGTGGTATAAAGCTCAACAGAAAAATGTGGTACAGAGAAGAGGCGATCTAAAGCATGTTTACTGTATGCCATGCAATTTATTCTACTAGTCATGTTAGAATAAGAGTTTCTCACTGCTGAATTATCGTTAGGTTTCGTCCAAAAAACAAACCCACTGTTACTGCTGTCCCTGACACTGAACCTTAAAGAAAGTGGTGGGAGGAGGGGGGAAATCTGCATTCAAAACTGTACCTTGAAAATAATAATTCTGTAATAAATAGTTAAACAGGGATTCTAAAAATCTAGGGCCAAATCCTGCTAATATTCCCTACAAACCTGCTTCTACAAGCTCTATGCATGCCTATATGCATTTTAGTAGACTAATTTTCAGCACTTCAGTAAGTATTCTTCTATCTTCTTGCAAACCTTCCTGATGTATCAATAGAACTATCAGTTATGAAAAGATTGATATCAAGAGTCATCTAAATGAAAAATAGAATAAAAATGCAAACTATGGATGCATTTAGAAGAACCAAAGCTTCACAAGATTTTCCTCTCCCTAGTTGATGTAGGCAAACCAACAGATTGTCTTTCTGTCAGGCAAACCCTGATGGAGATAAATGTAAAGGCTGGAGTGCATGCCTAATTTTTACACACAAGCTGCAACCAGACCATGGATTTATGCTTCAAGGCAACCAGATTTCTCCTTGTGTACTCTTACAAACTGCTGTTGCACTCAGTCCATCTTGTTTAAATGCCTTTAAAACCACACACAGGCTCTGCCCCCTCCTCCACTCCTACTAATTATATACTTTTTGTTTGAAGAAGCAAGCCCTTTATTGCTCATAATTTTAGCTATCACTTGCTTGGGCACCTTCTACAGATCAATAGCACATAGTTAAGTGGATGAAAAGGCTAAATGTGATTGTCATTTGCAATTCAAGGTTGCGTGTTCCCCCCCACACACACCCCCGACACCTTAAACTTTAAAGCGCTGCGCTTGGATTTCATTTTAGAATACTAAATTCCTGTTGCAGGTATACAGTAGCTGTACATTCAAAACCTTTTGTCTTAAATTAAATATCTGCCATTTTTTAAGGCCAGAATACTGGCATAGGTTATAATAAAAACTAGCATCCAACCTGCAATTTTACAGATTCCATTGCTGGTGGCCATACATCTTTGATGGCAAAACTACATTGGTTGTAGCGCCATAAAATCAATAAATATTAACCTTTTCTGACACTTTCTGCACGGATGCTTTATCAGTCGCTGTCAGGTGATAGAACAGTCAGTGATGTACTGTATTTTTCGGCTCAGAACCCATATCAAACTAAGAAATCAATGCAGATTAACAAGCTTTTAAATACAAAAATCGGCAATGAAATTTTGGTTCCATATTATAAAAATTAAACCAGATCATGATACTGCAGAACCATAAATCTATTACAAATATTTCTAAAAAAGTGTGAAATATAAATACAGCATTTCTATGGCAAACTAATCGCAGCAATGAAATGAAATCAGTTTTATAATTTATGACTGACTTATCTATTATAGCTTATAAAATTAAAAATGTACCTAATTATACAAATCCTGTATCTCAGCCTTGCTCAGAAAGTCAGAGTTCTTACCTTGCTGAGAGACACTCGTAACAGTTCAATATACTTAAAACTCAATTTCTAAACAATGCAAGCAAAAAAAGAGAAGTTTACTGGAAAGTGAGAAGACACCATTTAAGTTGTCTCCTACTTCATATAACTGTAACAATAACTGTGCTTAGACCTAAGCATCTTAGAAGCCTAAGGCCTTTAATTATTGGAAAACATCTTGCTGTGTACAATCTGTACTGTAGCAGGGTACAGACTGAAAACTTGGATTGGTTCTATTTCTCCCTGTCCTAAACACTGCAATTTCTCCTATATAACACTGTACTTGTTTACCAGAGCATTTGAAATTATGTTTACTTATATGTAATTCATGTTCAATTTTTTATTAAAATATGAGCTAGTCAGATAGCATGGCCTTTCCAAAACACTTCAGGCTTCTTAAAAATTCCCACAAATCTTGAAAGCTTAGGACATGTTTTAATATTTTTTCAAACATGGAATTTGGCAGTAAATTCTTGAACAACAATAGCTATATGGGTCTATTTATAGTCAGAAAAACTTGAAAAATAAGAACTATAATTAGGCTCTATTCATCCTATATAGCCAAAGCCTATTAGAACTTATCTGTAGTTTTTAAATCTATTATCAAATTTCTTTCTAACAATGCAGGCAGAGCATTGGTGTATGGGCAACAATTACCTTCTTTTCAAAATAAGAGCTAGTACCTGAAACACTAAAGTAAATCAGCAAAACCTATTGAAAATAGACACATTAAGGTTCTGCCAAATTTTAGATATATATATGCCCAGTGAAGTCAGTAGCAGGTACACAACAGTATTTGGAGAAACAGGGAACTGCTTTGGGAAGTATTATATAATGCTATGGTAGGCAAACGAAACATAAATTCAAATGCATTAAAAGCTTTATCTACAAAAACTTTATATTTTAAACTGAAGTGCAACTTTAACTTTGTTATTTCTTACTATAACATCTGCAATTCTAGATTAGCAAGGAAAGAGACCTACTTCTGCCAATCAGCATCAGGAGCAATCAGATTGCAAATTCTACAATGATTTCTTTAAAAAAACATTGGCAAAAATAACTTTAATCAGCTCAGTTTATCTGTTAATGCTAATACTGAAAGGATCTGCATTTATTTTGAAAATCATACATGAGAAAAGAAAGATAAAGAAAAGCTGTGAATTTAAGAAAAGACAAAGCCTAGACATATATAAAATTAAAAAAAAATTAAAAAGCATTATGCATAAAATTCTCTCATGTCACAATGGGGGCATCAGATTAAAGCTTATTTCTGCACATTGCACAGCAGAATCACCACAGAAAAACAGCACTGATATTGCAAAATGGATGACCTTTAGGTTGGGAGCCACTTGTGCACCTGTACAGGCACCTTTTGAAACCCACTTCATACTGGAGCCTCAGTTGCCTTACATGAAAGCATCATCCCAAAATCAATCCCTTTTCTTCCATTTTTGGTGACAAAAATGGAGCAAAGTTGAAGTACTTTCAGAACAAGGAGTTCTAATGTTTCCATCAAAGTATCATCTGCATTTCCAAGATCCTCAGGAGCCTTATAGTGGTTATACCAATTTATAACCATTTACTGTGTCCCTGAGCACTTGGCTAATATCCCAAACCTGACCCAATCTTTCTGCAATTGGCATTGACTGTTGCATACCACTCATCAGATATGACAATAACTTTACTTATCAAAAATGCTCTGTTTTGTCAATCTTAGAATGATTGCCTTTTATAATTTTAAAATTGATATCTCAGGAAATATACGCAACCAGTTGGCCACTTCCATAGCTCAAAGGTTTGCAGGAAACAGCATATGCAACAAAATCCCCCCCACAACTGCAACAGAGAACAGAGGACTGTGCTCCCCTGTCTTAGCCCTCTTGATCTGTACTACAAGCAGGGCTGTGCTGAATTACAGATAACTGAGATTTCAGTATTTTCATGTGCTGATAAACCTCTGACTTCACATTTCAGGATTTTTGTTTGAGTGGGTAGAAGCAAACACAAGCAGCTCAGCAAATTTTACTGACAATTTTGATAGCAGCTGAATTTGCTCAGAGGAAGGTAGACTACAAAAGAAAGGGTCAACAACAATTAATAGAACACTGACTACTATTGGAACAGTAAGGATTTATAGATAAATCTTTACCAGACAAAGCTAACTTGACTTGACTAGAAGCAGCTTTATCCCACAGGCACTTTGTGGTGGTGACATGCACTAATATGTGAGGACTCCAAATGTTTCACTATGGCTTTTCCTTTTTATTTTTACATTACTCAAACATTCCAGAAACTACTAAAACTATTTTACTGAGTGTACAATTGGTTGTTTAATAACTCCTAACTTCAAATTCTTCCAACGGAGTTCTGAATTTCAGATACATATGACCAATCCAAAAATCAATGTTACATTAACAATGTTTGCCTAAAACCTTTGATCTCTCTTGAGATAACTTGATAATCAGTTTTGACTTCCTTTGCTATCAATACATGTTTCCTCTAGTTACTATTACTTCAAAGTAGATAAATTCTTTTAAATCTTCTAAAACCTGTTTTCTGAGAAATGTTATCTGCTATTAGTTCCCAGACTGAATAAGAAGTACCATTTTGGCAAGGTATAAAAGAAGTAGGAGCATAGTTTAGCATGTAGTATGGTAGTTATCTTAATGCCTTCTTTGTAAGTACTTTATACACTGTAATCCCAAACACACACAGAGCAACCCACTCTTTTAACTACAGGACAACAACTGGTAATGAAAACCTCTTCATCAACAATAATATAAGTTTCTGGAATGTTATTTAAGCAGGGATTGTGACAATCAATAAGTGATCTTCTTTAAATACCAGAGAAGTCCTCTTAAATACACTGCAGAAACCTGTCCAGCAACTCTGCTTTTGGATGTCACGCACCTCCTCTACTTCCCACAGCCAAGGAACTGGAATTGCACCCACTTAAACCAGCAGTACCTTTCATCCAGACATGTGGAATCTGAAACAGTGATCTGAATTGTCTGAAGCCCAGAGCTTTTATTAATGCTCAGGTTCCTATGCAATTTATATGAAAATTGCACTCACTTTAAGGTCTCTTTTTTATTATCAGAGAAAATTATATGAAAATCATATTGTAATGACTCAGAGAATGAAAACATCTGTATTAAATCTGCAGTGGTTACTTAAGTACAAACCATTTCTTTGATGTTGGATATTGATGAGCACATACTCATTCCAATAAATGCAAGACATGTATAAAATATCTTAAATTCAGAAGATGTACTTAGAAAGAGGGGTTCCCCACTAACTGGCCAGTTGGGAGTTAAGAGATATGATATCTGTCTCCATGGCTTTTTGACATGATACAAGAGTTATAGACAGCCAACTTGCAATGTATTTATATGAGATATAGTTTCATATTATGCTCTTATATGTTCACCAAGGAAGTGAAGCAATCTTTCTTCTGCAAGACTTCTACCTATCTTCATTTCCTTTAGTGCAAACAGTTAGAGACAAGCTCCTCTTTGAACTGATAATTTTTTAGAGGTCATTCAGCCCATAATTTCAGGTCCTAGTCACTATCCTGATGGTCCTTCTTAGGAAATTGGACCCAGTGGGAACGTTTTTTCCTTCTGCTTAGTCTATGGGTCAGCATTTTCCTTCCCTTGTACTTCTTAATTCCCTTAAGTGGCAATTATTTAAGGTACAGTTAGAGAAGGTGCAATCTACATTCATCCAATAAAACCTAAATATTAAAAAGGACAGAAAAATCCAGCATGGTTACTAAGGATATATGGGAGAGCATTTAGCATTTGAAAGGTACCAAAGATCTGGTAAATGAAAAGATGGAAAAAATTATGAAGAACTATTGGAAGTAAAATAGAAATTAGAAGTACAAAAGAACATGAGTATCAGACAGACAAGGCATCCTACTTACAAAGGTCAAGACTCAAGATGCCATGTCAAGACATGAATGGAAAGTCGGTGCAGCATAGATTGGATTAATGAAAGCAAACAAAAAGAAAGTCCAGAAGAAATTTTAAAAATCAGCATGGAATTGCAATGATTTGTGATTCACTGGAGCAATTATTGCTGAGGGCTCTTCTCTTCACTCATGACTCAAAGTATAAGCACTGAGCACACAACTAACACTGCGATTCAATCTCCCATACCTATGTTCTGGCTTTGGCAGAGGTACTTAATTCACTTCACAGTAGCTGGCATGTTTTGGATTTGAGCTGGAAACAGTGTCAGCGACACAGGGATGTTTCTGTTAGTCCTGAGCGGTGTTTACATGAAGTCAAAGCCTTTTCTGCTCCTCACCCCACCCCACCAGTGAGGAGGCTGGGGGTGCACAAGGAGTTGGGAGGGGACACAGCCAGGACAGCCGACCCAACTGACCAAAGGCACATTCCATAACACATGGCATCATTCTCAGCATGGAAAGTGGAGGGGAAAAGAAGTAAGGGGGAGGATGTTTGGAGTACTGGCATCTGCCTTCCCAAGTCACCACTGCACGCCATGGAGCTTGGCTTTCCCGCAGATAACACCGACCGGCCCCTGCGACGTGATGAATGAACTCCTTGGGCTGCTTCACCTCCTCAGCTGCCTTTATCTCAGCCCAGGAGCTTTCTCACTTTTACCCTTGTGATTGCCAGCATCCCTCCAGTGGGGGGAATGGGTGATTGGGGCGAGGTACTTAGTTAGCAGCTGTGGTTAAACCACAACAACTTCGGCACTTTTCTGATCCTGAAATTATTTGCAATTATTTGTGTAACAACTGAGTAATTTTGTGTAACTTACAAAAAAAATCTAAAACTCAGATAAAGACTTGCAAGCAGATTTACAAATATTAATAATTTAAGCTATTTATCAAGAATAATTTCAGTGCAGGTTGTTGGGATGGTAGTAACATCTCACAGGAAGAAAAAGCATGAAGTGCCCCCTAAATAACACACAACCACCTAGAGGTGGTGGCATTATGTAGGCAAAATATACCCTGCTATGGTTATTTCTAATACAGCGCTCATAGGTCTTGGAAGTACTGTCAGTGATGAAATAATTAGTTTCTAATGGAGATGGCATAGTTGAGAAATTCATTATTTAGGTTTATTTATAGATATTTATTATTTATATTTTCATTGGAATTAAATTTTAAAAAATTATTTATAGCATAGACTAGAATACTCAATACAGTTTAATCTACTATATATATTAAAAATTCACCATACATTTTAAATCAAATTTTTCATTTCATTCTTCAAGTTGCATTTTATATTTACTTCATATTTACTTTAATGAAAATTAAAAAATAAGACCTTTATATTTCTTAGAACTCCAGCATAACTTCCCTGGATAATAGAATAAGAGATCTACTCTTAAAAAAGTATAATAGGAAAGCAATTTAAATGTTTAGAGTATAGGACAATCTCCACATAAAAATATCCTAAGTTATTTCTAGGTACTATATACCTTTTTTTTTTTTCCCTCCTGTAAGATTATTATCTTTCTTTTTGTTTGTTTGAAAAATGTTCTTGATGACCTTGATATCCCATTTTTTGGTGCTTTTCTTCAAATTTTAATATCTTGATATTCCAATACTAGCATTTCCTTTTATTATTTACATTTGTCACATACTGTTATGCATATATATCTTCTAGCACAATTAAATATTTTTTTCTAGATGGCTGTCATGTCTTAAGGTCTTTCTTCTACTTCTGCACTTAAATATTTCAGCCTTGCTTTAAAAGTTTTATGTTAGGATAGCCTATTTTTAACTCCAAATAGGCAATAATGTGGCTCGTTCTTCATGAAGAATATTTTATCTATTAATATAATGAAATAGTAGCTTGGAGTAAGATTACCTTCTTTTCATCAGTGATCCTGACATCTTTGCAGAGGCACCAGTCTTTATGGACACCAGCAGGGATCCAGCATGGGCAACACAAGGAATTTGCAAAGCAGATGCCCTTCCAAGGGTGTTTTGAGGGCAGATACAAGGTGGGCATTAAGGGCTCAACAAAAAATTCAGGCCTGAAGAAGGTTTCTGTGTCATCCACTATGACCCAGCCCCAATGCAGGCCAGCCAAATGGTTCCCAACTTTGGAAACAAGAATGCCACAGAGAGGAATGGCAGGAAAGGAGGCACGTGCCAATACCCAGATTAGATATTTAGATGTGGGCAAAGAGATTCATCTGCTCAGGAGCAACAGCTCACACCACAAAAATTAGATGCCCTGTTACAAACCAAGATAGTTTTCAGAAAAGAACAGTGACTGCTACAAAATTCCAGCACAGAGGGCTGTGCTGGTGCTACACACAACATGGAAACCCCTGTGCAATGGCCCTGCAGCTCATGGCACACAGCAGCACAGCTGCTATACCTCCACTGTGCAGAGGTATTAAGAGGTGTTCCACACACTTTGATCTAGGCAGTATTCTCCTTTTCCTTTGAAACTACATTCTGAAAATTTCTTCTTTAGTAAGACTGATTGGCTTTCATTCTTATCTGAGAATACCATTCACTTAAAGGATGTAACTAATATTAATAGTGGTGGGTTTTGAATATTAAATGATGTAATATTTGCATCAAAATATTTCAACACCTCCTTTCATGTCACTCAGCAGGAATATATGCTGATTGTTCAGGAAAAGCAACTAAGGAATTATGAAAGGAGTCCCTATGCTCTTCAACAGCAGCAGAAAAAGCTATATCCTAGGGAAAAAAAAAAAAGACAAAGTACTTTCATGAACTCATTTTTTTTTTCTACTTCACTTGCTACCTGGAAAGAACCAACTCTGATGTCATGACCACCCAGATAAATATACTGGCAATGGAAGCTCTGCTAGGCATACAATGCCTTCCAATTGATGACACTTCTAAAAAAAAAATTACTTAGGTTTTTTTTTTTTTAAAAACATAGATTAATCTTTCCTGAAACACAATAATACATAATCTACATATGTTAAAAAGAACCTGGCTTTCTCCTTTACAAACAGAAAATCATTTATACTAGGTTTTTATTTCAAGCACACACTAAAATTATTATTCTTCACAAAAGAGGAAAGGGAGTGTCTGCCAATCAACATGACAAGCTATTGAAAGACTGGCACTAATAGCTATGACAAGAGAAAACCTGTTTTAAGCAGAGCTGCTGCCTTTTTCTTTTTTTAAAGTATACCAGCCATCAAAAATAATGTTTTATCTGACTAGAAACCCAAGCAATATTCCACTGCTGTAAAAGCTTGCACCTGATTTGCCTATATCTAGCAATGACAATTTTAATATTGTTTCAAATGACAGCATTTAAAGTGTTTTATTTAAACAGTGTTAAAGACTAAGAATATTAACTATTCAAAAAAAATGTTAAATACGCTTGCAAACAAAACTGTGTATCTATTCTTTGGAGGCTTTACATCAGGTATGAATTACAAGTTTGCCTAAGTACTCAACTGATTTGTATTTCCATTGCTTCATTGATAAATAGCATATTCTGATTTTATATTTTTGTAGTTTGATAAATTCAGAGAGTATAAGAGCAAACAGGCTTTTATTATTTCATTTTTCCTATTTTTTTAACTCTATATTTTCTACTAAAGAATCAAAAGACACAAAAGAAAGGAGTAGCAAAATAATATTTAGAAGTAGAAAAGCACTAGGATACTGGTATAATTGCTATATTATCAGGTTCAGTGTGTCCAATTCACATTCTGAATAAGTCTGCAGTTTCCACTTGGTAATACAGTTATACCTTGATAAAATCACATAATAGATCACACCATAACTTTTAGCAATCAATTTTTTCTCTTAATAATTTGATAAATGTAGCTGTCAAGTGGGATAAAGATCACAATTTTATTTGGGATTAACTATTTGAACTTTCAGAATTTCATTCATGAATATTGCAACTGTTAGAACTGATAGGATCACAATTTTGTCCCTTGTTGATGATGCAATCATGCTTCAGGTTGCTGGTACAGTCCTGTTTCTCAAAAGCTAAAGAAACTAAAAGAGAAACATGTGGAAAGCATGGCCTTTTGAAAAGTGCACTTAAAGTTTGCAAAAATACTTTTCACACATATATGAAAGAGGAGACAATGAGACAGTAAGGGAACCACCAGGGAAAAGAGCAGAATTTTATATGGATTCTTCGAACACATTAAACAAATAGATAAATGTATGTTATGAGATATTTTGTCAAGGATTTAATGGCATACCAGAAACAAGCAGTTTAAGTGAGTGTATTTCCAGTTCAGGCTCAAAGAGAGTAAGAATTTAGCACTGATGATGGGAATGTTGCCTCTCTGAGAAAGAACACCTTGGGGGACTTACCTGTCTCCTCAGCTATTCCACTGCTATCATAACATCCAAACACTTTAGATTCACAAACACAGCCCTTACCAGGAGGCTGTAGATTAACACTGTTTGAAGATTTAAGAGCAGAATGGACTATTTGATAATAGTCTGACTTCTGGTATATCAAAGCCCCTTTACGTTTGGCAGTGAACCCAGCAACCCTGGGCCCTCCTAAAACCTATTTTCCAGAAAGACATCCAGTCTTCTCAAGGCTCAAAGGAACAGAACAAGAATAATTTCTTTTGCTAGTTGCTGCCAGAGCTCAATTGACCTCATATTTAAGTGTTTGCACCTTGTTTCTCATTTCAATTTGTCTGACTACGCTTTCAGTAACTGATTTTTCTTAGGCTTTTCTCAGCTAGACTAAGAGTAGCTCATGTCTGATATTTTCTCCCTGTGAAGCAACTCATACACTATAATCAAGTACCTATCTATCATTTGGTCATGAATTATGTAACTCTTCATGAACACTAAGCGTTCAATCACCACGTAGGCAGCCAACTGCCAAAACACAATCGTCACAATCTTTGTTCTGTGAATGCCCAACCCCAGAGGCACCTATAATTTTCACAGAGGCACAGGCACACAAAGCTGTACTTCCAAGCATTCCCCAAAACATGTCTGTGCAGAGTGGGGAAGCAGCTCACACTTTTAGTTCTGTCAGGATCCATAGGGGTAAGCAATCCTCCACTCCTACTCATGGGGCCATGGGTGGCAGACTCTACTACCACACACTGGAAAATTTGAGTGCTTTGCAAGCATAGCATCACTGTCACAGAAAAGAAAACTTACCAAAGAGTACAATGAATTGAACTGACTTCACTGATTTCTTGTTTTTAAAATGACTTCCAAGAAGTATTTGGCATGACGGCTAATTCTAAATTAAACAGCACCAAACTTTCAGTTCAATGCCTTAAGCACTTCCCTAATCACATAGTTGACTGTCATGAAGCCTTTTTCCAGTAACAGCTTTGTGACTCAAACTATGGAAGCATCACACCTATTTTGCACATGAGGAAACTTGTACAAAAAGCAGGACTATGATATCTTTTGCTCAGTAAAAAAAAGGGTTATTCTGATTTCTAGGGTTGCATTCATTCTTGGAAATCACCTCTACTTTTTACAATGCAGCACAGAAATAATGATATGGAGAAAACCCCTCAGTATCACCACATCACTTTCCACATTACCACAAAACCAATAATGAGCAAACTGCATCTTTTCTCTCTGAAGAGTTTTTTCTTATGACCAGTTTACTATCCACAGAAGGCTACTATGTGAGATGCCACTAACTCTGCAGCTATTGGAATAATGAAGATGTTCAGGCATAGATATTACACTGTTTGGACATAAATAATGCATCATAATAGTATCACAATGTTTGTAAGACAAGAGCTCCTAAATGATGAACATTTAATTCAAACTGAAATTATCACTACCAAGTGGTGCTGCTCCAAAGCAGATAAAGCACTGAGAAAGAAAACTGGAATACTGAACCCTTGCAAGATCTACCACAGGTGCGAGCCCTTCTCTTGTCCTGCTTGACAAAGTATTCAGCTCAATTCAACTCAGGACTGCAATGTAGCATCAGTTAGAAGAAAACATATTCAAGAATTTTGGACATGCAGTGCACATAAGAATCAAACATTTCTTCGGTTTGCTTTGACACTCACGATTCAGACAAGCCCACAGTAAGCAACTCTTATTTTTTTAAAAATCAAATAATCTAATTTTTAGAAAAACCACTAAAATTATAATCACCAATATGATATGACAATCACTCATCTATTGCATTCATTTTCTATTTGTAATGATATACATTCAGATTTGCACATGGATAACAAGACTATACATAAACAGCTTCCTCTAGAACCAAATTTCTATCACTTAAACATTAACTGCAGGATTCCTGAGCTTGCTAGTAAGCCCAATTATGTTCTTAGAACAACTATAAGATCTATCAGTATCTTAAATGTGGTTTTAAAAAGAAAATAAATTAATATTATGGATAATGGATAACAGTTTCTGGATTCCTGGCTTTTTTTTCCAACAAAATTTCAATTTTAACACAGACCTTGAAAAAATGGGTCAGAGAACATCAAGAAATAGGCACCAAGCTCTTACAGAACAATATACAGACATTTTAAAAAACAGATTTGATGATTCATATAAAAATTAAGGTTAAATGCATGAACTGGTATTTGAAGTGTGGTCTAGCAAATTCAATTCACATTTTTATGAGCATTGCATATATCTTTGTTGGCTTGTATGCATTAAAGGTTCTCGGTTCAAATGTAGTAAATCTTAAAAGTTTAAGATAAAAGTATAACACAGTGTTATTGTTTTAAAATATGTAAGGTTTATAAGGAATATAGTTGTATTGTTAATAACTCCCTCTATGACAGAGGGAACCTATAGCAAAAAGAGGAAAGAAAGTCTGAAGACCTGATTTTCTGGCATTTCTATATATCAATTTAGAACAGAAGTGCTATCACCTTGCAATTACAGTGTCATCCTTACACATGTAAAAGCCAGCTTCTTTTGCCTTTCATCTTCCACAGTCTCCCCTTAGAAATGCAGCTTCCTCAAGCTCCTGACTACCACTGACCCCATAAAGCAGTACAGCAAATGCCAAAGAAAGCTAAATAGAAACTAATATTAGAGCATTATATTATTATAACAGGGCATCTCACCCCCCACAAGAGCTTCTCTGTTGTTTGTTAACCAGCCAGACAACTCAAACAGGTCAAGCTGTGTTACAGTGAGTTATTTTGGCACCATGGGGTTAACATCTCCCAACTGCCAATAAACGTCTTACTGCTGGCAATGAGATCTGCAGAGATAAGCCAGGTTTTTGACAGACAGACACTCACTTCACAACTACAAGAGCCACACCAAACTTCCACAAAGCAGAAATCTTCTACACATTTCCCTGAAAATGTATGGAGTTTCTCCCATGAGTAGGGAAGCCTGCTTTGTGGTTACTCCCCAGGGATTAAGTGAAGGAATGTGCACATTATCATGGTTTCAGTGGTAAGTTACATTCAACTCCTCATCAATACTATTTCTTTTGCTAGCTTTGATATGGTTAGCTTTTATATGTTTTACGTTATGCTGTAATCTACTAGAAGTCCTTTTCTAGTTTCATACTGTGTAGTAAGTGATTCTGATTAAGATCTTTTATCTGCTATCTCTTGCCTGTCTAATAAATAATTCATTCTATAAATAGATCTGACTTGCCATCATTAGAACTTTCAGGCCAGAGTGATTCCTTGAATTTAAACTGTTGCCAAAATCTGAAACTAAGGCTTGTCTGAAGCTTCCAGCAACAATTATAAAGAGCATTAAATTTAAATTAGAAATCCAACTGTCAATTCTAATTTCACAGACAAAAAACAGACTTGACTTTTACTCCCAGTCACATCCTAAAGGTACCCCACAGCTCCGCTCCTGATGGGCTGTGGTGAAGGACTTTCTGCCTGTCCTGCAAAGTGGCTGGAGTTGGTGTCTGTCTCTTTGCCAGTGAAGAAACTGATTCTATTTCTATCTGCTCAAAGAAGCAAAAGGGCTGGCTTTCCTGTTACAAAGCAATATTAGAACATAAAAGACAGACAAATATGTTTAAGTTAAAAAAAAAAAAAATCAATCTTGTATGACACTTTCATACTCCTATCATCCTAAGGGGTTCTATGTCGTGTCGTAGATTCTCTGTGGGTGCAGCCAATGACCAATAAGTCATCAGTAACTGTGAACCAGACACAGAACAAATCTTATTTTTATAAGGGATGTTAGCCAGGGCACAGGAGTTGTCCTTCACTCCTTTAAAAATCTTCTCTAAAATCTTTAACTCTCAAATGTCCAGCATTCAGAAATGGATTGAAAAGAAGAAAAGAAATTATATAAATACACAATTATCACCTAGATTCCTCTTTAATAGCGTTTCTTCTTGAAAGGAAAATACAGGATCATCCTTTTAGCAATGAGATTATGCAAGCAATGTTTCAAGACTTGTTGTGTACCAATTCTAGGCAAGCCTGACAATAATTAGGGGACAATCTGTTCTTGCTAGTCCTAATGTATTTGCACAGAACCCTGTTTAGGGCAAGGGGATTTCTACAGTGTAAGAGTGAATGTATAGAAGAGAAATATTAGGATACAACACACTGATGACTGTTTTCCTGTATTACCAAGACAAGAAAGCTGAACAGTTTTAACCACAGCATGCTGCAATGAAAAATTAATTTACCCAGATATAGTCTTGAACAAATAATGTGAAAATGTACATCAAATGTTTGTAATTTTGGAATGTTAGTGATTCTATCAGTGTTACAGCCCTTTGTGTTACATCTGTCTATCTGTCTATTGAAAGCATTTGATTTTTTTCATATTAAGTGGGATTATTGTAGTAAAAATCCAATAGTGTCTGGATTTAAGCTCTGAGTTGAATATTCATTTGCTTTAGTGAGAACTATGGTGAAATGTGATCAGTTTTCTGACCTATTTTGAAATTGGTATTCTGCCAACTGGCATTTTGTTTGCACATCCAGATATTATCCACCATATGCTGACATGACATGATGATTGGTTCCAAAATGAAGTAGAATACTTGGCAAATAGAAATATATGGTACAAATAATACACTGCCTCTAGTCAGAAAAGCAAGCAGTCATTTTGAGAAGACTGAGAGGTTTTAAAATAACTACAGTGTACATACTGCACAAAACTGCATGAAAACTCTCCAGGTTTTGGTTTTTTACAGGTATGAGGGTATCAAAAACTATGAAATTAATTCCTTACAGAAGATTCAAATCTGACACAGGAGTACTAATAGTAGTAATTCAATGGAAGATTAATTTGCATCTCAGGGAGACTTTGGCCCACATAGCTTCTTCCTCCTCTGGACTCCCCAACTCTTTCTTTTCACCATCTGTTCTTTTTTCCCACTGCTCTGACTTGTCTTTCCACACAGTGATGTCTAAGTTATCTGTCTCTCCTGCATTAAGATCACATTTCATTCAAGCTCCACACTAATTTTGTATTATTTCTCTTAATCTCCTACCATTGAACTCTTATTCTCCTAACTTGATGCTTCCATGAAACTTCAGTCTGAACCATAGAACTCTGAACCATATGGTTCAACTCTGAACCATAGAATCTAATTAAAGAAAACCCCAAAACCAAATAAAAACAAAAAAACTTGTTCCTAAACAGAAAACATCCCATCTCTTTTCTTTTAATTTCTGTTTCCAAAGCAATGTTTTTGTTTTGCATTCCTCCAGTGACTTCCACGTGTGTGCTCTCTTCCATGTGTGTGCAAGGCCTGAAAACATCAGTCTAAATTGTTGGTCGATCTCTGCTGTTCTATCTTTTAGTGAGGAACAGTCTTCTTTTTTTGTAATGAAATCTCAAAATTTTTAAAGCAGTGAATTAATTTGCCCCTTTATTTCCTATGGAATTTTGCTTTTCTATTCTTGGGGGAATAGCACGGGCAGAGGGACTTAATACAAATGTTAAAAAATATCTCTCCCTAAAAGTTCAGCTAGATTTCAAAATGAGGCATCTGAATAGCATGCACTTCTGATGTTTATTTATTGAACTGCAAGATTTGCTTGTGTAACATGAATAGATTTCAGTGCTTAATGCATAACCTTCAACCCTGGAAAACTTGAAGAGGATTAAGCCCATTTTAAAACCATGTTCTTCTTCAGAAGAAAAGATAATGACTTCTTGTTTTGTTATTATGATCATTTAAGCACATGCATTGAGAAAAGAATTTGTAAGCAAAGGGAGGAAGGACCTTACCAGCATGCAAGTATGCCAGATCAGGATTTTCAATGTCTGGGTGTAGTTCTTTCAAGTGGTTACGAAACTCCACAGGGATATTTGTTCCATAGTCACACCTAGGACAGTTATACATTTTTACTCCTTCATGCTTTCCTGTATGCAAGATGTGTTTACGGATATTTTCTGCACAGTTAGACCTAAAAAGCAATGAAAAGAAGAAAAAACATATATATTAATTTATTTTCTACTAGTGGCTCAAATAAAACCTAGAGTTATAACAGAAAATCAGTAGTCATCACTCATTTTTCATGATCTGTAGATTTTTTGCATCCTCTTAGGTTTTGCATAAATGTTGTCCTTTGCATGAAGGCTCCCAAAGCTGTTTCAGGTTAACTGAACATTACATCTGAACCAGAATGACTGATTTGTTACATTTACAGAATTTCTGTTTTTCTCATGGTAGTCAGTGTTGGACAAAAATTAAGCAAAAGTCTTTACTTAGTAAAACTGAAACATGCAAATGCCTGTAATATTTGCAATGGAGCTCACATGAACCTTTCCTAAACAGTTCCTAAATTCAACAGGAGTTGCCATGAATGATTTTTGCAAGTATGTTCCACCAACTTTCATCTCTCTGTGTCAACTATTCCTAGGAAAGAGAATTGAGTTGTTCAAGTTTACATCTATTTGAAAATACACATGGATTCTGGTTTACATCTTAAACACAGCTTTTGTGAAAGTACTGGAGTTTTCATGCATAAAAGTCAGATTACATATACAATTAGTTTAACACATTTCAAAGCAATATTTATAAACATATTTCTGAAAAAAAAATAGTAAGGAAAGATTTCACATTTCCCTTATTCACAGAGAGATCCACAAGGCAGTAATTTTTAATTTCTAGTCTTTAAAATTTTCCAGTCTCATTACAAAATTATTTTGCATTAGAATTTCCTACTTATTCAAACTTTGTGATGAATCCTACATGAAATACACTGCTGCTCTATTTGTTTCAATCAGAAATAGTCAGTATATTTATTCTTGACTCAAAAAACCAGAACCGTCCATGTGTACCATTGCATTGGGGTTTTGTTTATTTTTTAGACCTTCTTACTAGCATATACTATTATTATTGCCTAACTAAGAACAGTAATTCAGCCTAACTGAAAAAAGTAAAAACACTTGTGTAAACTACATAAATGCATAGTACTTCACAAATACTCAAATAAGGCAACTGTAGCATTTTGGGCAACTGGTTATGTACCTATCACTGATAGAACTTCCACAGTAACAGGAGCCTAAAAAAAGGACCCCCAAAATAAACTGGAAGTAGCAGCTTGAAGTTCTGCTGGAATGCTTGTCTCTCCCTCGGAAATGGTCATAGTAAAGTTGGTATCTGCCTTACGGTGCTGCCAAAGCTCACCCTCTGTCATGTCCATCTGCTATATACTGGTATAATGATCAGATGCCTGAGAATGTCAGAGAAGACACTTATCACTGAAAAATATAGAAAATATTGGTCCTCAGCATCTTTCAGGATTCAGCCCTAAAAAAGTTACAATGCTCATAAATGTTGTTAAAATGAAATATGTATTTTACAAAAAAAGAAAAAAAGGTAGTGTATACTGCAATGAAAGCAGGAGACAACCTGGTAACCTTCTATCATGGGTTATACTTTAAAGGGCAGTAGATTAAAGCAGAGCATACGAATCTGAAATAAAATATCTGTGTTCTTTTAGCTCAGCTCTCATACTATGTTAAGGAAAGATATAAAACTTTTTACTTTGAAATATTTCTGTGAAATATATAAAGGATCTGTGGAAACCATGTAAGAGTTGTGAAGAAAACCAAGTCTGTTCAAGCCATAAAAGGCCAGTTCTCTCTCCTTTGATTTGGAATTTGCTCCAGCCACTTTAAACAGAGCAATCCTGAAGCCTCATTTATTCAGTCATCAGTAAAAATCTGTGGCTAAACACACCAACATACAGATAAAAAATATTTAAGCCCATATTTTTCCATGTGACAAGGCCAGGAAGGCTTAATCAGAAATGAGGAATATGAGATCACAATGCATTACAAATGGCCCCTCATATTAGGTTGCAAAGCAGCAATTGCCATCATAAGGTAAACCATGATGGTAACAACTGGCAAATCCAAGCACTTCTGAAGCCAAGTGATACCTTTAAATATGACAGGACAAAAGTGTACTGCACATAAAATGTTTTTAATTATTCAGTGTGCTTTGAATGTGTGTTTTATTAGGAGCCTTCTCCCACTTACTGTACAAGTATGTTATTATATGTCTGACACAAAGCACCTCCACCAACACAGTGTGTGTAGTTACATCACTTCATCTCCCACGAGTAAACACAGAGGTCTGTGATTTTAAACAGCACTGTATTTTTATTAAAGCTATCTCATGACCAGAATCTAACTAAAACATTATAGTGTTGCAATAGTGATGATTGTTAAGCTTTTGACAGACCTTGTATTATAAGATTCATTTCCAGGTGTTTATGAACCTTGAAATACAGATTTTCTTTGTTCTGAAATTTGGAAGATAGAGCCCAGCCCAACAGAAATCGTTTGAGGAAAATCTTTCTGGTTTTTGAGTTCCAGTCTGAATTACAGCCATGAACATATAAATGCAGATTTTAGAAGACTAGCCTGCTTTTCAGTAAAGTTACAGTAGAGGTTTCTAAGTTAAATTACTATAAACATTGCTTAATGTAAGCATGCTTTCAGCCTCATGATCCATTTTTAAAATCAAACATATATATTTCTGTCAATTTGTTCATGCTCTGCAGTAACAGGAAGAGAACTCATTAGAGAGACTTAATCAGTCTAAAGCTACAGTCAATGAGTTTATATTCAATTCTGATGCACAGAAACACAATAAAAATTTTCTTTTTATTTCATGTCTTGCAGTAAGTCTTATTAGATGTGAAGAAAGGTTTGAGATGTGATGCAAACCCCACAAAAATCCTATTAAAGGGAAGAGGGAGGCCTGTATAGATTTCTCAGTGCCTTGTCAGTGCCATACACAGTGAAAGAGGACATGGAACATGTTGCTAAGGTACATTAGAGATGAACAGGAAACAGGTGGAGCTGAAAAGTTCAGCCCATACTTCCTATGCAACAAACCTGTATGACCTCCTCCATGAAAGACTGATATATTGGGAAGGGCATAGGCCTACTTTCCACAGCCAGGAGAGCTCCCACATTTCTGTAAAGGGTAACACTTTGAAATAAGGGAGACAGATGGTAAGATTCTCCTGAGAAATACAGCTACTGCTTAAGATGAACAGAAAACCTCCTCTGGATAAAGACAAAAAAGGGCATTTGTCTCTAATGCTCATCACACAGCAGTGTGTTCCCATTGCTGTTCTAGTTGCACATTCCATACTGCCATTACAAGTCCATTCCTACCAACCAGATACCTTTTTCTGCTCTCAGTAAATTAAAGGTTGCTGCATATTCAAGTATCATAAACTGGAAATGACTTATCAGTTGTAAAATGGTACTTTAGTCACAGAATCACAGCATAGTTAAGGTTCAAAGGGACCTCTCAAGATTGTCTGGTCCATCCCTGCTGCTCAGGAAGGACAACCCATGGCCAGTTGCCCAGCACCATTTTTAGGCAGCTTCTGAATATCTCCAAAGATATCTCCTAGCCTTCCTGGTCTGCCTCTGCCACTGCTCAGTCATCTTAACAATGGAATTGTGTTTCCTGATGTTCAGACAAAACCTCCTATCTTCCAGTTTGTACTCATTGCCTCTTGCCCTGTCACTGGGCACTACTGGAGAAGAGCTTGGCTTTCTCTTCTTTAGAGCTTCCTTTCAGATATTTGTCCATACTGATGACATCCTCCAGACTGACCAGTCCTAGCTCCCTGTGTCTCCTTATTTGGGATGCTCCAATTAAAAACAATTTATTTGTTTTCAGTGGTCATTGAGCTTGCACAGGCATCATCCATAGAGTGACAAGGAAGTACAATGCCCTATTTCACAGCCATCTGCACCCTTGCCTCTTAGCAGCATTGATCCAATTTGTTGGGAGAGTGAAATAAAGTGGAAGGTTTGGAGTTATTTAAAACAGCCAGACATTTTCTCAACATGAGAAGTTGTTGCCTCTGTTGACTTTGTCTTCCTTCTCCTATCCTTTTATATTTGTATAGGCATCTTTTACAAAAAACACCCCAGGGCATTATTCTAAAAGCAAGAAACAGTGCTTGGTCTAGAGAAGAGTGGGAAAATCATGCTTCTGGTGGATGGGACAGAACTCCTGGCCTTCCTCCTTAACTCAAAGGTACAACTGTTCCTTTACCCCTAAAAGGTAGTATAAGTGACCCTATGAAGACATTTTCTCGGTTGCATTGGCAAGCTATAATGTGCACAAGACCCAGTTCCTCAGCAAACCTAGGCCTACCCCACTATAAACAGCAGCACTGTTCAGGGCAGACCACAGACATGCACTTTGCAGAGGCAGAGATGGGAGTCCAAAGTCAGCAGCAGGGAAACAAGGGTGCAACAATGAGTCTTGGAGAAAATCCATGCTGAGGGGAAACAGTCAGCCTGAAGGTCCCCTGAGTAAGTGCTGTCTGCAGTTACTATTCCCCCATCACCTCCTCCTTCTTCCCAGTCTTGCAGAGCTCAGCCAGTCCGTGTCACCAGCAAGCAGTACAAGCTGTGAGCAGGGATTTGGGCATCCCTTCCCCGTGCAGAGGGACTCAGCCCCAGCCCCGTGGCTGGAGGCAGCAGGTCGTGCTCTGCACTCCCCTCAGCCAGCAGCACTGGCTTGAGCAGCCTCTGTAAACAGCCAAGTTCAGTAGTTAACTGCAGACCTGTGGCTGCCCAGTACCAGAGCTATTTGCTGTCCTTGTCTTTTACACAGTGGCTTGGATAAAAACCATGAAATAGGAGAAAGTCACAAAACATCTGTCAATTCTAAATTTGCCCACGCAGAATAGGAATGTTTCTATATTTTTAAGGGTTTTCTACATGAGAATACATTAGCATTATATTAAACAGCTAAATGAAATATTGCAGGAAGTAATCAATTTTTTTTTTCCTATTTACTAATAAGAACCTGAAATTAGAACACTTTTCCATTATGCAGTGCCTGACATTTTCAGAAAGATACTTACTGCAAGACATGGAAATGGAAGGTTTCAGAGGTGCAAATGAGGCAAAATGTTAATTATCTAGTCCACTAAGTTTTAAAAATTTTAGCACCTTGTAGGACTCTTATTTGCACAAAATAAACCTTTTTCAAAAGGTCTTCTCCAGCACATTAGGTACAAACATCCTCTTTCTGCAGAGAAATGCATATAACGTAAAGGACTTACAGCAGTTCCATTGATGTAAGTATTTACAACATAAAAACAACAGTGGTACAACCAACTGATTGAAAAGATTTCTATTTTCCTCCTGTTTGTCAGTATGAATCAAGTTCACTCTCATATAGACAGCATTCTGAAGGTTTCTGCACCCTTTATACCTTGCTATGCAACCTGCAAGTACACAGAAATTGTAGCATTTGGATTGAACAATAGCAAAGTCTCCATTTACTTTCTTCCAGAAATGAAAGCAATTATGATGAGAGCAAATTTTTCAATGAAGTAATATGCACTATTGTAAATTCTTAACCTCAGTTATTCACCAAACTTTTGCAGATATTTCTTTCACAGAAAATGCCATCTAACTTGGAACACTGTCCTTATAATGTAATTACACTAGAAAAGGAGAGCCATAGATTTTTAGAAATGCAAAGTCATACTGAACATTTAGCTTGACTTCATGGATAACACAGTTCATAAACACTTGCCCAGTGATTCTTTCCTTAAACCATAACCCTTTTGGTACTAAAACATGCTTTCTGATGGAGAGCAACAGGCAGTCCTTTGAAATCATAGGCAAATTACTCTTCAGTTGATCACTCTCCCCTTTACAAACTGCTGTATTTCTTATCCCCCAGCACTCAGCCAACATGCCCAAGACACCTTGCTCAGCTGTAGAATGCCCTGGTACCCAGACCTCCAGTGGAAGAGCTTCAGAGACCGAGCTCCTTTCGACTCCCTCTGAGGAATCATCAGGTTCTCCCTACACTTTCCAGTTGCTTTAAGCTTTGAATACATTCACATTTCACACCAGTGCTGCATACACAGATGCCATGACTTTCCCCATGCTCAGCATTCTCCAGTTGCAGCCACAAGTTCTGGGAACTCCTGGATACTCCTTGCAGTGCCAAGAGCTCCTGCACACTCAGTTAAATGCAGGGACCTTTCAGGTTGTTTTCAGCATTACTGCTTTCCAAAATACAACCCTTCCAGCCTGCCTTTGGTTCTTGCTGTCATTAAATTGTATGAAAACTAGCATTCAGTAGGGTAGTGGAAAACAACCGAATGGGCAATATTTTCTTGACAGGAAAGAAACAAATACCTCAATCTGTGGTAATTACATTATACAAACAGGCTTATTCAATCAAAACCTCCACAATGACAGTCACTATGCCCAACTTCAACTTAGCAAAAACCCAGACAAACAAACCAAAAATTCTTCCCTGCATATTCAAGATTTAACTACATTTCTGGTTTCAAAATAAAATAAACTGATTGTCAGTTAGTGCAAACTAGCTATATAATAATACATAATCTGCACATACCACTGGCAATTCAGATTGCAAGTTTAAAAGTTAAAGTATTAGCTTACCTCTTCAGTGCTACAAGTCAATATAGTATTGCACAAGAAAATATTAAAAAATAGCAAAATATCACAACCAAAAATGTGGTAATATGTTGAAACTAGTATTATAAAACTGCAATAATTATTAGATATTAAAACACACATATAGCATACATACTTATGTATATATGTACAAGAAATGCAATACATTTTTTGAGCCTTCTCACTATTAATATGCACTTGCAATCCTTTTTCCTTGTTCTTTGCCTTTGAAAGCAAAACTTACACGTTTTATTTAGGTTTTAAGCAAGTGGGGAAACAATCACATGGATACAAGTGCTGATGCTCTGCAACTGACTGCAATTATGAAGTGACTTAAGATACTGTTGCTGGAATTAGCAGCACACGGCTCCGAGGGAACTCAGGAGGGCAACTGCAAGGTACCCAGCGCCAGCTCAGCTCTGTCTCTGTCACTGCTGCCAAACACCTCCCTGTGCTCTTCCTAAAGACCTCTGGTGGACAGTGGCAATGAGCTGATGGGGAAAAGCAACACCTTTGCCACCATAGCTGCTTCTGCAGTATTTGCTTTTCAACTCTACCAAGAAAAGATATACACACCCATAGTGTCGTAAAAACGCATGCCCAACAACCTGGTGGCCACATGTATTGCCATGTTTTCCTGTGCTGCCATGCATTGCATGTATTGCCACTCAGAAAATATGAAGTAGCCCATAAAAGAGAGTACACTACATTTACATGTTTTAATGAGATTTTATAATACAGTCAGTGTCACAAAGAAAATAATAAAAATGTATTTGGGATTTATTCTGATAGTATTATACCAACACCCAGGGATAATAATCATAATGTTTTCTGCTTTTCTACATTTTCAGCTTTGCATTTTCTTTTCTGTAATGATCTATTTGTTATGACATACAGTATGTGTGACAGATGTCCAATGCTGGCTGCTAAAAAGTAGCAGAGCCCTGTAGGGAAGCAGCAAAAACTTGTGCGTCAGCACAGAAAATGATGGAAGATTGATAATTACTGCTTGTGTCTGAGCTCCATTCAGCACACTAGCATGTCCAAATTGTAATTTGGCCACAGATCCACCATTCTATTTACAATGTATTGGAATGAAAATTCCCAGTTTCAAGTAATTGATCATTACGATAGCCAAAGTGAGTGCCTTTAAAGGCAAATTCAGGGTAATTGGAAATTCTGAAGGGAAATAAGAAGTGATGTACTCTAGTCTTGTTTACCTCTGAGGAATCTGTAAAGCCAGTTACAACCCTGCACAGTGAACAAAATACAAAGTATAGACCCAGTGCTGGCATCTACATCTACTCATGAATTTTCAGAGTTTTTTTAAAAACAAAAATAAAACCAAAACAAAACAGACTCCACAATTTAAAGAAAACATGTTTTTTCCAGGAAAAAGCCATCTCTGATTCCAAGAAAATAAGACATGCTGCCCTAAATGCTTCCATTAATTGTATTTTCTACAAGAGAAAGAAATAACGAAGAGGCTTTTAGACAGAAACCTGCAAATTATGTCCAAACTGCTAGACTTGGAAGGAATGGGTGGAAAGGGTACAGAAAGGCATGGAGATGTGCCTCAGCTCTCCACCTGTGCTGTGGTACTCATTGTCCCCACAGGTGCTGTGCAGAGCTGGGCTGCTGAGCTTGTGAGTCTGCCCCAGCAGCTCTTCGGAGAGAGGCTCAGTGTCTCCTTTTACTGACTAGAGATGGAAAAAAAAAAGCAAAACAAAGAAAAAAAACAAAACCAACAACCAACCAATTTTTCATCGGACTGATCTGCTTCTGAAAACTCTCTGTAACATTTGCTAGAGCTCCTGGCTTCCACTTGGCTGCAGTCAGAGTGGTCTCTGTGATGGCCCAGCTCAAGGGCCCGCGTGCCTGCGGCGTGAGGGATGCAGGGGTCTGCTGTGCACAGTGCACTGCTGCACTGTGTCAGCCAAGGTTTAAGTGGCAGAAATAGCAGGTGGAGTTCATCTATTTCACAGCAACTGAGAATAATCACTCCATTGTTCATGGGCTTCCTCCCTCCCCCTTTCCTCTCTTCTTAGAACAGATGGCATAAAAGAGAAGTTGGTCTGAGAAACAGCATCTCTGCAGTGGTGTGAGGATGGAGCCCGGGCTTTAGGTATCACAGGCCCTGATTTAACAAGGTACTTACGCATTTGTGCGGCTTAAGTACAAGCAGCCCCCGTTGACTTCAAAAGAATGACTCACAAGGTTAAATTTATGTACATGATCAAATACCTTGCTGAAATGAGGCCATGGAAAACATCCATTTTTTAAAGAAGCTGGGATGAATTTAATTGAAGACACGCATTTTCTTTCAACATCAATTTTTTTCCCTACTGTACTTCTTTTAATGACCACATAAAGTAACTGAACAATTCTGTGGAGTCTGTTTGTATATCCTCAGGAATACATAAAGTATTTTCACAGATATAGAAGTGCAGATGGAGCCTAGGAAAGGGTGTGGAATCTAGCGGCTGCACAAGATGAAACTGGACTCCTAATGTTGCTGGAGTCAGAAATGATAGCAACAGACCCTAAAGGCTGCCTGTCAATCTCAGATGCAGATGGTACTTCGTCCAACTGGCCCTCGTGTCAGTTCCTTCAGCCATTTTAGTGACAACACAGTTCCCTAGAGGGCAGATCCTGTTGCTTTGCAGCCTGGATTCATACCCAGGGCACTGTAGTCTGTACGATCTCTGCTCAAAGTAGGTTTTTTTAATGCTAATACAGTGCCTCTTCTTGCCCTATCCCAGCCCCAACCCCCCATGCAAAAAGAGATGGTCATTTTCTTCCTCATTTCAAATGTTCCAATTTATCAAAGGAATCAGCAATAATTGTCTGAAAGATTCACTTTTGTTATGCATGCCAAAACTATATATAAAATCCCTGCTAATAAAATTTGCAGACAACACTGTAATTGGCAGCATGATTAATAACAATGACACTGCCATCATACAGAGCAGTCTCAGAAGCCAGGCATGTTCAGTCACAACATGTACACACACAATTACATGTTAGCTTTCCCACCTTTGCACAATGCATGCAAGTAACTTAGACAATGCTGTGGAAAGCTGTGACACTGAAAATGATTTAGGGATTAGTGGACCATCAGTTTAATGTGAACTTCTAATGTGATGCTATAAGCAGAAAGCCCCATGCTATATTTAGCTGCATAAGCAAGGAAGTAACAAGCAAATGCAAGGATGTAATGTTCTCTTTGTGACACCGGAGAAACTAATTCTAGAATATCTACTTCCTGTATTACTGCCTACGTTCAAAAAAGGAAACAAACAGCCACAGAGTGATTATAAATAGAAACAGAAGTTAAGTGGGGTAAAAAACTCTAAAACACTTAATAAAAACCTGTTCTGTTTTGCTTATTACACTTGAGCTTGGGCCATGAGTAACTTACCACAGATTATAGGTGTTATTAAGGACCAACTTAACTTAGAGAAAACCTATATGAGACCAAAAACAATGACTACAAGTTATAGTCAAATTCAACTGAGAAACAAAGCACAATTTCTTCAGCAATTAATCTTTCACAGAAGGGAAGCAAGTCCTGCAACATTGCCTGATTTTGATCTGTTTTCAGATCAAACCTGAATATGTTTCTAGATCATAAAATTCAGTCAGAAGTAGGAAGTTCCGTACAGAGCAAACTGGGAAAAAAAACACCTATGTAGTTTGTTTTATGTAGAAGGTCAGACTGGATGAGCTTAAGGCTTTTTCTGGGCTCAAAGTCTCCAAGAAGTACAGTTTAAGTCTGAAAAGTGTCATTGTGAGGTCAGCCATTTATTGTGCTTCCATGATGTCATGGAAATTTGTTCAGTCTGCAAATTAAAATATATTTTTCCTGGCTGTCAATACTGCAAAACCATCTTAGATTCTGAAAGTCAAATTTGGGTCTTTAGTTGGAGGTATGATTGATTATCTAATCTAAAATGTGTGTTGAAAGCATATATCAGGGAAACATCATTCTCTTCAGATTATGTCCTCATAATGCCATTTTCTGCACAAATGTAAGTAAATGCAGCATTTGGCTCTGTACTCTGAGCTTACTTCACAGACATCATTCACCCCAGGAGAACTGGTTTTAAGAGTAAGGAGCAAAAAAACCTTGATTTTTGTTCCTAGAAGAGTACATTTGCCTATAAGGATGCCCTGCTGCTCAGTAAGAAATTTCAGTTTTCATGTAGCTGGACTTTCACTGGAGACCTACATGTCAAAATTAATGTGCTCTGTACTTTACCAAAAGATACTGAAATGGAAAGAAAGCACTGAACTATGTATTTGACTTACCTAGCATACCTATTTGTAACATAAAATGTATAAGGTAGTTTCTGCTGCACTTCTACTTCAGACTATTCAAAGCTGCAGATAAGTTGTCTTGTAAAACTATTAGATTAAAATTGGACCACCCAGAATAGACACATTTTTACTGTTCTTTCAACAACACACAATTATGTCTATCAGACATAACATGATTTTAACTAGATGAGAAATCAGGACAACACTCTAAATCTATTGATTGAGAAGAATAGAAACTGAATGGCATTACTTCAAAAAGCTGACCCAAGAAGAAAAAAATTTAAACACCAGGGCAAAAGCCTTCTGGATACCAATGAAATGCTGTCACATTGAGGAATTTTATAGACCAATACCAAACAAATTATCCTATGATCATGTATGCAAACGTTTTGTCTTAAAGAAAAAAGCCACAACCATATAAAATTAACCTCATCACATTACATGAAAATAGAATTCTGTCATTATCATAGATACTGTTATGGACTTGTCTTTTTTCCCACAGAGGGTTAACATCAGGAGAGGGAAGAATGGTAAAACAGGAAACTTTTTCTTTGGCTTCACCTTTCACATTCCGGTATCATACAACAGCAGAAACTAATGAACTTGCTCATCTTCGAAAGCCCTTTTGCATGCTTCTTCCCTCACCCTTACCTCTGATCCTCACAGATTTCCCCTTATGTGTGTGCCAATTGTACTGGTATAATATGTGCACTTTTATTAGTTGTGTTCTGATGATTTCTACTGAGAGATACTTAAAGCTTATACAAGTCAAAAACTATTTTATCACTTCTGAAGAAAACTAATAGGGCAGAGCCAGTGAATGATAAGAGAGACCACTGAATTTATTTAATAATGCATGTCCATTTCACAAAAATGGCCTGTGTAATCCTTTTAAAAATAATAACCTGTTCATTTCAGACCTTGCACAATGCTTCTCTTTGTCCCTTGTAAGTCTCTCAAATGTCTTATTTTAAAGGAATATATAGTACTCCCGGAAGACATTTTCCCATTTCTATTCTCTTCAACTCCTGTGAGCCCTTGTTCTGTGTGATAAGGCAATCTCCTTCGGGATCTGAGCTGTGTAGTTTCGCACCACGAGTGACAAGGACTCAACTTGAATAACTGCTGTGCGCAGGTTGTAATTATGTCAGCTGGAGTGTTGAACAAGGGGACTGATTAATGTGAGCCCCAGCCCAGGCACAGTCCCTATCAAAACCTTCGTGCAGGCCAGCAGTGGGGATGGGTTAAAGCAGAAAGACAAAACATGCTGTATCGTCCATGATAGATGAATTGCTCCAACAGTCTTCAGGCAGATGTTCCAGGACAGTATAATATACAATTACTCTGCCTTATCACCTTCCCAGGGACAATAAAGCTTCCTCCTTCTATAGCTCATGTGAGTGAAGGCAAAATTAGTTTTACTTTTACAACACTGACTCACTTATCATGTTGCCTTGATTGTGCTTTTACAGCTAAAGAAAACATATATTGCACTCTTAAACTAAAAACAAACAAACAAACAAAACCCACCAAAAGAACTCTGCACTCCTCACCTTTCATATAAAACCAAACTATTCTTTTGAATCTATTTTGCAGCATGATAATACAGTCCTTAAAAGTCTAATTCAGTACATGATCCTAGGGAACATTACTAACTTTAGAACAACTGCACCTATTCATAAGCTTAATGTAATATGTACATATATGAAAGGACCTTAGTGATTCAAGTCAGAATGCACAGGTAATAAAAAATACATAGCTCTGGTACAAAAGATGCCTATGTGAATAACATGCCCTTAGTGACTATTTTAGCTAAGCACCCATTCTAAAAATGCTACAGCACTCTTGTAGAACAATTCTTTGAGAAGTCATTAATCCACATGCCTCTTTAAAGGCTACAAGAATTTACTCGACAACTATTATAAGCAATTCATGTATTTTACAAAAATAAATATAAATTAAGCAAAATGTAGAAATTAAGGAAGAAATCTATCTATCTATCTGTATTTCTTTCCTTTCTGTTATCAGATGTATGCAGTTTGGGATTTTTTGCTGCAGAGATGGAAGAAGTCTGTATGTTCCAGTGCTATTTCCACAAGCTTGCAGAATAGCAATTTACTAACATGAGGTGAATAGCAAGGGAAGGATATAGCTCATAATATCCTGAAATCCTTCCTTTCTAAGTACTGGATGAGTATAGATAAAGAAGCTGTGCTTTAAAGAAGAGAGTCTAAATAGTTCCACTTGCATTCCAAGATGCATTGCTTTCAGTACTACCCTTTCTTCAGCTATATAACAATGACATGATCTCTAAAAACAAAAGAAAAAAATGCACCCAGAAACACATTTAGCAAGACACATATTTGAAGGTCAGGTTTAGAAACAAAATCAGACTAAACCAGCCAAGGCTGATTCTAATGGCACTTTAGACTGCATATGTATTTGAAAAATTCTATTTATATTCCTTTCATTTTCATGAAAGGTATTGGACTACTAGTCCATAAAGAAGAGGGAAGATTTTCTGATGAGACTATGGGAATTAGGCACTGACACTCCACTTCAACTTGAGTGCAGGCTCTCAGCTGTTACACCTTCTTTGAGGCTTTCGTCATTAAACAGTATCACAGCCCTGGCAACAAGGTTTCAGCACAACAGTACAGGCTTTCCTATACGCCTCTGGTGAAATGTAATCCTATGTTTATGAATTAAAAAGTAGCTCCAAGAAAGCTGGTTCTCACTGCACAGCATGTTGACCTGAGAGGACAGCACGACAGGATGATGATATATGCCAATGGCTGTACAGAGAAACAACAAAGAAAATTGTCTTGGCCTCAGAAAAACTATAATCTAAGAGAAGGATATGATAATCAGAAACTAGGCAAAAAGACTCGCGATAGGTTTCAGAGACAGGGTATCAGTAAAACAGGGTAGAAAGCTTTCTGTTTAGGTGCCCTGTTGGCCATGGCAGTACTAGGTGGCAACCTAGTCTGTCCTCCATAACCATTCAAATCACCAAGGCAATTAGTGGACATAATAAGGAACTGATATAGGTCTCAACACTGCATAAATTAGGCATCTACTGTTTCTGAAGAAAGTGTAGGTCACCAATAGGAAGCATCAGAAGCTCTAATCTGCTTGGAAAAAGAAACAGTGTTGCTCTTAACTTTCTAGAAATTATGCCTGTATTCTAGGTAGTAAAACTCCCGAGGTTAGGGCTGCCCTTATCTTGAGGAAGGCCGAGTTCTGTTCTCTGTCCCAGGAAAGTATATTAGCTGGCACAAAATACCCTCTCTTCTTGAAACTTTGCCATTAGACAGCAAGGAACTGCCAGGAGCCAAAAGCAGATCTAATCCCTGCTTTCAGAAACACTCTTCTGTTTTCACTTATGTTCCCCATATAATTTTCTTAGAAAATCCAAACAACAGGCTCCTAAACACTCTGTCCTGTGCCCTTTCAGCTGAGAATCCTAAACAATAACTAGAATGAAGCTGCAGAAAGCAGTTTATTAGGAACTAAATGAATCCTGACTTGTCTAATATTCAGGCCTCTAACACATACTCAAAAATAGAGTAATAGCGGCCTGTTTGCCTAAAAAATGTACCACAAGTCTTGAGGCAGACATAGCCATTTCCCCAGGACAGACACTTCTGAGTATGCCTCAGTGATTTCACTCAGTTGTGCAAGAACTTGCAAACTCAAGCAGAGAGAGAACTGGAAAACAGAAACTCCGAAAGGAGTAGATGCCTCTGGATTCAGATGTCTTTGGGCAAGATTTAGGAGATCGGAATCCTCTTTGCAAAGCAAGTGGAAAGTAGAAATAACTGGGTTCTCAATCCTTCAATTTACTAGCCTAGTTGAACTTTTTTACTGTTCAGGATACAAAGTCTAGTGGAAGGTGCTGCCAGCTCCCTGGCTTTCCATTTCTCTCCTTCCTAAGAAACAAATATCTTCATGACAGGTGAAAATTGTTGCTTCACTGAGGACAGGATGAGGATGGAGAGGATGTGAATAACATCCATGGAGCCAGGATTTTATCCACTGTCTTTGTTTTTGTTTTATAGTATCGACCCTGTGACAGTACACACTTTCCAGCCAGTGAGAGCTGACTCCCAACTGAGCTATGGAACAGAGATGCTTAGATGGAGAGGGGCTTAGTTATAATCCTTTCTGTTACAGTACTCCTGCCATGCTACTGGTGAATTGAAACTAAAAATGGACACTTCAGAGCAGGAAAAGAAAATAAAGGTTCTCCTGATGTTATGTTGTGTTGCAGACTTCTGAGAGAAAAACATCCAAACAAAAGAGGAAGCCAGGAACAGATGCAGGTGGACAAGAATTCAGCAAACAAATGCTGTATTTGCCTTTTAGAATCCAGTTCTGCAATGCAGAGCACCAACAGAGCTACCATCACTCAAGACTGCATACTCATCTCTCACCTCTTGCACCACCATCAGGAAACACAAAGCCATTCCCAAAAGCTGCACTCGCTGGCCTTGCTTGGGCTTATAGCCTGACTTTCTGCATTTATTTGAAACAGACTGCATTGTAGACACCTGCTTTGCCCTCACAAGGGCTCACATTTAGGACTTCCCTCTCTGGTCTGACACAAATCCAGTACAAAATCCTTTATCTTTCAAACATTTCTTCCACTTGAAAGTATTTTTACTGCTCCTCAAAATGACTATAGTTCAGCATGCAAAAATCAATCAGCTAAATACCATATGACTGTGCTATAATTTATTAGTGCTGATCAAAATCTTAAAGACTAGTAATTAAAATTCAAATTAAAATGTGATGAAAGTCACATTTAGTCACCTAAATGAAGAGGCTGAATTTCAAACAGGCACAGAGCCACTGGACCCCATGTGAGATGAGAATTTGTGGATGCTCAGTATTACTAATAACATGTAAAAAGAACTTACCATTTCTTCAAACTTTGCTTCTTTTTTCTGAAGTAAATACATCTATATAGACCCATAAATATGTCAGTTCATCAGTGGATGACTTATAGAAAACAGAAAAAATGCCAAAAAAAGCACTTGTGGAATAATCTTTCCAAAGTGGGAAATTTCTTCCTGCTCACTAAGAAATGTCACTGGTCTCAGTCGCCTGGGTATAAATCTTCTCCAAATAAACTCTTTTTTTCTAAAGAAAAACACAGATTTTGGGGGTGTCTTCTTTATCCTTTGAAAAATACCTTTTAAATTTTACATTTAAAAAGGAGCTATCCTGACAAATTGCAACAAACAGTTAATTTGGGAATTAATACTTTTGACACATGAGCACTGTACCACCTGAAGCGTGATTTCCTATGCATTCATGCCCTGTTCACTGAATCTCCCAATGCACCAATGCAACAACAGCTCCCCAACATGTTCCTTCAGGATATCCCCATCCAAGGAAAACAGTTGTTCTGGGTGGTGAGGCTGGATTGTGAGAGAGAAGAATGCATGACAGCTGAATTTTGCCTGACCGCTCCTCCCTGATCTTTTTTCACTCCTCTCCTCATCCACCTCTTTCAGGAAACATGAACTTAATTTATCTCAGCAGCTACTACAGGGTGTCAGTTTTCACTGAAACTGGCCAACAGCTTAAAAAGTTATTAAAGGGATGGGTGAAAGATGGATGGATGGGCTGGTGCAAGTCTCACAATAAGTTAGGGACAGAAGGCTAAAAAACAATTCTCGTCAACTGATTTATAAAAACTGCCTTTCTGAACTAAAGATACATCTTTTTTCCTGAAACAAAAACAAATTACTAATGGCTTTTTATATGTTAAAATACTCACATAAGAGATCTACAAAATTTGCTAATGGAAACGGTTCTCTGTACTTTAAAAAGAACTTGTTAACAAAAAGATGTCTGAAATATTACATTTTTCTAATGAAACATCATCAGAACTTAGGAACTGATTTAATAATCACAGTACCTTCTACAACTTCAAAATGATTCTAAATATTGCTTGCCCTGTAGATTGTGCATGCAAAATTTCAACAGAAATGTGTTGAAGAAGCTCAGTATGAGAAAGCATTCCACTTGGGATTTGTAGCAGAATAAATTATGTCCCATACTGCAGTTGTTAGAGAGAATCCATAATCATCTTGAATGGGGATTGAAAGAGCATGCATGGAAGTTACAAACAGAAAACAATAAATACTGTATTTTAAGGGGTATAGCAATATCACAATGAACCATAGGATGATGTTAAGGCAGTTTATATCAGTAGAACCATTAGATGTGTTTATAGAATTATAACACAAATCATTTCAGAGTATTACAAAATGCAGAGTTTCTAGTTGTGTGTGTTTTAAATAATAACATTATTAAAAATATTTTAAAAATCAATGCTGAAGAACACCAGGAGAAGTGTTACCTTAAAGTATTATCTAAATATGTATATACGGATATGCACCTATATTCTAGGAACCACATTAAGCTGGGCAGTTTGCTCAAGTGGAAGGAAAAAAAAAATCCCAGGAAGAAACCTGTGCACTTACAGAAGGAGGTGGGAAAACACCAAGGAATGTCTCCACTCCAATCTCCTGGCCCATGGGGTAGGAGAAAGGAGAACAATGTTGCACTAGCTTGCTCCTCACAGGACACTAAGCCTCAACATATCTACCTTACTGAGGAGTGCTGTACAGACCTCATCTTTTCTCTGAAGACATAAAATTAGAAGATGTAGCTTTGACCCAAGGCATCCAAGAACACAGAACCACTTTTTGTTCATATACGTTCTCTTCCCTTAATTCCTTTTCCATTACTAGAAGAACATATTTTAAAATATATTAAAAGAAAAAGAAAGCAGAGCAGCTACTCCACCACTTTTAATAACAACACTAAGTGCTTTATATGCTGGCTATTCCCTAAGTGTGTCTCAGGCATATCTACAGCTGTTATTCAGACCTAAACAGGCCTATCAAAACCACAAAGATCATCCCAGCTAGGGACAAAACAGCTGTAATAAGCAACTTAATAATTTATAACAGGACAACTGAACCCACAGGTTGTGAAGCAATGACTTCAGAACCCTGAGCTCCCAAATCTCTGATGCTTCTCTCTCCAAGGCAGAGAGGTGAGGCTCTCAGAGATGAGCTTTCAGACCATAGAGGTTCTCCATGACATTGGGAAGAGGGTGGCCAGGAGCACCAGACTTCCAAACCCCAATGCTGATTCTGCCCAAGAGCTTCAGTCCCAGGATATCATTTTGTGGTGCCTGGAAAACACCCTCTGAGCACACTGCAGAGGTGCTTCAAGCACACATTTCCACTCCAGAGGTGGGGAACCCTGTGGGGGTGACAGAAGCTTTCGTACCTGAGTTCCCAAAGTGCCCCAACATACTACTCTAGGAGAATTTGGGCAGAAGCTGGTACAAAGACAAGGGCAACTCTGCTGGAATGATGAAGGAATTTTATTTAGCTCTAATAAATCAGGAATTTCTAACAATGCCATATTTATCTGGAAAATTGCTCACCATTTCTAATGCATTAAAAGTATCTAAGTAGCAAGCTTTTCTCAAACACAAAAGCTCTTTTCTTTCCTTCTTTCACTTGCTATTCAGCAATTCTTTTCTTTATCTCATTTTCATCAGACTTTAAACAGAATAAAACCTTTCCCTTTCTTCCCCTTGAACTAGACTATACTTCTTTCTAGAACTTCAGAACAGAATTTGCTTTCTGTCACTTCCCCAGACTTTAATCTGTTTTGTATGTCACATGTGAAGGAGGAAGAGGGAAAGATGTCACAAAGACAGCATTAACACAGAAACTTGTTTTACAGGGCAGGAGCCATGTAACCCCAGACAGCACAACAGGCTCGTGTCTATAGATTTTATTTTGGAGGCCTGTGAAGCTACCAAAATATTTTTAGATTACTACCTGCCTGCCACATAGTACATAGTTAGATGGTAGCTAGCAATAATGATATTAATGATAATACTGATAATGATAATGATAATAGTGATAGTGATAATAATAATAATAATAATAATAATAATAATAATAATAATAATAATAATAATAATAGTAGTAGTAGTAGTAGTAATAATTCCTTGTAGATTTCATCACCCCCAAAGACAGCTTTGGCCCTTTTATAATGACTGGATTAGGGATTAAGGAATGGCAAAAGAAACAAACAAATTAATTCTTTTATTCTCTGCTAACAGGCAAGAGCAAAGAAAACATATATGGTTGTTCTAATATTTTTAAAATATGTTTTACACAAAAGGCTCACATTAATTAAGCTATGATGCCAATGATTATTTTTAGATCAAACCATTCTTACAAATGGAAGTTTATTTGTAAACATAAAAGATCTTCACTGTACTTTTTTATCAGAAGCTCTGTAAGAACAGGAAATTACAAGTCCTTTTGCTACTACAAGCTATATTAAGACCATAGCATTGCTGTTCATCTTGAGGTTAGTACTAAAATTTTATTTACTATCAAAACACAACATACTTAAGATTATTTTAATTTTAAATATATGCTGTTGTTTCAGATTGATAAACATGAATTAAGTATATATTAGATATAAATATACATGTATTTATGATAATGTATTTATGCTCTTTTAAAGTGGAACAGATAAGACAGTGATGATTACATATGATAGCAAAAAAGAAGTGTGAGGGCAGAGAGAAGATAAAATGTGATAAAAGAATACATTAGTTACACTAATCTGTCCACTGCATGAAGTGGTCTTCATATTTCCTAGACACCAAATACTTCAAGGTCTTGGGTTAAGTGTCTTGGACACTGATTTAGAAAAAAGAGCATCAGTTCAGCAGGGAAGGGGCTCCCTGAGAAACATTTAGGGACAAAGCTCAAATTGAACAGTAAGGGAAACAGAGTGACTACTGAAAGAAATCAGGAGCCTGATAATGTTTTTTGAGAACTTAAATTGAATTGTGAACAAATTACCAAGTACTGGCCTACGATTAAGACAGGCTGTAACAGAGAGATGCTGAAACCAGATATTAATTTTTATATTGATATCAAAATGGTTTCAAGTCTCAGTAACATTCAACTCAGCAATCTCCTTTGACTAATTTAGCACAGCATTTTGGCTTACATAGATCCCTTAAAAGCTGTTTTTCAAAGGACTCAATCCAAAATGAGACTAGAATAGTATTATCAGTGTTTGTAATTGTATCACCACTTGAGGAGATCATTAAAGTTCAGTGTTAGCATGAGAATCACAGACCCATTGAACTAAAAAGGCAATTTTTAATTCCTCTTTCTTATAGTGGCAACAGTGGGAAAAAAACAACCCCTAAAAATAAATAAATAAATAAATAGGGAAAAAAATAAAAAAAAAAAAAAACAAAACCAAAAGAGGTGCTGAGGCTCATGGAATTACTGATGAATTTCGTTAACAAGTATTAGTCATTAAAATTAGTAAAACTCCATACTACCCTTGTTCCAAGTAGAGTGCATTCAGTTTGCTATTAATTACAAATACAGAACGTGGAGGACCTCAGAAAATGATAACAGTACTGCATGCTGTGCCAAGGGCTCTTAATATGGCAGCTTCCCTGTGGAGCACAGTGACCAAGTCTACACGTGCCAATGTGTGTGCACAAATATACATCTTTTCTTCAGGAACAGTCCTGTTTCCTGGGACACACACAGTCCTGTTTCCTGGGTCTTCTTAGCTCTCCACGCAGTGACACTGGACAGGGGGAGCTTTGAGACAGGAAGCCTAAGTTCTTTTATACCCCACACCAGTGATTGTCCAAAATTGCAGGGACCCATTTGCTCAGTCAGTGAGACAGTGCAGACACGGCCAGGTGAGGGTCACATCATTATTTGTGTGCTCTCCTCTTCAGAATGTTGGGAATTACATCTGGTTAAGCTGGTTAGCCTGAGAGCTGATCTGTATTGGGAACTACTACAACACTGCATATTTTTATTCTGAGTTTACCACATAAACTATCTGCTATAACTTAGGTGAATATAAGAGGTTTTATTAAGCCACAGAAACATTAAAAAAGAGAAAAATGCTAACCATTGTTTTGTATGCCATGTATTTGCTAGAATAATTTTGCAACTATATCTAAATTTTATTTCAGATTATTTTTCTTTTAAAGACTTAAACACTACAGCATATTTTATTCCAGATTAATAGAAATATTTCCAAATATTCTATCTGTATGTTTATTAAAAACTAAGGGAGGAATAATATCCTGAGTTTTCATCTGTGAACGTGCCCATGCACTGACAATGTCTGTCTAAACATCTATCTTCATTTGTTTATAAGCCTCCTAGTGCACGGCACTGGATATCCTCAACTCCTGCTGCTGAACACAACAGAAGCTGAAGTGCTTCCTGAAGGCCCTGCTTGCTCTGTTACATACATGCATTATTTTCCTTAACAATTTTGTATTCATACAAAGTATATGCACCTTTTTTTTTCCAATTCTGCCTTTGTGATATTTCTATAAAAGTGTTTTACCATAGTGCAGTGGTTGTTGCCACCTGGAATCCTCATCAGCCTCTACAGTTGTATAACTGAGTTATTTCCTATACATGCATATTACATTTCACTGGTTACAAAGAGCATATTGATATTAATGTTTTAGTGATAAATAAACTGTTTTCATCATTTTATGTAGAATTTGCCTCAACAGCCTTTCAGTTTTGCTCTGAATTAGTACATATTGTTACCTCATCTGTAAAGTAGTCCCTAGTTATCCTTGATGTGACAAGGGAATACTGCACAATTGATGCAATCATACCTAAAGGTTATTGAATTCACCAAAATGGAGAGCAAACACTCACTTTGCACATTCTTATGACTTAGGTGCAAATCCTGGAGTGTACTATAAACTAAGGGGTGACTCTATTCATCTATTAGGTCTCTAAAACCTATGAAGAGATACTATAAGTCAGATGGAAATGGAAACTCCCTAGGGATGCTGTCCAAAAAAACAAAAGCAGCCCCTGTGGAGTAACTCCTCCTAAGTCATGCTGCCACTGCTGCTGAAAATATACAATGAATCCATCTGCAGCTGGAATTTCAGATGCCATAATCCCTTACAGAATGTTGTCTAATTATTTTATTATGCATAATAAATGTAAAATATTTATTTTAGCTTACATAATTATATTAAAAATGCATGCTATTTATTCTCAGTCTTGTAAGACATCTTTCACAAGTCATATACTTTATAGAAAGAAATGCATGCTGTTTTGCTGGCCTGGCTGTTTGTTTTTTACAACTTCTACACCTTCTTATCAATGGCTGAGGAACACCTCTGAATATTGCCCTCCATTCCCTCACCACCACGGGTACTCTGTGCAAAATGAATCATACAGTGGAATCCCAGAGAAATGAAAATAATTTTCTTTAATCACAGCAGAGAGATGGCCTGAAGCACATTAACATAATACCAGTCCCACACTCCTGTGGTCAAAGTTGTAGAAATAGTCTTTCTGCATCACAAAACTACATCAGTGCTTCTCTTGAGCACTGTAATCCAACAAATTCGACCATGTGAGAAAAGCAGGGTTCTGCCTTTTGCATGCCCCCCTCCATGTAACTCAGATCCATTTCACTGAAAAATCCCCCTCACACACACCATGAACATAAATTGTCTGAGAAGTTGTGATAGTTATACAGAAATTCAGAACAAATGGGAATTAAATTTAAAACCTTACATATGAATAAATGAGATTTTCCTTTCTTAGACACATGCACAAACCAGTTTAGTTCTGAAAACGCTGTGTATCTGCACCTTTCATTGACATCATCAGACTTAGGGGAATTTTTCACTTCCTCAATCAGGTTAAATTCAGGTACCTAACTATGCTGCAGGTTTAGAAAGTCTGCCCACAGCCTATACAACCAACAGATTTAGAAACCTGTGTCACAGGCACTGTTCATTTTCAGGATGTTATACAGCTCTTCAGTGCTTACAGTGCCCATTATCAAATGCAAACAGTATTGTTGTCAATGTAACTCCAGGATGGTGTCATCTGAAAAGTTCAGCCACGTAACACATCTTTTTTAAACGACTAAGAAATATAAAATAAGCACTGCATAAGTAATGGTGGTGCAGGGCCCTGTGAGACCAATTCTGTATTATAAAATTAGGTTGAACATTAATTAAGGGTGAATGAATATTTTTGTATGACAAAGCACATTGACTCAAGAATGGAGAGACATGCTGTGTGATTTGAAAAAGTAAATGCAAAGGAAAATTGTGCATATTTTTATCTAAATGGAGAAAACCTAAATTGAAAACAAATGTGAAAAATATATAACCAAACTTACAAGTAAATTTTTGTGTTTGTGAATATTATATTTTGCTTCCTTCTAAAGGATTTTAAAAACTACACTGAAAACATAACTTCAAATTATAATTGTTACCAGAAGTCGCATACTACTGTATCGAAAGGCAGGTGTTAATTTCTTTGTCATCAAAATACAAAAGATTTAAGCAAAAATAAATATCAGGTGGTCACAGTACAAAAACTAGAGATGGAAGGGAACAGTTTTCCCAAGAATACTGAAGTGCAACTATAAGCGTATGCATACTATAGAGAATTTATAATTTGTGAGCTAAAAATGCTAAGTTAGTTTACTATTCCCTTCAGAAAACCACATCCATTCATGTCTTTTTCTAGTTAAGAAAAGAATGTCTCATGCTGTGTGTTATATAGGGAATAAATTGCCTTTTCTGTTCCATGCAGCCAAAATCACTCTTTTCCCCATAGTATCTTACAGCCTATTTCACTTCAGTTTATAAAGTTTATAACAGTTCCTAAATTCAGATTAGTTTCTTCTAATGGCCCTTTTTCTGTACTTCTGGCCAGGGTTAGCTAGCCTTTCACTCACTAGACTGGCAAGAATTTTTGCAAGATGATTATTCACAATTTCAGGCTGAGGAATTGAAAAGCTTGAAATAAGAATCTCCAAGAATACTCTAAGCACCAATGAGCTGAATGGGAATAGTTTAAATATCTTGTACTTAGCCACTGTTTTAATTCAAGTGTCTCAAACTACTTTCTAGAACAGAGGTCAGTTCACCTATCAATGAAAGGAGACTTTATATTAGCACTAACAATACTCTTCTCCATATCCCAACACAAAAAGAGGAATATTCACCTCACTGAAACTACAAGGCTCATTAAAGGGTCTGCAGTTGCCAAGCAACACTAAACAGCAACACATGAAATAGTCTGGATGAACTTACAGTGCAAGGGCCAAGCCCACAGCATCACAATGAGACCTCAACCACTAGACATGGGGTGAATTTTATCACTAGATCAGCAGATTTCAAAATCTTCATTTTAATGTTTTCTGTAGGTGACACTTGCATGACTGCATACCATCTGCTGGACTGGTGCAAACAATATTATTTACAGAGTCGCCAATAACTTTCCTTTAAAACAGAGTATTGGGTGACTTGATGAGGAGGCAACATGTGATTCCCTTAAATTGCAGTTTAAAATGAAGAGAGAGGTGGATAAAGAGCAAAATATATACTTGCCAACAAGGCTGGCTAATATCCCAGGACTGTGGAAACTGGCAGGCACAAGCAGGACTGCTGAGCTAATAAATACAGCAGCCTCTCTACGGGCTCCTCTGCAGCTACACAGAGTGCCTCACTGCCTCTATGAGCTTGCAGCAGCAGCAGCAGCACAGCTCTGGTTCCTGCATCCCTACCAGATGTTTTTTAGCTGAACTTGGAACAAATTTCCTGCAGAATCAAAGTTTCATCAGCTGGTATCTGCAGAGATCTTAACCTCCAAAGGTTAAGTCAAAATTGGCCTGTGAAGGATGGAAATTAACATTTTACTGCCATAAACATTTATTTTTCAGTAATATAAAAGCAAGGCATTCTTGTTAATTCTGCTGAAATAAGTTATGCTTGCATCTTCTCTAATAACCTCCAGTATATTAAAATACTTGTAAAAAACTTGTTATTTCTTGGAATTTATATCCCATACAGAAAACTCTTTATCCAAAGTAAAATGATCTCCTGTCTTTCACTCAACAGAGCACTTGGTTATGCATTTTGTCACGCTGAGTGAGGGAAGTGCATCCAGCCACTGTGCGTGTGTGTAACAAACCCCAAACTGATTCACACCTACAACACTCCCAGTCTCTCGGGTCTTCAAGCCAGGGAGCTCAAACCCACTGTAACCCACCTCTCATTACCTAGCTCTGTAATAAGCCTATTCCTGCCAATTGGGATGATTCAGTAAAAGTGGATGAACCCCATATTAAGTGTCCTCAAACACATGGCATTAAAGACAGCACTTCTTTCACCTTCAGTGCAGCACATCATGTCACACTAATGCTTATATGCTCTCACTTCACTCAACACACACCTTTTAACACAACTGCTCTGACAAATGAAAACCACCTCTAATTCTCAGATGACTTACTGAAGCTGACAAAACAATCTCTACATATAAAGAAAAATATAAAGAAAGCAGAGGCACTCTTAAGGTAGCAACATAGAAACATAGCCCTCTCCCCCCAAGATTATGCAATTCAGTCCTCTGCAATTCTAGAGTGTGATTTAATGGGTGCTCAGTACAGAAGAGTTCACAGAACATTTGCCCCACACAAACAAAACAATGCAACAAGAAGTTTTGTACAGAAAATGTGTGACCACTGCAGAAGCTTTCTGTATAAGAGTTTTTCATAAAGTAGCTCATAAATAGCATGAAAACAGGTATTATGAGAGCAGATAGGCTTCATTATATAGTCTTGCTTTAGGCAACTACATTAAAACTTATACTAAAGGACCATTACAGTGGTATGTTCAGCATGAAAGGAAAATAAAAAATGCTATAGGGGTATAATCAAATGTTTAACTTTCCCCTCTTGTGTGCATGCATCACAACACATACATCTAATCATATGCCATTTATCAAATATAATGCTGATTTTTAAAAACTTTTTGAACATCAACTCTTGCAAATTGCCCATAAAATACTTCTATGGATTCCTTTATGGTACACATAGACTAGCCACCTCACTGCAAGGTATTAAAAGTATTCAAGAATGCAGAAGAAGAGTAAAGATGCACTTAAGAAGCAATATGAGATCGTTTAATAAGTAGTCTGTAATTAACCAAAGACACAGGTGATAAGCACCAGAAGTAATCTTCACTGTTCAATCATGTGATTCTTTTAAAATTTCATCTCCTGCCCTAACACAGGGATGGGTTTTAGTGGTGTAACGTGGGAGGCTTTGCCATGCAACCAACCCTATGGCCAACTCTCATCCAAACACCCTGTCTAGGAAGGAGAAGGAAAACTGGACCAGAACAACAACACTCTGAAGAACTGTAAGTAGCTCGAGTTGCTTCCAGTTCTAAAAAGGGTCTGGTGAGAATTTAGGCTGCTAAGCCTTTTATAGAACTTTTCCTGTCTTGGTGAAATGGTTGCAACTCAACCGAGAAAAATTTCAAAACTGCAACTGATTTGAAAAGGCAATGCAGATAAGCAGCCTCACCACAGAGAATTCCAACAGACACTGGAGCAGCTGTGAAACAAACACTCAACATTAGCACTGTAGTGTTACCACTAAAAGGTTTCCCATCATTTGTTTTTCTTTATAAAGTAATACCTAAATACTGAAGACTAAGTTTTTAAATTTAGCTCCTAATTTAATATGTAATTACCGCTGCCCTGATGGTGTTTTAATGGCAATATATTTTTATTGGTGACTTCAAATGAACCTCATCTGATCACCTTAACCCTTCTCTCATCATGCTTTAGTTAATGACTCATTACCTGTAGTCACACCAGGGACATCTGTAAGGCTTTTCTCCAGTATGGACACGCTTATGTCGTGTCAGATGCGATTGTGTTGTGGAAGCAAAGTTACACTCATCACATTTGAATGGTTTCTCTCCTAGAAGGTGACAAGAGAAGATTATCAGTTTTCATCTACAGAAAAGGAAGACAAGCCCAAATTTCTGGCATATCACTTGAGACAGCTTTCAGCCCGTGTATATAAAGCAAACACAAACACAACATAAATTTCCAAATACAATGCATTAATTGCAAAATATACCAGAAACACATCAGTATCCAACTGACTTCCCATATGGAGTTACACAGCAGCAAAAAGGAGGAGAAAGAATGGTACTGAAACAGAGACACCTTGTTACTAGATTTTATTCAATGAAAATACCATAACCAGGTGACAGGTATTCCTCTCACACTATACTTTCTCTTGAAGTTAGGCCAAGAACTGCCCTGAAAGCAACACTGGGGGAGGCAGAGGGTGAAAAATCACACTGATGCTTGTATTCAGCACCTGCTCAGAAAGGAACATCTCTATGTGAAAAGTGTCTTTGTTTTCATCTCCAACCTAAATTTTTAATGTTATCCTTTAAATAACATAAATAAATTGGGACTGAGAATATGAACCAGAGCTCTGTGCTCCATTCCCCCTATCTTGTCTGCTAGTCTTCTGCCCTTGTGAATATTTTCTGAATGGTAGGCCAATTTTCAGCACAAGGACTTGAAAGGTTAATGAAAATAAAACAAACAAACAAAAAACAACCACCAAACCCAGACTAGTACAATTATTTCAGAAGACTAAAGTTCAATCTCTGCTGAACGTGCAGCTGCACTGAAAATTTCTAGAGGACTACTAATTGAAGAAAGGTAAAAGTCTTTAGTGTCTAAGTTGCTATGTGAAAAGAATACTTCTCCTTCCAGTGGAGAGGTCTACCCCTCAGAAGACATCAAGACAAAACCTTGTGACAGATGCACACACTGTGATGACTGGCTAAGACACCTGCATCCCATTTTTCCTACTGGTTGTCACAGAAATATTCTGTGGGGCTTACAGGCAGATATAGTTACCATTTAGGGAGGAAACAGGTTTCCTTTTGTATAGAGAAGACAAAAGCCAGCCAACTTAGGTCATCTTCACTGCAGTGTGCAAACCTCCAAAAGTACTGAAAAAACTACATAAGGAATCAACATCCCTGACATAAGAAATCTGGATAAAACTGCTAGGGACATTTACCTTGTACACTGCTCAGAGGTCTAGGACAGGCAGTTTCAAAAGTGAACCCTAAGCCTATTAGCAGGTACAATTTGAAGTTTTTCAGACTGACAGAAGACAGACCACCAGCGTAAGGCTATCACTAAGAGCGGCCTTTTGCAATTAGTACCAAAAGGCCACTCCCAAACAGCCGTGCCTCCAAGCCAAATTTTTCAAGCCTGTTTATAGAACGAAACACTGAAGATTTGGAGATAGACTTTGCCAGAATTCTGAGAACACAGAGAAATATGCATTTTTCATTCTTGGAGATTGTTGGGGTTTTTCCTCCCAAGGGAAAAAGACACACAAGGTCCTCAAGGCCTGAAAAACCCCTAATGCTGGATGGAAAGGCAATGGAGTAGCTTCTGAAAGCTCCATAAAGAGTTGGAATAATTGCTTTTAGCAGCTGCTGGACAGAATACCAGCCAATGTTTTCATTTATTGTTTCATGGGACAAGAAAGGTGAAGGGGCAGGACATGAAGCCTCAGCCTCTATGCTGGACAAATTGAGACTGGTAGGAAGTACATCTTTCCTGCCCCAAATGGGGTTTTCTTGTCAGATCCTGACACTCTGCTCTGGAGAAGCTGATTCTCCCAGCAGCTCACATGGCAGTGGCTGCTGCTTCAATTAAACTCTCTGGGAGGCCATAGACTCCCTAGCAACGTAACCTGTTCTTGAACTGAAGATTTCCTGTTCTGATTTATTTTATCATCTAGCATTAAAGAAGATAGCAACATTTTCAAGCCTAAGTAGTTAAGCCACAGGTATTTTAGATAACATACATACTTATTTTAACTGCTTTCATTTAAAACGCACTAGAACCTTGCCAACTTGTCCCCTTGCAAAAAAAAAGGCAGATCTGAACTGGAAGGAGATTTTTAGTTTGCCATTCAGGGGAGAATGGATCAAGTAAAGGTTTGCTGCTGTGCCAGGGCAGGGCCAGTGGGGCTGACAGCTGAGAGAGGGCCCGTTTAAGCCAGGAGGGCTTGCAAATTCCATCGTGACCGTAAGAAAAATGATAATCCTTGCCCGCTGCTCCAGGAAGTTTCTCCTTAGGAAATCCTTGTGGCTAACTGCTCCTGTCAAGTAGACTATGTGTAAATCTCACCTGACAGAAAATACATCACAGCAGCACCGCACAACAAAAGCCAACTAAATGGGGAGGAAAAAAGACAGCCTAGCACAGCCTGTAATTCTTAGCAGCTGTACATAAGAAACAGTATTTTTATGGAAAATTAACCAGGTTAATTAGTACAGTTGACAAAATCTAGAAGACAACTAGGTATGTCTTTGGGTTGGGTGATATTGAAGGGTATATTAGCTGCAGGAGTACTTTTATTTATTTGTTTATTTTTTAAAGTTTTCCACAGACCTACTGATTTAAGTATTTTTTTGTCTTCCCTATCTATGGGCCAGGATGCTTCTAATCAGTCTTTGTGTCCCAATTTTCCTTCCACCCTTCTTGCCCCCAGACATTTGAGGCAATAAACATAATTCTTTTAATACAGGCTGCCATTAAAAATTCCAAGAGGACTCTTGTTCACCCTCAGTCAAGGTTCTAATTAATGCAAAATTAAAACTACACAAAAATATCAGAATTGACAGTATATTTTTAAACAACAGTATGTAATACCTTTTAAATAGTGTATCCAAAACCATAAGGATGAAGTCTACATATTTAAAGACCAGTAAAGGTAAAAAAAATGAAATCACTCTCCCCCCCATTACAATTACAGAAGACTTGTCTGTGTCTCATCATCTCTACCTTTATCAAAAACAAGCCTCATGGAAAAAAGGATAGGTGCCCCAAAATGATCCAATGGTCAACAAGCTCCAAAAAAAAAAAAGGACACACATTCCAAGGTCAAGGACACACTTTATGAGGGTTTACTTTGCTTTTAACACAAGCAGTTTGAAAAAGCTTCATTTCCTGACTACAGGATTGCAAAAGAAATGGCTTTGTATTTTTGACAATACTGCAACAGACTTCTGAAATACATCTGTTGTTTAAGTCATCTGACATGGAAAATCTGTGCTCCAACAATCAAAATTTGGGAAAGCGAATGACAAAAGGGCCAGTTCATAGGGAAACTAGTATTTAAAAGCAGTTATTAAAGCTGCTGCTAACCAGTAACTGAAGTTTTTTCTTTTTCTCTTGCTACTGGACAATTTCTCTTAGGTAGGGAGAAAGTTTTAAAAACCCAGGTTTTTGGTGTCTTTTCTGGTCAAAGGTTTGCTATAATCAATTCATCAATCTGCTGCAAAAGTTGGTGTAAATAGAAAAGGGAAAACAACAAAGATGCTCTTCAAATTTCATCTCTTTTGCTGAGAAGAGCAATAAGTCTTCTTACTGTGCTACATTTCCTGTGATATTCAACATTATAATTTTTTTAAGCTGTGGTGGGGAAGTTGAAGGGAAGAGGCTACATTATACATTAAATTCAATGCCGAGTAATGTAACTACACATTAAAGTCAAAGAGCAGTTCACATGAGAAATAGAAACACAAAGTGAGTCACTCATCTGGATAAAAACACATATATTATTAAATTTTCTTTCTTTATTACATTGACCTATAAATGTCTTGAGAAGTGCAAGATTGAAATGAGTGAGCAGAAGCAATCATACAAACAGGGCTCTGTACGATATAAGCTACCATCTTCAAAAATGCATGAAAATACTTGAACAAAGACACGATCTCCTTAAGCAGTTCCATAGGTTCATGGTGACTGCCACAGAAGTACACATAAGTGCACCATAAGTGTACTTGCCCACTAACACTTTACTACCTTGATGTACTTCTATCATTCCTAGGCAGATCCCACCACAACCAACACATGAGAAGCCAATGTAGATTGTCCTTGTCTAGAAGATGAGGATGGAGTTTTTGTAATTTGCAGGAGTACTAACCAACATTAAAAGAGGGATTTCATACAAGAGAACATGGGCTGTGACTGATCAGCACTGTTGGACTGAGACAGCTACTACAGCACAAAATGGAAGTTTGCTGGGAAACATGTAGAAGAAAAGGCAAACAAAGGAGGAGAGAAGAACAATAAGAGCAAGAACATAAAGAAAAGACATTTTAAATTTATTAATCATTTCCATGTTTTCATTTCAAGCCAGAAAAAACTGCTTGTTGATCATGATTTTCTCTCCTATGCAATTTCCTACTTGATCATGATAAGGCAAAATATTTGAATTATCTGATACTATATGCTTCGTGTGTGTGTTTATGTGTTTATTTTTGGTGGCTGATTTAGAGGTTATTTACCCTTTTTTGTTTCAAAATTCAGGTAATCATTTCATTCTTTTTGTAATTCAACTTACGCTAAATCTAGCAAAAACTATCTTCAGGAAGATTTTCTTACTGAAACAAAACAGGAATCAAGAAAACTTGCTTCAGGATGACTCAAAAGACAAAATCTTTTCCTCCCAGCCTTGTTGAGACACCAGAACTACAGCATCTATGTTCCTGCAGCACCACAAACTATCCCTTATTTACCACATAGCACCAGCTGATACTGCGAGCGGTCCAAGTTCCTTAAGACATTTTATCACAGCCTAGGCAGCCACAAGTGCCTATTGTAAAGCATTTGGCAGACAGAGATGTAAGTATTCCTTTCAGTGTGATAAAATTCTGGTCAAACTCTGGACCACTCTTGAAGTTGCCATTGCTTCAATTCCCAAAATGGAAGTTTAGGCCATGGATATTTACATAGTTAGTGAAAGACTTTCAGAATTCCACAGACAGATTCTTGGCAAAACAGGACTGGAAGAAGATGCACTCAGATCATAAAATAATGTTGGAAAATCTTCCCAGGACAACATCAGCCAATAACTTCACTTATTCTCTGTCCAAAGTGTGAGTTTCTTACAGGACCAGGCCAGTCATTAAGAACATGATGCATTTAAAACAGAATAAAAACATCAACTGGTAAAACAACAGGAATCTCCTGACAGGTCAGATTATTATTTGTTCCTACCTTACAGTTGAGAAAGCTTATATCAAGGAAATCTTCATGCATATGCATCATGTTTGTAAACATATTAAGTACAAACATTTTTCAAGTCTTAAAGTTAATGGCTTTTTCTTTCAGTTTAACATTGTTGTACTTCTTTTCATTTGAAAACAAAAACATCTTTTCAAGGGATAACATCATATTTATCAAACTAGTCCCTATAGTTTGCTCCATGAGTAACTGAGGGCCAGATGCTGCCAACTTTTTTCACAGCAAGTTATAATTCATGGCCCCTGTAAAATGCATCTCTCACAAGATAAAGGCATTTCTCCACCTACACAGAAATATCTCACCTAAAAAGAGAAGAATAGAGTAAGAAATACCAGAATAAAGAGTACCAAAAGTCTAAGTGGCTGATCCTACAGCCAGTCTTCTCTTGTGTCAAATCTCTACCAGAGGTTGAACATTCCTCTGGGATGTTGGGACATCTCGGGCCTTGAGGCTGGGACAAGAGGAGACTTGTTAAGTTGGTTAAGACTCCTTAACTACATGTGAGGATTTGTTCATTTGCCCTTGAATCATGGGCCTCTGACAGGTGACAGAAGTAAATCTTGGATTGGAAGATGTTCTGTGTCAGCTCCCTAGACAGCTTGTATTACAGTAGGGAATTATTTAAGCCATTTAGACTATTTTTGATACCTATCCCTTTCAAACCTGATTGTAATTTGCTTTGGCATTCTGCTTTGGGAAAATTGTGCCAACTGGGGACAGAGGAAGAAAATAAAGGTACAAAGAAAGGTACCAGGCAGAGTGCATGCAGCTAATGACTGAGAGGAAGTTGAGCACTGGATGAAAATACAATGGAACCCATGTAAGTGCCACAATGCCAGCAAAGGTGGATTGTGTCATTCTCCTTGAAACAAATAGAAGGTACAGATAATTTTTCTGCTAAAGAATCATCTCTGATTGTTTGTGCCACAGAGGCAGATAAATGCCAAAAAGATAGATCCCTCTGCCTCTGAGATACTGTCCTATATAGTATAAAGTTAATAGCAAAGTAATAACGAGCCTCCAGTCCTGACATAAAATATAAAGTTATGCTTGCTAGATGCAAGCTTCATGATCTATAACCTGTAAATCCCTGTGATCATAGCACAAGAAGCCTCTACCACACTGGTAAAAGAAGGGCAAAATGCCTTCAAAAACCTGGACAGCTTTTCACCAGGAGTACACCATATTTTCAGCCTAATTTTGCACATAAATCAGGAAATAATATAGGTTTTCTCATGGCTGGTGGCCTAATGATACAATATATATATATTTTGTGATAAGGGCTTAAATTTCTGAGAAACCAGATCTGCACTCACATAACAGGTACAGACAAGAAGGGTAAATACAAGAATTTGCATTTCTTCTACTTCCCCATCCTAAAATGACTGTTTACCATTTGTGTGGTTGCATTGACTATGAGTCCTAGATATATGCAAGATCCCAATGTGTCACATGGCAGGGCAATAAAAAACAAAAGGTAATTCCTATCCTCTTGATAACAATGATTAATTTTTTATAAAGAATTAATTAATTAATTGATTGGTTGATTTCTTAGTCCACATGTGTTAAACTTGTGCCAATATGAAAAAATTCTTCAAAGCTCCAGAAAAACAGAAACTGTTAATTACAACTGAAGCATATAGCTTCTATTCCAGTCATTGTAATTGCTCATGCTATCATTCAGAATGTAATAATAAGTTATTATATTTACTAAATTACTTTTATTGGTCACAAAAAATACAAACTTCCTGCAGTGAATGGGGACTGTGGTAGTTCTCTTCCACAAATTTATGTTCCTTGTTATTAGAAAAAAGAATTCTGAAAGTAGGATTACTAACTAGACTTGCAAGGAAATTTTGGCCATGAATATATATATATTTTTTAGAGCTTATCTGTTTCAAGATATTGCCTGACCAGCACTGAAAATCCCACCTTTCTGAAAGCATCAGAATCTCTTCCAAATATGGTTGCTTTAAATAAACTGAAAACAGGGTGGAAGAATGGCTTCAGGCTCTCAAGAAAGAGAGTAGCTGCTCTCCAGGAAATTACACATTTAGATGGTATATGTCCTGAATGAAGATTAGTTTATACAGAGACATAATAAAATCTCCCACTGTGATTCCTTTACAAAATCCATGGAAAATTCATGATGTAACAACTATAGCTTCTCATTTGTTAGCCATTGCTTTCCACTGTACATTAGACAATGGTCACTTAACTCACACAGCAATTCCTGATGATATTACATTATCCTCATGATAGTTAGTAAACCAAAAAAACTACAGTGGCTTAAACAGCAACACTTCTACGTCTGTTTGAACAAAATCTATTCAAATAGTCAAACACTTACAAGGAACTACTAAAAAGCACAATTAAGGTAGAATGTATTAATAAATGTTTAATACTTACACTTTTTCTGGTCTTCTGAAACTAAGAACCAATTTAATTTTGCCTGCTATTAAAATTTTATAACCAGGTGGTAGGAAAGCTTTACTAATTCTGGAAGAGAAATCTTGCTTTACATGCCAGCCATGTGGTAACTCTTAAAGTTGCACCTATTAATTACAAACTATCTTAAAATTACGAAAGGGCAACTGAAACAACACTAGCTTTCAACTATGCTTCAGTCCAAAAAAATGGATTAATTTATATGTAGTCTCTAATTTTCACCCAGGGACATTCTAGAAGTCTCTTGCAAAATCTTCACAGTAGGTAATCTATTTGGGCCTTGGAAAAAAAAATTAGTAGACTTAGTATTCATTGAAAGAAGAAAGCCAGTCTTTACAATTCTACTTCCTTCAGAAACAAAACCCAAAAAACCCAAACCCACCAAAAATACCCCTCACTCCCCCCCAAGCAATTATTCAGACTCCCAGCTAACAGATTCGACGCAGATCCTGGGCTTCCCGATTTCACAAAACCGAGAAAAAGCAAAGCAAACAATGAGCCAATGTATTATTTGTGCTGTAACGTGCTATTTGACTTGTGTTACTCCCCAGTGCAGAGGGACTCCCTTGCTGGGGAAAATATAGAGAAGAGTAAAGACAGCTTTACTGACCTGTGTGCTGCCGCCGATGCTTGGTGAGGGCATGACGTGTCCCGCCGGCAAAGCCACAAAGGTCACAGAGGAACGACTTCTCGCCTGTTGCAACAATAAACAGATGAGGGACTGCGGAGGTCACAGATCATTAAAACATATCTATCAAGGCTTTCAGGGTTACTAATTCCTCCAATCAAATGTTTCCATGTAAATATGTCAAATGGGAATGAAATTACCACTGCGGTTTATTGACTGTGATAAAATCTGAAAAGCACCACTGAACATAATTACATACTTGTCAGACCCATAAAAATTAGCTTTATTATCAATGGAATGGTTTTGTACAACTTCATTTCTGTTAGATGTCTTCCAGATGGGGCTGCTTTATGCACTTGAACAGTTTTTATGCATATCCTGATTTTTTACAATTCCCATACATCTGGCCTTTCTGTGCTGAGTAAAGATTGCCTGGAAAAAAAAAGTTAATATACTGTATATATGATTCTGCTAAATAAAATATATTTAATTTACTAACAAATTAAAGGTACTGAGAAATTTTCAACAGACTAGGTCACAGTCATCTTTAGTTACCTTCTATTTATTAATAAGTATTACATTATTTTCTCGAACACAAGAACAGTGCAGGCAACAATAAAAGCCAAATTATTCAGTACCAGTGGCAATTCAGCACTGTTTATGTTTCTAAAGTTTTCATGACATAAAGAAAACAGGTCTGGGGATTGCTACTGAAATTGCAGCAGAACTCACATTGTTCGTCTTCAAATGATAATTCTTCATTCCAAACCTCTGGACCAATTTGAGAGATTTTGGCAAGCTCAATACTCATTAAAAGTGTATAAATGCCCTCTTTTTAGTTTGTTTTTTTTTTTTAACAGAAGCTAGGATTTTGCCCTGTTGCCTATAAATACAGTTTATTATTTCACAGCAATATTTTTACTTAGTATGTGCTAAGATGCACAGAAATATCAGCCCATAAAGGCCACATGGAAGGTCATTATGAATTAGTAACTCGAAGCTCAGGTATGGCCTTGATAACCTGAGATAAGACTGAAATTTTTGTTGTTTTTTTTTTTTTTTTATAAGAATCCTATTAGTCATGTGGAGCCAAATGGTCTCCTTTGACAGGAACACAGCAGAGAAGGGGCTGGTGGGGCAATGATGCTGAATTCATTGAAACCAACAGTCTCCTTCCAATTCTGCCCCGTGGGGAAGGAAATGTAGTTCCTACAGAAGACAGCGGGGTTAAGAGGTCCGGTGTCAAATTACCAAGTCTTCCTGTGGACACAGAAGGATGAAAACCTCCACGCTGTTTATTCCCACATAACCAGGCACAGGAATACACAGAGCTTCTGGAAAGGCACAGTGCCTCAGTTAACTTTGGATGCTGTTCATACAATCCAGAGACCATCTCGTGAGTGGGAGCTCCCAGGAGAGCCCCGCAGGGACCAGCTGCCCTCTCCCACCACTGCCTCAGTGAGCTCTCTGAGGAACCCCAGCTCCTCATCCCCGCTGCCCCAGGGCCCTGCGATACCAGGAGGAAAGCAATTCCACCTTTCCAAGGCAGCTTGAATCCTACCACTAAAATGGGATGACAAAAGTGCTGATAAACCTCTGCCATGTAGCAAGGCTATGAAATGCAATGGGCAC
>VZRX01023969.1:0-12500 GCA_013398075.1 Notiomystis cincta | reverse complement strand
AATTTTCCCAAAAAAAAATTATTTTCACAAGCACAGAGTAAAAGATAAAGAAGACTTGTGTACAGTTCTGCTATATCCCAAAGGCAAAAAAAAGAAAAAGTAAAAAAAAATATATATACCCTGAATTGAAAACAGACTTTCAAATTACTATATCACTTGATCACTGCTTAGTGGCACTAGCGAATGACAAATATAGCTAAATACTTCCAAATGCACAGTAAAAAAATATCATGTCCGTATATCTCCCTGACAGGTCTTCATGCATTTCACATTTCAAAAGCATGACAGGGATCTTATTTCTAAGATAAATTCCCCTATCTACTTATTTCCTCGTGTATTTATTGTGGATCTAACCTTCTACTACAAGAAATAAATAAGCAGGTTAAGTAGATGCTATCTTTTAACAAATAGTTTCTTCAGACTGTATTACAACTTTATGAATGTAAAATAAATCCCTCATTTTTAAATCCACCAAGACATACATTTAACAGCATTACATCTATTGAACCTCAATGTGTACTCTATTATTCACACACAATAAAAATGTTAAAATAACACTGAGAGTCTGTCTTTGAAGTGACAAAAGCCAGAAAAATCAGAATTAAAGGTGCAACTCCATCTCTAACGAAACCCCGTGTGTGCCTGTGGTAGCAGTCCAAATAGGGTTTTCTGACCTTTCTTAAGCTTTGTATTCCTTTTTTTTTTTTTTTTTCAGTTTTTCTCCTCTAATGGAGAAGGATAGAAAAAGATCAAAAGAGGCTTCAGAGATGATAGTGATTTCTGTCTGTCTCAGGTTCAGACAGTAGAGCTGCTTAGGGACTTCAATTTACATATTTTTGTAAATAAACAGGCATTATTTGTTTCTCGGTGTCTCCAGACATAGAGAAAGAAAATAATACCTAATACTGCTGCTTTTCCTGATGGTCTGCACCCACTCCCAGTTAGTAAAAGCCCTTATAAGAATTTTTCTCAAAGAGAAGGTTGCAGTACCACCAATTCTCACAAACTGGTTGGCAGTATCAGCAGCAGAGTGTGGTTTACAAGGAATATAAATAAAAGTATCTACCCACAGTTTTACAAGGAATTTTTTTTTCCATACTCTTCCTAGTTCATTCAACACACAGGATGGCTCTGCTCTGCAAGCCTCAGTTGGTGGTGAAATCTTTCACCCTTTAGAATACTTCACACACAAAGTTCTCTAATTTTCCCCCCCTCTGGATAATAACTTCCACACATGAGCTCCAGTTTAATTGTTAAATTTCATGTTTTCCTACAGAGAAAGCAATCACAACTAAAGAAATTAATTCCAAAATTTGAAAAATGCACTTTCATATGATCCATCAATAGGGCCCAAGTTTCTGCTACTTTTTATTATAATATCACAACAACAATCCTTTAGATGAACCAAAGGAGGAAATGGAGACTGTGCTAGATCACAACAGAAGTTGCTGAGGGCACAAGAATAACTAATATATGCCATGTGGAACTCCTCCTTCTAGCTGAAAATATACACATTAGTTCACCTACTTTTCTGTCCCTACATACCTGCCCTCTCTCTGCCTTCCCTTACCTTTTCCTAATACTGTGTTCAGTTATGTTTTTCTCCTCTCAGTGCCCATTTTTGCCACCTTCCTTGCTGCTACTTAAAACATCATACACACAAATGCAACCCTCTATCCTTACTCTTAACCCATAATGTCCATACTGACAAATTTATAGTCAACCAAACAAGGGTATCTTATAGTGTAAGAAAAATTAAATTTCACTCAAAAATACATTGTATGGATAAAATTAGCATATAGGAAGCATACATGCTCTTTCCTCTTCACAAGTCAAATTTTCCAGGTATGGTTACACAAGAACTGAGTACAATTGATGTTTCATAATTTCTGGATTGGAAACCACATAGATCTTCGGCCCTGAAATCTGATGGAAAGCTGGATTTACAGGACCTGAATAATTAAAAAATAAGAGAGCAGATAGGCAGGGAAGGGGTTTTGAAAATTCCATAGTGATTTTTCAGAACTGAATCCATACACTTACTAATTCAAATATTATTATACAAAGTCTATGGAGAAGTTATTGATGATATAACTGTACCGATTACCTCACACCTTCCTAATAAGCACCTACTAGAAATAAAAGCTACCTAAATTATATGTAGAGAAAGGAAATATTCTTATCCTCAATAGTCTTGGAAGTACTTAAGCAGACTGTTATAGCAGTGGGATGAAAAGCTGTACAACATGTCAAAAGCAACACTGAAGTGTGTACCATTCCTGCAGGTTACTAAACTGGATTATGACCTTAAACGGCAAGTGAAAATCCAACAAGTGAATACATTTCTCTAAGTTCTTGAAGTTTGCAGCATTTATCTGGCTTCATTCATTTGACAGCACAACCTGCTGTCAAAATATGTGTATAAATTTTAAAAAGTAATCCCACCACTAAACTGTACCTGTTGTTAAGCCTTTAAAAAAAAATGGGTTCCGTTAAGTAGCTAACAAAGGGCAGTTTGAAACATGCAGTTTTCCTCAGGAAAGAATACTTGCATGAGAGAATTGCATAGTGATGCCTTAAAAACAAATGCACCTTGGAAAACTGAGCAATGTGTGAGATGATGTATTTGTGCAAAAAAAAAATCTACAAATTCAACCCAGTTGTTTGGATGGGTCTAAAAACTTGACTACATCACATTCTGGACAGCACTCAATGTTTCTTCAGCTGTGAGGGGAAAAAAAGTGTTTTCAAAACTGCCATCACCTCAAGTCTGAGTCTTAACAGAAGATTGTTCTGACTTCTGCATCAGTAATAGGTTACGTGCATCCATTTCTGACCTTTGCTTCAGTCTGAAATATCACCAATTTCAAATTTACCCATCCTAACACTCTGGGCTGAATGCTTCACGTCACAGAAGTGACAAAATTGGCCCATTGCATTCAGTAGAGCAGCAGAGCAGAGGAGAATGTAGGGCTGTAGCTACAGGTGGGTTAACGATTGCACGGGTGCTATACACATCAGAGCAGCACAGATCTGATTCTTCAGTCTCTCTTCTGACTCTGCAGTACACTTTGAGGTGAAATGTAGTGAAAATTTACTCTTGTTACTTTCTTAAGCATTTATACTTCTGAAGAGAGCCAGTTTCTCTGTTGAGGTGGCAGCTACTATTTCTACATCATTGCTTTTCAGAATAGAAGCATACTCTACATTTGTATCTTTCAAATTAAAAACATTTTTAACGTAATCCAGCATAAATGAAGTAGGACTAAAGGTTACTCTCCGTGAGGAAAACAGCAGTGTGAGCCAGCTGAAAGACATGATGCAACCACCAGACACAGCCTCTTGATTCCCATTGTATTCATTAATGCATAATGGAAAGTTTTAAATTTATCATCTTCCACAGTGTTATAATATTCTGTCAATTTTGTAACATTAATCTTGCTGCAGAGCTTTTTATAACATAGAATCACTTAAAACAGTGTCACAGCCTACTGTTTAATGCACATAAAGGTATGTTTCATTAACACTACTCTATGAGTTTTTACTAGGACAAATATATAATGTATAAAAAACTGAACATCTGTATCTAATAGTAGTGATTCAAAAGCTTTTATACCAATAAAACTTACAGTTTCATTTGAGCACACTTTTTTTTCTTTACCTAGAGGATGCTAGAACACAGTGATGGAACAGAAACCCTGTATTAAGACAATCTAATAGAATGGTGCTATAAAATGGGCAAATTTTTGCAGTTCCATTACCTTTATCAGTTGTCCTCCATCATAAATTTCTCAGTTTTTACTGCAGTACATGTGACAATGTTTTTAACCAAGAAAAGCTTGGTCTACCCTAAAACTGTTCTGGATCTATTTATCCAGATGCTAAAAAACCTCTGGAATTATATTTGATTCTGGGGGGAAGAAATTCTGGAAGATTTTGAACTCTGTGTAAGAAGATAAATCACTTGACCAAATGCTCTACAGAGTATTTTACATAAACACAAGCAGCTCATGGCATTCAGGTGGATGAAGAATAGAAGGAAAAACTATAATTGTAAGTCAGTCTATGAATTACCCTGCATGGGACTTATCCAAATGTTTGTAAAGACAGATCTTTCATTTTTAAGAGCAATAGACACTGCACTGGAGTTTAGTACATCAGATTCAAATCACGAGCACCTTCATGGTCGTAAGCATAGGCTCTGCTATCAAATGTTTGCACAATTTTAGAGAAAGAGATACCTTCTGATACCATATTTGTTCCTAATGTTACATCAAGATGCCATTTACATCCTCAGGACATCTCCAAAGATGGGTGCAATTGAACTAAAACTTGTCTTTAGAAAAATATTTTTAACTTCATTAGAACCATTACCTATCTTCTAGGATATTAGAAATTTCCCTCAGTATCTTTTGAAAGTAGAACAAAAATACATATAAACAAGTATATTGAACTCAAAACTATTGGGACCTTGAATGACTGTTTCTTGTTTCTCAAAGACAAAACAGCTCCTGCACTGTAAGAATGGTTTTGATATTTGCTGTCAATTAGGGTCTGAATTTTTTTGGGGTGGGGGTCATATTTTGGATATCTAGCAGGTCCCCACCGTAAAACTAGCAGCTTACAGCAGAAAAGCAACATCTACAGTGACTTGTGTCATTGGAATAAATAAATCCCAATAGCCAATACAATCAACTGACAGACTCATGGATGCTTGAAAAGCCATGGTACACATCAATTTTTAACTAAATCTTATTGTCCTCTCTCAGACAGAACACCCACTCATGTAAGAGCTGACCTCTTATTCTAATGTGTATTTGCAGGAGATACTGTTAAGATGGAGTTTACTGTACATGAAATGAATAATTTAAGCCTCGAGCAGAGTTTTCCCATGGCAATTTTCTCTTCAGGATGAACATCTAACCAAGTCTAAGTCAAACTAGATTGAAAATTAATCAAATAAAATATTTCTAAGGAAACCCCAAAACTCTACCACACCTGAGTAGACAAAATAGTTTACTTTCTTTTAGGGTTCTGAATACTCCTATGTTCATGTGTATATAACTTTATAATATAAAGAAATTGCATCTCTGTATATTCATCAAGTGCAGGAGAAGATCAGTGCTCTTTGCACATTTGCAATCAGGTACTTTGGCAGTTCTCACATTTCTTATTTTTCTGCCACATTAAAGTCTTCTACCTTTGCATTTTATCCTTCTATCCAAAAAACAGCCCAGCACATAGTAACTAGAAACCAGCATATGCCGATTCTTACTCTGGCCGACAATTAATTTCCAATCTAATTAAAATCTTTATTAAAAATATATATTTATAAAACTCTAGAGGTCTTTCAAAAGTGATGAAAACTACTCTGTTGCTAACAAAACCAAGGAAACACAATGAGTTTAATTTAGGTCACAGTGACATCAGAGAGGTTTATTTATTGCCAGCTTTGTTGCATCCAACAAAGCTTTAATCTGTGACATGCTGTAGCTTGTAAAACAGCAAAGTGGTATGGTATCAGAGAAACTACACCATGCCATACATTTCTAAAAATGTCTGGTGTCAAGCACATTACATTCAGCAACATCATCAAGAAGAAAGGGAAGCGATTTTTGGGGGGTTGTTTTTTGTGTTTTCAGTTTACATTTACAGCTGAAACAGCCTTTGAAAATTCCTATGAAGACTTCACATACTGAGAGACAGCTGCTTTTTTTGTAGTTGGAGATGATGAGAGTACAATGTTTTTATGAAGCTGAAAATCAGGGCAGACCTTAGGTTTTACAAAGGGAAAGGGTGAGAATCAAGACTTGGTTCTGTGAACTGCAGAGCTCATCCAGTAGCTGGCAGATACACCTCGGAAGGACAGAAGGGTGAGAAAATCAGATTTCAGCACGTGCAGGACAAGGGCGGTTTGGCTCGTTCAAGCCAGGGTTCCATCAGGGTATTAGGGGAACAAAAGAATGCAGTGGGCTTTGGGTACCAAAACCCCTCCAACTCCTGCCACATTTGGGCATTGACAGCCTGAGACTCCAGGGGCTCTTTTGGGAGCACCTTGGGAAGGGTTAAAGCCATAGTGAGCAGATTAACAGAGCTACAGTGGCCTGCTGGACATGTGGCTGTGGGGGGTGTGACTGAGAGAGAGGCTTTAACAACTGCTCCGCCTGCCTGAAAAGAAGGGTCCTTTTCATTTCAACCAAATGCCTATTGGGAAGTTTATGTATTTGTAGTTCAGCTACTTCTTAATTACATTTAACATATGCTGCCATACTGCAGATTACTTAAAATATCACACTTATTCAAAGCCACATGCCAGTGATAGTTTGTATCTGGTGGTTAATTTAACCCGAGTTCAGCTACCAATGCGAAAAGTTCACCTGCTTGAGAGAAGCCCAGATTTCCCTGTTTGTTCCTAAACCTTCCCAGCATGGTCTAGGTCTGATTAAGAGTCAGTTCCAGGGTAAGCCTGTATGCTGCAATGCTAAAAACCACACAAATCACCACTTTAATTTTGACAACTGCACTTTAGGAGTTTTTTCTAAAATAAAAAATTAAAAAAAAATTTAAAAATAATACCATTGCTAGCAGAACTAATAAAAATTAATTTGCTATGGATATGTGGTTAGTATGTATCCTCTTTAAATTGAGAAGAAATAAGAGGAAATTTCCTCAGAGCTAGAATAAGCTTTTTTTTTTTTTTTTTTTTAAATTTTAAATCAAACTGCTCAATCAAACAAGCATTTTACAGAAAAAAAATTATTAAAACTCAGAATCTTTCCTAAATCAGTTTTTATTCAATTAGTGTTTGTTTTTTTAAAAAAAATCCTTACCTTTTTTTTTTTTAATTTACATTTAAATGAAATCATATTAATTAAACCTGTCANAGCACCTTGGGAAGGGTTAAAGCCATAGTGAGCAGATTAACAGAGCTACAGTGGCCTGCTGGACATGTGGCTGTGGGGGGTGTGACTGAGAGAGAGGCTTTAACAACTGCTCCGCCTGCCTGAAAAGAAGGGTCCTTTTCATTTCAACCAAATGCCTATTGGGAAGTTTATGTATTTGTAGTTCAGCTACTTCTTAATTACATTTAACATATGCTGCCATACTGCAGATTACTTAAAATATCACACTTATTCAAAGCCACATGCCAGTGATAGTTTGTATCTGGTGGTTAATTTAACCCGAGTTCAGCTACCAATGCGAAAAGTTCACCTGCTTGAGAGAAGCCCAGATTTCCCTGTTTGTTCCTAAACCTTCCCAGCATGGTCTAGGTCTGATTAAGAGTCAGTTCCAGGGTAAGCCTGTATGCTGCAATGCTAAAAACCACACAAATCACCACTTTAATTTTGACAACTGCACTTTAGGAGTTTTTTCTAAAATAAAAAATTAAAAAAAAATTTAAAAATAATACCATTGCTAGCAGAACTAATAAAAATTAATTTGCTATGGATATGTGGTTAGTATGTATCCTCTTTAAATTGAGAAGAAATAAGAGGAAATTTCCTCAGAGCTAGAATAAGCTTTTTCTTTTTTTTTTTTTTAAATTTTAAATCAAACTGCTCAATCAAACAAGCATTTTACAGAAAAAAAATTATTAAAACTCAGAATCTTTCCTAAATCAGTTTTTATTCAATTAGTGTTTGTTTTTTTAAAAAAAATCCTTACCTTTTTTTTTTTTAATTTACATTTAAATGAAATCATATTAATTAAACCTGTCATTTGCTAAAAATTTCAAAAAGAAAACAAAAATAAAATCCCCTAAAGGACAAGTAAGACTATACACTGAAAATCACAAACTTGATAAAATAATAATAATAAAAATGGCAATATGCTTTTTATTTCATCTCTGCAGTTGATAACACTACAAATTGGTTTTTACAAAGTTATTTATTTTGGTATTTTATTTAGATAAATATTTGTACAGTCTTATACAAGAATGACTGCTGGTTTGTGATTTTAATAGCTTCTCAGAATAAGAGTCCACAGTTGTCACAGCAGAGCAATACCAACTTATGGTATGATTTTACTGACATCAGTAAAATATCAGACAAACTCAGTTTGACTCAAATCAGCTATAAGCAGTATTTTTTTCCTAAACCTAATATTATTATAATGCGATTTTTCATTATTAGTCCAATTCAACTTGTATTGAAGTCAATGAGATTATACTGAGTTCTCTAAGTATTAGATCAGGCTCTACGATGATGCTGCAGCTACCACGAAAGAAGTCTTGTCAAAAGGACTAAGATAAAGTACATCAAGCTTATATTGTTAACAAATTACTAGTTTATTAAAAACTGAGTTTCTAAATTCTCATTTACTTTTCATCTGTTTGTTTATTGTATCTCAGCTAGTATACTGAAAATAACTGTTCATTTTCATTTTACATGAACTGTTTCAGTCACTTTCATTTTCATGGTTTTGTCCACTGGCATAATATTCACAACAGTTTGCCAAAATCACTGGAAGATGCTTAAACTCAACTAAAATATATGCCTTATACTTGCAGCAAGGGGAAGACTGATACTGACCTGAAAAGATTTTACAGTATTTTATACAAAATTTTCAATTTTATCATTGGTCAAGCTATCAAGACCTCTCTGAGTACTGGTTTTGCAAGGTTCTCTTTTTATTTCCTTGTGATTTAGGTAAAATACCATAGCACTCAGCTGGCAGAAAATACTGTATTAGATTGACTTAACACTATTTGTGATAATAGTGGAACCGCAAAACAGCGAGAGATGATGAGACTGATATAATTGTTTTAATATAACATGCAAAAATGTTGCACATGTGGAACAGGAGAATTGAGAGCAAAGAGGAATATTATATGTCTGAGAAAACAATGAAAATCCAGCTAAAATTCATGGTCTTTTTAATATCACACATTTTGCTAAAATGCCAAGTGATACTCAGAGCACTGTGGTGAGTCTTAAATCACATATATTCTGCTACTGTAAAAACTGCACATTCAAAAATAATTAAAGCCAATATGTCTAAACTACAACACACAAACTGATGTACAATCTCATTAAAAATATACTGAGATGTCTGTAGAAAGCATCCCAGGATTCAACAGGAAAAATGTCTATTTGGGAGTATTATATAGTATTTATCACTATTTTAATGTAATGCTTATCACTAATGTGCCAGCAGAAGCTTTCTTCTCAGAAGGTTAACTCTTTGAATTAAACAAAAATTAACACATGGAAAGTGCTTAATTGTTGTTCTCTCCTATTTTTAAACAGAGGAGGTGCGTAACATTATCAAGATATGCATGTATTTTTAATTAAGATTGTATCATTCAAGGTTGTGATTCCGAAGCCAATTTACTATTTCGAAATGCAGTTCTTCTAAATATAAACACAAGAGGATCAGAGCATTGTTGCACAAATCATTATGATTTTAACAGCTGTTCATTTATGGTCTCCATCATTTTGGAAACAATAGGAACCTGAACAATTGACTTTATGTACAGAAATGTATTCTTCTGCCAGGTACGTTCTCCTAATCGGTCATGTTGCTCTTATGTCTTACCTCCTTATGACCTGGAGATTAATTTTCTTAAGGTCCTTCCCATGAATTCTAAAGAAGGTTCATTATTATTTTTTAAATAATGGGTCCTACCTACTTAAAAAAAAAAAATATTACCAGAACTGTGAAGTTTAGGATGTAAATAAGAATTTCAATTGTTCACAGTCTCATACTAAATCTTCAGATTGACAAAACAGTAGATTTTCAGTACATCAGATTACCTTTATTAAACTACATTTCAGATGTATTTCAATCATATTTATTACCCTTTAAAATTAAATGAAATCAGAAGATTTAGGAGATTAAATGCCATTAAAAAGGATTAGACTATCTTCCTTATTATAGTGGGGTATTATTTCTACATTTTCTTTTCAGTCTGTCCATACCAAAATATGCCCCTACCAATAACAAAGAAGTATTTGGTAAATTTAGATTATGGACTGCCTATTATTTATTACAAAATAACTCAGAAACCACTTTTGAATAATAATTTCTATGACATAAATTTTGTGGAGTTCAACATACTTAATCTAAGTAGATGATCTTACTTGATCTAAGCAGGATATTTTTCCAAGTCAGGTCTGGTCTGCTGAACAATCAGGCAAATGACAGTGCAATACCAGTGATAAACCGTTACCTGTCCCTTAAAATTTCTGAAAGAAACAGACCTTTCTCATATTTGGTGGCACTGAAACTGATACAAACACCCAGAACAGAATTTTCTTTCACTCTCTGTAACTGCTGTCTTTATCAATCAATCTGATTATTTCTCTGTTCAGGAAGCCTGCTCGGATGTTGTAAATAAAATATCAAATTTTAACATTGGATTTTGAAGGACTCTTATTTCTAGACCTTTTTCCAAGCTGTAAGGTTGAGGGTGCTAAACATGCTTGCTCTTCACATACTTATCCCAGGGTGTTGTCTGCTCTTTTAGCTGGAAGCAAACCTCTAGTAAATTCCTATTTATCTCCTTGCCAATCAAGAAGTGAATGACTGACAGTAACAGAGCCTTATCTACAACTCCTGTCTGTGGTGCATTCTGCTAAATGATGTCATCGCTCCAGCAAGAGAAAATAAGCAGATTATTACAGTGACTAGAAGCAAACTAAACATTTGGATTTTTGCATGGACAGATTTACACACTGTCTGTCAGATAAAGCACAGTTTGCCTGCTGCTTACACAACAAGAATGTGCCTGACAGCTTCTTCCCAGCTTTAGTATCTGATTACATAAATAGGCCATTCCCCACCATTCCTAAAGACTGACAGTCTGTCTTAGTTTAAAGAGCAATTTCTGACTATCAGCCTTTCTGTCTTGCACACAAGGCTGATTATCATCAAGGCACTTCCTGGAGGTCCAATCAGTTGTTTTTTCTCTTGAACTCATGACGTTACAAAACTTGTAGCCACAAAAATATTAAGAAAATGAAAAATTCTTCTGTAAAAATTTACAAGCAGCAACCCAAAACTTACATTCAACATCACAGTGAAAACTGTTGCTGACTTCTAGGAGGATTTAGAGAAAGATTTTAGGTAACCACTTTTTTCATTTTCAGAATTACCACATTTGAAGAAAAAACAATCTTAAAAAAGACAAGGAAGTAAAACAAAACAAACTGAAAAACAAAAACAAAAAAAACCCCACCTACTCACAAGTAACAGGTAACTACTCCTCTGCATCATATTAAAAAAACAAAAAACAAAAATAAAAAAGGCACCTTTTCATAAATATGTCTCAGCAATTCATAAAACAGCTTTGTTGTCCAAGTCTGCAGTGGCCCTTCCCAATTTAACTTCAAAACTGTCATAGAAACGATCTTCATAACCTTTTGTTTGTTTTTGTATTAGCTGTGCAACTGTTAGTCTTTTTTAATAATTCTGCTTTTCCAAATCATACCTCAATAAAACCATGCTTTAAATTAGATGCATTTTACTGTTGCTGTTGACTCAAATATTTTTAAGGTACGAGCATGTAAAAGACATGCCATTTTTCACAGCTAAATGTATGCAGGTGTTAATGAACTTATTTAAAAAATGGTTCTGAGCACCGAAAAGGGTAAACACATAATAACTCTGCTGTTTACAATGGTAAACAATTGCAAGTCATAACCACAATATTGTTCCTAGTTATTTCAGCTATAACTTGCAAGGCTTCATAGCCAGACAAACCAGATGAAATATGTTGCTGCAGGTCTGCTCTGATGGATCCCTCTGAAATATCCACATTATTGCTTTTATTTTATTATGTACCACACTTCATAACTGTACACAGCAGACTACAATAAAAACTGCACTACACTCCTTTAAGTACTTATTAAATAGGTCAAAAAGTTACCATAACAAATAACTTGCTCTACTCAGGGTCCATTAATAACACATCTTGTTGGGATTCTAAAATAAACGGGGAAAAAAAGAACAGTGAAGAAGTATCTGTTATTTGACGCTGCTGCCTAACCATTTGCACTTACAATGCACAGTATTATTTGTCACAGCATTACCCAGTCACTGCTGTTTAAAATATCAGCATTGACACAAGATGGAAAATTGTGCTACACACAGGTTTGGGTAAAGGGCAGGAAAAAATTTTGATCCTACAGGTAAGGCCATCTTATTTGCATAGATAAGAAATGCCACAAAGCCTAGTGCTTCCCTAAGGATAGGAGCCATGAGATCCAGGACTGTGTTTTACCTGCACAAAATATTTTCCCCCTCGCAGTAATGTTGTTAAAATACTAATTCCTCAGTCTAGGCAGAATACTGGAAAGGAGAAAACCAGCAGATCCTGGCAGCAGAGAGAGATGTGGGAAAGCTGGACAGACATAGGAAGCTGCTTCAACGCGTGGGAGCTGCTGCATGCTGAGGCCACAGAGGGGCAGGAGGACGTGACTGCCAGATGAACAGAGGGAGTCTGGGAGGCTGCAGGGAAACAAGAGCCATGAAACACGGAAGGAAGGAAGGAAGGAGGG
>VZRX01023963.1:0-19759 GCA_013398075.1 Notiomystis cincta | reverse complement strand
CGCGGTGCGGGTGCGTCGCCCGGGCGGCCCCTCCTTGGCACCCGGCGCTGCCCATCCCGGGGTCCGCGGAGGATCCCGGCCCCGGGGCGCTCCGCAGGTGGGGCCGGTAGGGAACCCCAGCCCTCTCCTGGGCCGGTGCAGCGCCCACGGCCGGGAGCGGCTGCCATGGGGTACCCGTCCCGTGGTGGCTGCTCCCCTCCTGCCGCTGGGCACGGCTGGTACAGGCCGTGCATGCCCGGTTCTTGCTGCCCGCTGCCATTCGGTATCTCACCCGTGCTCAGCCCACACAGGCTTGCCTGTGCCAGCCAGGGAACCACGCAGCGAGTGTGAAATGCTGGGCCTCGCTCCTGCCACCCCGCTCCTGCCACCCCGCTTCCGCAGGCACAGAGGAAGTGCTGGGCCCCACGGGACGGTGCTGAGCTCCGTCACCCTGGCCATGAGCTGAGGAGCTCGGCAGCGCTGAGGCCAGGCAGCCCTGGGGGTCTCACTGGGCAGCACAGAGCCCAGCTCTGGCCTCTGCACAGTGAATAACCAGCCTCAGTCATGATCCATGCTGGCGTGCTGTTGGCTGTGGGTGGCCCTGCCCTGCTGTCCCCCAAACCACAGAGCTGCGCCAGGGCAGCCTCCCAGGTCCCTGTCCCTACAGGTTTGGCAGGGCAGAGGCAGAGGCAGAGATGCAGGGTCAGGGCTGGGTGGGTCACATCAGGGAGCGTTACCAGGACACACAGCTCTTGTGGGGGCTCCCCGAGCTGGGCTCCCTTCACCCAGCAGCTCCTCAGCACCGTGGCCATGAGTGAGGCCGATGCTCCCAGCCCTTGGGTGTGCACACACTCCTTCCCTGTAGCTTCCCAGCCAAGCTGTCCTTGCACCAGGCCGGCCTGGCCTGGCCTCACACACCTCTGCAAATCCAGCAAGCATCCAAAACATCCTCTGGGCTTCAGCTGTAGGAGGGGACACGGTGCCCTCACTCCCATGGCATGCCAGCCTCAGTGTGTCTGCAGAGCAGGTGTCAGGTCACCGAAATCTCGGTTGGATGAGTGTTTGGCTGTGAATCCCAGGTTCAGATGAGTCACTGGCAGCAGGGAGTGTGTGTGCCTGTGTGGTGTGGGTGCTGGGACACCTGGCTGTGCAGGACATGGCATCCTCCAGGCAGGGACATCCTCGTCACCACTGCCCTGGTGTTGGTTCCATTGTGGTGGAGTTCTGAGGGACCTCACCCTGGTGTGCAGGGAGAGATCTGCTGTGCAAGGTGGCCTTTCCAAAAGGCTTTTCCCATTCAGGCGTGAAATGTATCCTTGGAAGTGAGGCCACGCACTCCCCGTAGGGCAGGAGATGGAGAAGGAAGTCTTGTCACCAAAGGCATCTCAGGTGTCACAGCGGGAAGCTCTGTTGTGTCCCCAGCTAACGGAGGCACAAGCAGACACCCGACCTGGCCAGATCAGTGTAAACATCAGGGATCACATCTGAGTCTTCTCTTCAGGCAGCATCTGCAGGGCTCTGCTGGCAGACGCCCCTGGAGAGCTCACAGTTTGTTCTAGGGATGTAGCCAGGATGGTTTCATGTGCTTTCCCGGCCATGCTGGCACGCTGCAGGGAGGATTGCTCCCTTGAGGGCTCCTGCCTGTGTGTGGGGAAATTGTGGGGTCAGCATGTACCAGCTCTGTGAAACCTCACTGCAGGGTCCTGCGTGCTGGGGGCCAGGTGTGACTGGTGTGCCCCTCACTGAGGGCCCAGTGCAGGGTGATGGGATGCAGAGAGTAGGACCTTTATTCCAGGGTCTGGCTCGTGCTGCAGACCTATTCCCCATCCCCACTGCAGCCCCCTGCCCACCTGCTGGGTGCGGGGACCGGAACCTGTCTTTGGCAGGAGAAGGGTTAACAGCTCTGCATCGAGCTGTGAGGGGAGGAAGTGCTTCAGGAACCACTGCTCCCTGTCAGGCCTCAAACGGAAGTTGTGCAAGGAGAGGAAACCTGGGGCTCAGGGTTTCCCTTCCCTACCGGGGTGTCTGCCCGGTTTGTGGGGTATCCACTGCTCTGGACACCCACTGCAGCTCTGGGGGCTGCTGTGGGCACACAGGCCTAGGGCCAGCCATGAAACACCTGCCATTGCCACTGTGGAGAGTTGGACTTGGCCCTGGGTGTGCCAGGGAGCTCATGTCCCTGGTGGCCACTTGAGGCAGGGTGTCTGTGTCTGGAGTGGGTCTGGCTGATGGAGAATGTCCCAGGGCCCCACCAGTGCAGTGCTCAGCCCTGGGAAACACTGCAGAGTGGGATTTTGGGTTTGGAGCTGTAGTGCAGCTCCTTGGCTGTGTGTCCATGTGGGAAATGTGCTGCTGGAGGTGTTTATTGGCCTCAGTCAGCCACAGCTTGACCCTGTGGTGCTTTGCAGCCCAAGAGCTTTTGTCCCATCCAGATTCCCTGGCACCAGTTTATTGCAAAGTTCTCTGAGCACTTCCCACAGTGGGACACCCAGGAATGGGACAGTCTGGGGGAGAGGCAGCACCAGGAGCTGGGATACTCCTGTGTCCCACCCTTCAGCCCTAGTGAGGGGCTGTGGTTTGTGAGCAGCCACATTGCCCTGGGACAGCCCGGAGGATGGGATAATCCCATCAGTACTGGCAGTCTCCAGGTCTCCATCAGCAAGGGAGCTCCCCTGGGTTGAGGCCCTCTGGCCATGCTGTGCCCATGGTCCTCCAGCTGCGCTCCAGGCCCTGCCATAACCAGGCAACCCCTGACATGGTTTTTCCCTCCCTCCCCATCCCAGGGCTGGATCGGGGGTATCCGAGCGGGCTCCGCCACCTGCTGCGGGAACCACGTGAAGGCCAGCAGCCGCTGGGTCGCCTTCAGCGCCGAGGCGGCCGGTGAGGCACAGGGTCCCCAGCACTGCCTGGGGAGTGGGGTGGCTTTGTTCCAGGGGGCCCTGCAGGGCTGGGTGGTGGGTCAGTCCCCCAAATCCCAGAGGCACCACGGTGAGTGGAGGAGGCTTTCCCTGAATCCTCCAAAAGTGCTGACAGTCCCACACTTCTTGGCTGTCATTGCACAGCTGGGTGCCTCTCATGTGTCCCAGGCTGGGGGGATTCCTGGGAGCATCCTGTGGGTGATGGACAGGCTGGTGGGCAGCTGGTGACCTGCTCCTGTGCCCTCTCCTGCAGGCGTGCTGGGCATTGTGCCACTGGAGTGCGAGGATGGGGGCAAGAGGACCATATCTCAGCTCTGCTGCCACTCAGGTGGGTGTCATGTGCCACCTCCCACCTCCACAGGACGTGTTTGGCCCTGCGTGGGCTGGGGGGGGCTCAGGTGCTGATTCCAAGCCTGGGAGGCTGTGATGGGCTGTCTGCCAGACAAGGGATGTGGGGACCTGCCAAGGACCATCACCCATGGGCAGGGTGACACCAGGAGGGGCTCTGCCAGGCTCAATCCATATTCCTTCATTTCTCGGGCTGCAGCGAGGTCTGAACATGTAGCTCTTTCTCACACCCTTCTAGCACAGCCTTTCCACATTACTCATAGCACACTCTGAAATTCCCAGTACACCCAGTGCCAGGCTGGAGCTGGCATCACCGAGGCATCACTGGCTCCAGTGGCAGGAGGAACAGGCTGGACCAGCAGCTCTGATGTGGGCAGAGTGAGTGTGGCAGGGAAGAGGCAGTGGCAGCACTGCTGCTGGCAGAGAAGCAAGGCTCTGCCCTGCCCAGCCACAGGGAGGGCTGGTGCCCACCTCAGTGTGCCACTCTGCTGGTGTTGGAGCAACAGTGCCAGCCTGGGGGGCACTGACCACCCATTTCCCAAAAATTACCCCAGAGCAGCAAGATGGGAGCTGGTTCCAGCCCCGCCTTCCTGCGCGCATGCCCCGGCAGGGCTGCAGGGCTGCGCAGAGTGCCCAGCCTGGGCCACCTCAGCCCCTGGCACCGGGAGCTTCCTCCGGCTGGGAAAGCAGGCAGTGAGTTCTTCTGCTCCCCGGGGAGTGCCAGAGGGGACACAGGAGCCAGCACCACATCCACGGCTCCCTAATGGGATCAGCAGGAGTCCTTTGAAGCCGGCTGTGCCAGAGCAACGCCTCCTCCGTGGCAGGGAGCGGATTTTCTCTCCTCCCGGGTGGATGCAGCCGAGCGAGCTGCCTGCTCTTCATGCCTTCGGGGCCTGTCTCCTGGAAGCGGAAAAGTACACAGTGACCTACTTTTCTGAGCGTGCCAAATGCATCCGAGGGGCTGCTGCTGCTGGTGCCAGCCTTCCTCCCGCCGGGCCCTGCTGCCGGGAGCATCCCTGCCGCTGGCATGCCGGCCCGGGGTGTTACAAAGGGAGCCTTATCACCAGCATGGCTCCAGCAGGGCACGGCACAGACACCCTTGTGCTGTCCGTGCTGCTCCCTGCGCCCTGCGGGGGTGTCTGTCCATGGACCAGACAGGGGGATGCCCCCTCCAGGGTTCCCATCCCTGACAAAGGGGTGCAAGACCCTGAGGGACAAAGTAGAGGGGCTCAGGCACTCACAGCAAAGATGAGCTGCTCCAAAACACCTCGATGGGGCTGGATCTGCCCCCCCGCTGCTGCTTGTGTGTGTAAGGAAGGAATCAGACTGGGAAGAGCGGAGGGGCAGCCACCATGTCTGCAGGGGAAGGTGGGGGACAAAGTTCTGCCCTTTTCCTTCCAGATGTGGTCACAGACTTTGACTTCTCACCCTTCGATCAGCTCTTGCTGGCCACGGGCTCTGCTGATGAGATGGTGAGTGCTCGGTGACAGGGCTGCCAAGGGGACACCTCGTGCCCCCCAGCGTGTCTCTGGGATTCGCTGGAATGGTGGGAGTAAGAGGAGTAGGGGGTGGAGGGTGGCCAGCTTGGGGAGTGTGGAGTGGGACATCCCCCTGGGGACAGAGCAGGTTGTCAAGGATCAGCCTTCTCCCGTCTGGGAACTGATCCCACCGAGCTGCAATGAGGGATCACCTGGGAATCCCCAGGGAGTGAAGCCTGGGAAAGCAGCGAGCCCAGGTGGAGCACTGCCAGCACCCAGCTGGGTCCTGCTCACCTGCCCAGGGCCTGACCACCTTCCTCTCCTGGGGCTGCAGGTGAAGGTGTGGCGCCTGCCCCAGAGTGGCCAGGACATTCCCGGTGGCGCCGGGCTGACCCTGGGGCCCGGGGGCGCCCCGGTGGATGTGCTGCAGTTCCACCCCACGGCAGACGCTGTCCTGGCCAGCGGGGCAGGGAAGAGAGTCACTGTCTGGGACCTGGGACAGCAGCAGCCCCTGACAGGTAGGCAGGGCTGTGACTGCCCATGATGTGTGTCTGCCCTGTATGTCTGTCCCATGTCTGTCCCATGTCTGTCCCATGTCTGTCCCATGTCTGTCCCGTGTGTCTGCCCTGTGTGTCTGCCCCGTGTGTCAGCCCTGTGCCAGTGCCTGGGCTCGAGGCCTGACCCTGGTGTCACTGAACAGGCAGCTCAGGTAGCTTTTTGGGCAGGGCATCACAGCCCCTTGTGCGTGTGCTGCCCTACCTTCTGATGCAGTGGTGTGAAACGCTCTGATACTGCCCAAGGTACCTGTAGGAGCTCTGCTGGCGATCCCCAGGGTGTCAGGTCGCTCTCCCTGCATGTCCCAGGGCATGGGTAGGTGTGAGTGGTTGCTGATCAGCCTTGCCCAGACCTCAGCCACCCTGAGGGGGAGAGAAGGTGGGTGGCAGCATAGGCCTGTGGCTTTCCCAGGGCTCCTGCCCTTTGTATCCAGCTGCCAGCAGTGCAGGAATGCTCCCTGCACAGACACAGCAGTGTCCCACTGTGTCCAGCCCTTTGGAAAGGCTGGATCATTTCTCTTGGGAAATATTCTGGGTGGGAGAGTGATGGCTCCTGCCCTGTCTGCAGGAGAGACCATGCTTGATCCTGGCCCTGACCTTGCTTTATCCCCCCAGTCCTGGATTCCCACGGGGACCAGCTGCAGAGCCTGACCTGGAAGCGAGATGGCCGCCTCCTCGGCACCTCCTGCAAGGTGAGCAGTGCCCAGGGGTGGCCTCGCTGTGCACGGCATGGATGGGCTGTCTGCCAGCTGCTGGATGCACCCTGATCCTGGGGGGCACCCGTTTCACAGAATCCCAGAGTGGTTTGGGTTGGAAGGGACCTTAAAGTTCGTCTCGTTCCACCCCCTGACATGGGCAGGGAGACCTCACCTTAGCCCGAGGTGCTCACAGCTCCATCCAGTCTGGTCTGGAACACTTCCAGGCATGGAGAGCGTGAAGGGACGGGAAGTTTTGGGGTGGAAAAGGGCAGGAGCGGGGTCAGCGAGCCCGTGGGGCGGCGGGCAGGGAGCTGCACTAGATGGCGCCGGCCGCTCGCTGCGGGACGCGCCGGGAACGCGCGGGGGCCGCGCCCGGCGGGAGGGAGGGACGAGCGTGCAAACGAGTGTGCAAGGCACGACCCCCCTGGCCGTGCCCGGAGGCTCGACACGCAGGTCTGAGCACACAGCCCCAGCCCCAGGCTGGGAGCGCAGCCCGTGCCGTGCCGAGGGAGAGCGAAGGGTCCGCGGGGGGAGCCCCGAGCCCGGCCCAGCGTGCAGAGCCACGCTGCTGGATGAGTCGGAGCCCCAGCTCGTGGATGGAGCCCCGTGCCGAGCGTGCGAGCTGGGCTTAAGGGATACAAGCCCAAGCCGTGCCAGCTGGGGTGCAGATCAGCCCCCGTGCCGGGTGGCACAATGTGTGCTCCCCAAACCGGGCACCCCCTTGCTGCCTCTGTGCCCTGCCAGCCCTGCCAGAGGGGGTCCCATGCCCCATTTGCCAGATGGTGCCAGGCAGGGAAGGACTTGTTTCCCTGTAGCACTGTCAGGATGGCATCTGAGGGTCAGGCTCCAGCCCTGGCCCGAAGGCTCCCTCCTTTTCTGGGAGCAGTTTTGGGGGTGTCGGGGTCCTGGTGGGGTGCTGGGGGTGCACCCCTGCCCTCGATGTTGGAGGACACAGTGCAAGCCATCCATAGGGATAGGCAGGAGAGTGATGGGCAGGAAGGGGAAGGCTGCTCACTGCAGCTTCTGCCTAATGCATCCTGACATCCTGCTGGCCCCGAGGTCCTTAACCCTCCTCTGTTTTCTTTTATCTCACCAGGACAAGAAACTGCGGATCTTTGACCCCCGAGCCGGCCCAGCTGCCTCCCAGGTACTGTCTCCTCTGGATGTGCTGCAGGCAGCTCTGCCCGACCTGCTGCCTGCAGGGGGTGGGCTTCGGTCCCCCAAACCAGCCCAGCCTTGGGAGAGGCAACAAGGAGGCAGGGGCAGAGGGCAGGGGCAGTAGGGCTGTCCCCTTAACTCTGGTGGGGCTCAGCAGGGAGGGCTCTGCCCTCCTGCCAGGCCAGGGAGCACCCCCAGTGCAGTGGCACGTGCCAGGCGAGCCCCGTGGTTGTGAGGGCTCTGGGCTCCTGAGCTCTGCAGGCTCCTGGGCTCTGTCCTGCCCTGCAGGAGCTGGACCAAAGGCTCTTGGGGACGAGGACCCGCTGAGGGCGAGGGCTGGCCAGCCAGATCTGCACAACTCAGCAAATAACAGTGATTAGGAAATAAGTAGAGAATTTAAGCCTTGACGTCAAGTTCAAACAGCCTCTTATTAGAGGTTTCCTGTGGCTTGGGGGCTCTGGCTGCAGAAGGGGCTGGAAACTTTGGGCTGGGAGGGATGCAGTGGAGAGCAGGGTGAGATGGCTGCAGTGGACTCTCTCATTCGTGGTGGATCTCCTGCTGCCCGTGGCCTCTGGTGACATTGCTCAGGCACAGGGGTAACCCCAGGCACTGATGGAAGGGAGCTGGAGCTCCAGTGCTGCACCAGGACTTTCCACCTGCTCCTGCACATAACCCAGGTGCTGAGCTCCCCTAAGGCCCCTGGGTGCTTCCCACAGTACAGATGATGCCCTGACCCTTCAGGCAGCCTTATAAACACCCCACCACAAAAAATAAACACAAACCCAGCGGTGACATGTGCGGACGAGCCAGGGCAAAGTGCTCCCAGCACTCCAGTGGCCGCCACAGCACTGTCCCACTCCAGTTGCCACTCAACATGTCTGGAAGATCCCACTCTCTACTCCAAAATTTATCCACCACCAGCCCCAGTGCTCCCCTCCCCTCCTGGCCCCCCTTCTCCCCCTGCCAGACCTGTCGGCTTGTCTGATGGCGGAGCTGTGAGTGCGATGGGCTCGAGCCAAGTCTCCTGGGGAGGGTGGACTCTGTCTCGCTGAGCTATTAAAAATAACGTGTGAATGATGGTGGCTGTTCAAAGCAGGCAGTTCACTTCCCTCCACTGCTGTCTGATCCAGCCCGGGGCCGGCGCTCCGCGTTTGCCAAGAGAAATATGCACCTTCACTGCCGCGGCCCTGCCCCGGCCGGCTCGCAACGCATGGAGATGTTTAGTCTTGGAGAAGTGCTCTGCTGAAGGGGAAAACTTTAAAATGCCATAAATCCTCTGGAAGTTAGCGCAGGCCTTGCTTAGCCAAGAGGAATAACGCTGCTGGGTTTTGTTCTTTCCCTTTTTCCCCATTGCTGGAGGGCTGGGTTTGTTGGAAAGGCTCCTTCTCCCCCCGGGCCAGTGCGGTTGCAGAGCCGGGCGATGCCGGGGCCGCCGCACGGTGCCAGCACCTCGCAGGCTCCTGGCTTTGAAGTTGCCTGGTGTTTTGCAGAGGTGAGCTGCAGGATGGGTTTTCCAGCTGCGCTGGCCCCCGCAGCACCGTGGGCTGGGTTTCCTCGCAGCCAGCACAGGGTCCTGCTGCCGGCTCACCCGGGTCCCTCTGTGGAGCTGAGAGCCAGCCCCAGGCTGCTCCTCCGGCTGCATTTCTTAATTTGCCAAGCCTGCCTCATTAAACATTCCTTTTTTTAGAGCAGGGGAAAAGAATGAGAAGGAGCTAAAATAAGAAGCTCAGGGAGGAGGGGTCATTCCTCCTAATACATAGTGCTGCTCTCAGGTACCGTGGATGTGGCACACAGGGGGTTGGGACTGAGGCTGGGTGGTGAGGAGGGTGACTGGCAGGCTGCCCACGCCCTGTGGCCATGTCCTGCCAGGGCCTGACCCCCCATTCCCGGCTGCGCCCGTGGCAGCTATTTTGAGCCTATCCCAGCAGCAGGCAGACGCGTGTGACGCAGCGTGGACCGGCTCTGGCTGACCCCGTGGGGTGCCTGGTATGTACCCAGGGCCATGATTTCCCTTGGGAGAGCAGTGGCCTCATCCTGCTGGATCCCCATCCCTTTGTGAGCGTCAGGGCTGTGCCCACCCCTTATTGCTGCTCTCTGTGCCCTAAATTGGCAGTGGAGGTGCCAGGGCTGCCCTGGTCCTGCCTTGCCACCCCGTGCAGCCACGCTCCCGCTGCCTGGCTGGGTCCAGGTCCAAGCATCATTGTTCTTCCAAAGAATTCTGTGAGTCCTGTGCTCTGCCTTGTTCCCTCCCAAGGCTGTGCTGCCTCAGCCGCGTGCCCTCCCCTCCCACAGGTTGGTGGTCACCCTCTCCTCGCCTTGACCCTCCCCCTGGAAGCGAGTCACATCCTCTCCCTTGCAGCTTCGGCTCTGCCGGGGCTCAGTGTCGCTGTTCCCATCCTCACCCTCCTGCAATCCCTGTGCAAACCCCAGCAAAGGTCCCTCCCGTGTCTCCCCGGGCCTTGCCCTTGGTGGCACAGGGGACACAGAGCTGAGCAAGGAGCTTGAGCACTGGGAAGGTGCCCATACCCAGCTCATGCCTCAGGTGGTTCACCAGCACACTGCAGGGCAGTGATTCGGACATGCCGTGGGCTACAAAGGTGGCACCTCTGCTCGCCCACTGCCGCGGCCACCTTGCCCTGGGTACAGAGCCCGTGGGCCACCCCCTGCTCCCCACAGGCTGGCGCGAGGGGCTGTGCGTGCATCTGGCCAGCACCTGGCTCCCGGCACAGGCACCAGCCGTGTGGAGCTGCGGGGCTGCCGCTGAGCGGGCCCGTGTGGGATGGAGAGGAGCCGGCTCCGTTCTCACGAGAAACTTCCTCCGCCGGCGTTTGGGCAGGGCCGGGGGCGAGGGAACGGCCGCGCGCACCGGGGCAGCGCACGCCCCGCTCCTCTTAATGAGCTGTGCTAATGAGCGGGGCCGGCGCTGAGGGCGCCTGGGGACAGCTGGGAGAGTGTCCCTGGGGGTTTGTCCCCGCCGTGGGTTTGTCCCCCCAGCTCGTGGGCTGTGCTGGGAGCAGAGTTCAGTGATGGGGAGCAGCTGGGGCTCACAGCCCAAGCACAGCCAGTGCTGTCCCAACCCTACTCGAGGTCCCGGGGGAAGAGGGACTCCAGCCCTGTCCCAAACCATGGCCACCATCCCATGGGCCACATCAGTCCTGCCACAGCGGGAGATACACCATGGAGAGGCACTGGGGGCAGGGTGATGCTGTGGCGGGGTGGAAATCCAGGTTTGGGTGACCTGGCTGTGCCCAGAGCCAGAATTCTATGGAGCCTGACATGTCACCTCTGCCCAGGATCCAGCTGTCAGCCCAGGGCCGGCTGGGGACCGCTTGTCATCATCAGAGAGGCGCATCGGGATGTAGAGAGACTTCAGCCTTCCTCCCACTGCCCCATCATCACGGCATCCCACGCTGGGGTCACCCCGGGGCTACCTGACTCCCAGCCTCGGCAGTGGCTTCCTCCGGGCTGGGGGAAGGTCCACAGCATCCCACATTCCCAAGGAGACCGTGGGAAGCTATGAAAAAGTTGGCCTGGCTCTGGGCTGCCTATTTATAGCACCGCACGCCCGGCGCTCTCATGCTTCTGTTCCCCAGCGTAGCTGCACGGGACTGTTTATATTTCCTCTGCTCCGCTTCCCCCTCGGCCGTCCTTCCCAGGAATGCCGCTTGGAATGGCAGACATGGGGAAGTCGAGGAGGATTTGGAATGAGCCAGAGGCATCTCAAGGGGTGTGGGTGTGCGGTGGCACCGGCTCGCCTCCGCCTGGGTGCCCATTCCTCCCGCTGGGAATGGCCTCACCAGCTCAGGCCCACACAGGTTGGCATCTCCATTCCTGGTGCCTGACTGGGACTCCTGGCAGGCTCCTACTCCAGAGGGCAAAGGTGTTTTGGGATTTCATAGTGTCGTAGCAGGGCTTGTGGGGCCGGTGGCTGCAGAAGAGAGGAGAGGCAGCAGAGGGGGGTTTGTGGTGGGTGCTGGGTGCTGCAGCCTGCCCACCCCCTGGCCAGCGAGTCCCCCTCTCTTGCCCTGGGAGGGAGGTGCTGCTCCCATCCCAGCCTCGTGGTGTCTGTGCTCAGTGGGAGCCCACCCATCTTTCTGCCCCTGCTGGGCCCACAGCATCCTCTAGGGCATGGCCTTGGCCTCACCAAGGGCAGGAGGGGTTGGATGGAGCAGCAGGGCTGTGCTGGCGGTGGGGAGAGAGGCAGAGCCTGATGGTGCCCAGTTCCCCAGGGCATGGGGGCCTGACAGCAGTGCTGCCCTGGCCAGCGGGATCGAGGAGATGGCATGGGCAGCAGGGGACTTGTCCTGGTCCCTGCCAGTGTGACACACACCCCACACATCTGGCAGAAGGCAGGACCGGTACTGGCAGTGTGGTGGCTACTGGAGCAACCCTGCTGCTCTGTGGGATCCTTGCACTCCCCTGGGGCAGCTGACAGCTCCTGGTCTCCTTGAGCTCCAGGCAGAGACCAGGAGTGGGGCTGGCCTGGGAGAGGCTGCTCTGTTCTCCTGGTTACCTCTGGAGTAACTGGGATTTGGCAAGGGAAGGAGATCACTCACATTCTTGTTCGGAGAGGAGGATTCAGTGCATGGTTAACCCTCTCGGCTCCTGGGAAGCCATTCCAGCCTTGTGGGGTGTGGAAGGAGCAACATCTTCTCCATGTGCAAGGACCTGGAGTGGGTGTCTGTCCCCAGAGTCCCCCACAGGGCCCTGGCCAGGGGAGACCCCTCCTGCCCTGGCACCCACTGGCAAAGGGATAGCTCAGCCTGGCACTGCTGCCTTCTGTGCCCACGCGGATCCTGCTGCTGGACTTGCTTCCCACGAGGATCAGATGTCCGTGGGCTGTTAGCCATGCTCATGGGCTGTTAGCCACAGGCAGGGCTGAGCTGTCCCAGCCGTGCCAGCCACGGGGCTATGCCAAGAGCAGAGCTTTGACCCCCCTGGCCACCTCCCGCCCGTCCAGCCCCAGAGCTCTGCCCTGGGCTCCCACCTTCGGCTCTCCCTGGCCTGCATCCGGCTCAGGGTGACGGTTCCCGGGGAGACAGGGATCGCCTGAGCAGCCTTGGCTTTGCGTGGGGCTCTCCCAGGCAGCCGCGGAGCCGAAGCGGCCGCTCCCTGCGGGCAGCTGTTCCCAGCTCCCCGACCCCGCCGCACCGCTGCCAACAGCTGCGTCCAACACGCCGGCCCTGTGCCCCCCCGCAGCCCCCGGGGCTGCACGGGCAGAAGGGCTGGGGACCCCTATGGGTACCAGCACTTTACGCCAGCCTGCTCAGGAGGGATGGGTTGAGACTGGGAGAAGGACGGTGTTGGAAATTCTCCCTATGCGGCCGATCTGGCTCCAGGAGGGGGCACAGGCTTCCCCCTGCCTGGGCTGCCCAAAACCGGGAGGGCTGGGTCCGTGCAATGGGCGGGAGGAGTCTGGGCTGGCTGGACACTGGCAGGGAGCTGGGAGGCTTCCTTGGATCCCCGCGTGCTGGCCCAGAGCTGCTGGGCTCCTTGCCTGCCAGAGGGACAAGCAGCTCAGGAGGGACGCCGGTCCATTGGGTTGTGGCTGGCTCCCTGCTCCAGGGACACGGGGGGGCTCCAGCATCACTCCTGGAAGAGTGCCAGGGTCTCTGCCCAGCTCTGCCAGCCCCAGGAGTCCACAGCAGCCCCACGGGTGTCCCAGGGCTGAAACACACCCGTGTCCACCCTCAGTGCCAGGCCACACCGCCCCGTGCCTGCCAAGACCCTGCGCACCAGGGGAGCTGCTGTCCGCACGCTCACCTCTGGCAACATCTGCACAGGCTGAGCAGGGAGCAGCCCAGCCTCCCGCATACTTGCTGCCATACGTACAGCTCAGCCGGGATGGAACTAATGCAGAAAACATGGCCCTGCGCCGCAGCCGGGGGCTGGGAGCGCCGCGGCAGCACCCTGCCCTCCGCCAGCCCTGCCACCACCGCCAGCGGGTCCGGGGCACCCGCGGGACCCAGGGCCGTGGAGCCGGCGCCGTCGGTTATGGGATCTGCAGATGTGGAGCTCTGGCTGCCACCGCCGCACGGCTCAGGTGCAGAAGTGCTCTCCTGGCTGACGCGCGGGCTGGCCCCAGCTCCTGGAGTTTCCATCCCTCTTGGCACCGGTCCTGGGACACGTTCCCTTCTCCAGGTCCTTTCCCTGCCGGGCGCTGGGTCTGCTGCCAGCGTGCTGGCGGTGGGGGCCGGGCCCCTCCTGCCCCACATCCTGGCCCTGCGGCTGGGAGCGCCGGGCTCGGCTTGGCCAGCGCTGCCTCTTCCAAGTGAACCGCGTTTGTGCTGGCAAGGCAGCTGGCGTGACGGAGCCAGGGCAAGACAAGCTTGGCACCGTGTGCCTGCTCCCACCCTGGCTCTCTCCAGAGGCTGGCATCTCTCTGGGGCTGGAGGCTGCTCCAGCAGAGCTTCTCCGGTGAGGGGTGGGAGATGTGACACCTCTGTGACACCTCCCTGGCGGCCGCGGTGGCAGAGCCTCGCTGGCGGTCACAGTGCGGTCACGGCCGGTGCTCACAGCGCTCGCACCGCGGGGGACGCAGCTCACGGCTCCTCCGTGGGCACCATCGGTGCCCCCCCCTCCTGCCCCCGCTCCTGGTGCCCCTGCCCTGCGCGGAGGTCCCGGAAGCGCCGTGCCGGGTTTGGCTCTGGCAGAGCCCTCCACTTTCCCTGCCAGCTCCGAACTCGTTAGCAGCCAGTTCTTGGCGCTGCTCAATGAGAGCGAGGGGCTACGAGCACTGCCTGTGCCGTGGGCCAGGGCTGGCTGCCGGCTCCCACTGGGGCGCCGGGAACCGCAGGGCCCATCTGGGGACCACATGGGAGCCGGGAAACACCCGCTGACAGCCCCGTGGAAGCTCTTCCCCTACGGTCCTCAGCAGGACCAGGATGGAGGCAGGATGTGGGTTGAGGGCCCCACCCTCACAGAGTGCCCAGGGGAGAGGTGAAGCAGGGTGCAGAGGATTAGAGCAGTCTGGGGAACATGGCCAGGCTCAGTTTGCGTTGTTTCAGCGCATCCGGGCACACATGGGGCACCCAGCCCCTGGAGCCAGGATTCAGCATGGAGAAAGAGCCCGGGGATGCAGCTGGGGAAGTAAGTCCCTCTGTCATCATTACCATGGCAGAGCCTCCTCTTGCGCCTGTGGCATGGAGCAGCTTCCTCGCAGCACTCTGTCCCCCTCACCCCTGGTGACCGGGTGTGGGGAGAGCCCTGGGGACCCGGGAGCCCTGTCACACTCACGTTACCTGCGCCCACCCTCCACTCCTGGCTGGGAGCTGGGCCAGCTGCTCCACAAGGCAACCACGCTGGCAAGGGGGGGGAGTCAGGGCTGTCACTGCTTGCGGGCTGTCCCCACTGCTGTGTCCCCAGGGCAGCTCTCAGCAGAGCCGGGAGCCAGCCAGTCCCCTCAACGTGTCCAGCGTGGCTGGCAGCAATAGTGACAGCCCTGCCTCCTGTGCCTTGCAGAGTGTCCCAGGACACGACAACAACAAGGACTCCCGGCTGCTCTGGATGGGCTCCAGCGATTGCCTCATCTCCATCGGGTTCAGCCAGGTACAGTCCTTGCCAGGAAGATGGCACTGCACCACTGGGATGTTCCAGCCCTACTCTCTGTGGCTGCTGTGCCAAAGCACCCCAAGTGCTTTTTGGGTGGCCTGTCCCCCACGAAAGCAGGAGGTCCCCTCGCCAGGTGCCCCGGCCCTTGCTGGGATGGTGGAAGGTGGCTGGTGCAGGCGGTGGCACCGTGGAGCCATCGAGGCAGCCCCAGTGCCCACTGATGCCATGTCTGTGTCCCTGCAGATGCGGGAGCGGGAGGTGAAGCTGTGGGACACGCGGACGCTCAGCGGGGCGACGCTCACCGTGGCACTGGACACCTCACCTGGGTAGGGATGGGGACTCAGCATGGGGTGGGAGGGTGGGCAGTGGAAATGCCATGGTCGGGGACCCATCAGGAGTGTGGTGGTGGAGCAGGAGCTGGCAGAGAGCTCTTGGAACCAGCAGCACTGGGCCACAAAGCTGGGGACAAAGCTGGGGACAGCACAGCCACATCCCCATCACCATGTGGATGAAACAAGAGGGCAGAGGCAGTGCTGGCCAGGGCACAGAGGTGTTCTGTAGTGCCGTGGTGGGTGGTGGCACTGCTGGGGACAGAGTCTGAGGTGGCTGCTGGCTGGGTGGGCTTGTGCACCGGGGCAGCACCACGAGATGCTGCAGGCGAGTGAGTCCCTTTGGCGCTGCTGGAGCACCGGAGCAGCTCAGCCCTGGCCTCCCACTCAGGCCGTGCTTTGTGCCGCGGTGCCGTGGCCGCTGCCCAGCCAACCATGGCCGGGCTGGCCCTCACCAGGCACCCCCGGGAAGTGGAAAAGGAGCCCTGGTGGCGTAAGGGGTCAGCGCCCCTTGTCACGGCACGATGGAGCCGTCTCCTGTCTGCGGGGCACTGCCAAGGCTGGGAACCCTCCAGTTAGACCTGGCCTGGCCTCTCCCATGCTGCCCAGTGAGCTGGCCTGGCGTCACCGCGTGGGCAAGGAAGGGGGAGGAGGAGGAGGCTGTGCCTTCATCCCACCAGGGTGATGGGGGTTTGGGGGACAGTATATGCACAGAGGCCACCAGCTCTTCCCAGGGCTGCTGGCAAAGCACTGGGATGCTGGGACCCTCACTGTGTGCCGGGCTGGCTCCGTGACGGGCTGGGATGCTGGGGCAGGCAGGATGGTCGGCAGCCAATACAGGGCCTCTGGCGAGGGGCTGAGTGAGCTGTGACAGCCCCTTGGCCGCCCTGCCAGCATCCCTCACTCTGGTGTCAGCTGCAGGCCAGTGCTGCCGGCAGCCAGGACAGACAGGAGGGGAGAGGACCTGCCGTGGGCATGATGGGGTGGTGTTGGTGTGGTGGGAGCAGGCAGAGAGGCTGCCTGAGCATCCCTCACCCTCCTGCCAGCTACCGGGGAGCAGCTCCGAGCTCTCCTGCTCACCAGCTCTGCCAGTTCAATGAGCAAAGGCCATCATCAGTGTCCAAGGAAGCTCTCAGGAGGGGCTGAGGCTGCTGCAAGGGGACGCCTTGGGGTCCATTATTGCTCTCGGGGGAGAATCCAGTGGGAATTACCGCGAATCCGCGCTGGGCCGGGCCGAGCCAGCCGGGCTAAATGGGATGCAGGCGCTGCTGCGCTCGGCCCCCCGAGCACAGGCTGCAGTTATTTTGGCTGCCGGGTTTATCGGCGCAGGAATGCGGCTGGCGGGCGCTGCCTGCGCGTCACGCCGGGGCCCTGCCGGCCCGCGGCTGCGTGGCGGGGCCAGCCGAGAGGGGCTGGGGGCGGTGGGGGCGAGCGGAGACCCCCCTTCCCTCGGGCTGGGGAGGTGCTGTTTTTAGGCAGCCGCGCCGGGGCCACCGCGCTTCCAGCCCCAACCGCTCCCGCCTGTAAATCTGGCGGAGATGACAAATGGCGGAGGGGGATTTGGGCTGGCTCCCGGCGGAGGGGCCGAGCGGGGGCCGTGTTCTCCCTCCGGCAGCGCCATCCCGAGCAGGGCCGCGACACTCAGGAGCCGTGGAACCGCGGCAAGGGCACCAGGGGTGGGCTTGGGGTCACCAGATCCCCCTGGAAGCACTGCTTGGGGCAGACTTAGAACTGGGGGACAGGGACTCAGCCCCCCGCCGATGGCCGAGCAGCAGCGGGGCTGGCTGTGGATCTCCGGCGTGGCCGTGGGTGCCCAGTGTGGGGCACGGAGATGCGCTGGGCAGTGCAGCCGTGCCGGCCGTGCCGTGAGCGGGGCGTAGGGAGCTGCAGCAGCGGCAACAGCTCGTTGAAGCTCTTTGAGGAAGCAATCAGTGGGCGGGCAGGAAACTCATACCATTCATTACTGACGCCAGGCCGGCAGGAAGGGGACTCCGCATCCCCACCGCATCCCCACCGCGCCCGCCGAGCCGGCACCACGCGTCCCCGTGGCACCCCAAAGCAGGGCCATGGGGTGCCCCAAGGTGGGGGTCACCCCAGTGTGCTCACCCCAATACTCACAGCCCCCCCAAACCCTTCAGGCTGGTTATGTTCCTATCCAACATCTCTGGAACAGGGCAGAGAGCGGGAGGCACCAGCCCCATCGACCTCCACATCAGCATGTGCCTTTTGGGGGTTCTCTTTCCCAAATCCTGAGCAGGTGAGATATTTCTGATCACACAAACATAATTTTCAAAGCACCTTGAGCGTGCCAGGGCCATGCTTAAGAGCTGACCCCACCAATGCCCAGACCCTGAGGGAAAAGGAGGTGGGAGGTGCGGGTGGCCATGGCCCCTCTCTGCATCCTGGTCCTCAATGTGTCACCCCTGGGTACCCACTGTTCCTTCGGCTCGTGTTTTGTCCCCCCCAGCCCACTTTAATTAGATCAAGGAGCAGCAGGGCAGGAGCCAGGAAGGGGCCTCAATAGGTTATTGTTGCCCTAAATTGTAACCAGCACCAGCGGGGTTGGGTTACCGGCTCCGACTTGGGGTCACCGACCAGACCCTGCTGCCACACGCTCGGCGGCTGGCGCAGCGCTGCCCAGGGACGGTGCTGTCACCACCATGGTGACAGGGGAACAGCGGCTTCCTTGTGTCACCGCATCTTTCCGTGTCCCGAAAATGTCCCCAGGGAGGCTGGGGTGCTGTGGCTGGCTCAGGGCTGTGGCTGGATCCGTAGGGATGAGATGCCCGGGTCAGCAAAGGTGACAGGAAGCTACGTCCCTGGGGTGTGTTCCAATGGTGGGCATGTCCCTGCAGGGCAGGATGGTGGTGGGGCTGAGGGATGGGGACAGCTGGATCCCCACCATCCTTCACAGTGCAAAGTCTGACAGAGCTAGGAGGTGCTGGAGCCAGGACCTGCCTGTAGCAGGGGCTTGGCACAGCACGATGTTTGTGGAAGGATTTGGGGCTGTTTGGCTCCCCCAGCGCTGGAGCAGGACATGGAGAGGCCTAGGTGGTTCCCTGGGGACACTGCCCAGGGGTGCTCAGCCCCTAAAACCCACCTCCTGCCCCTTCCCCAATCAAAGCCTGTGGCTGAGCCAGCTCCTGCAGTCAGGCTTGCAGCCCTGGCATCTCCCAGCTCCAGCCCTCGTGGGCACCAGGGCACCCAACCCCACCGAGGCACATGTTCCCACTGTCACCCTGCCACCTCTCCCCAGGCACCAGCTGCAGTGGCACCTCAGTGGCCAGTCCTGCTCCCAGCCTGCCTGGCAGCCTCTGCACTGCTTTTACCTGGGGCTTAGCAGCCCTTTTCAGTCATGGTGGGTGTTTTGGGGGTCTCTGACAAAACCCACTCCAGCAGGAAGAACCCTGAGCAGGACAGGTCCATTCCTGTCCCCCTGCCTGTCCCAGTCCCCCTGCAGATCCCAGAGGTGTCTGGCTTGACATGTGCTTGCCATCAGTGGGAAAGGGGTTTTTCCTGCCCTGGCTTGGCTGCCACCCTCAGATACAAGGAAGGGGAGAGGCCACCCCACCCCATCAGGTGTCACCCCAGTGGGACCCATCCCCATGGGACTACTGGGCAACCACATGAAGGGGTTAAGGCAGGGCAGCCACCCAGCCCATGTCGCCTGTCCCGTAATTCCACTGGGTAAAAATAGCCCAGCGCTGGGGCGGGATGGCAGTGCCGAAATCACTCCCAGATGAGCCACAGCCTTGGTGGCCAGACGGTGCTCCCTGGCCTCCCCAGCTTTCCAGGAAGTTGATGAGCTCAAAAGCTCTTCCTGGCAGCCCTGGGGTCTGTGTGATGGGCACCCCCAGAGAGTGGCATCCGGACCCCTGGCACCGAGGCACGACCCCTCGGGGCTGTACTGCAGACCTGGGGTACCCAGGGGACCCGGCTTTGCTTTCCCTGGGATCATGACTGGGAGCAGGGGTGATTTTTTGGGAGACCGGAGCCCTCCAGCCTTGCCACGTCAGGGTGCAGGCAGGATTTGCCCCGGTGAAGCCGGCGGCTCCTCCCGTTGTGGCTCTCCGCCGAGCCCCCATCCTGCCGGTGGCTCCGGCCCGGGCTCTCGCTCACCGGCCCCGCTGGATCGCACAGAGAGAGAGAGAGAGAGAGAGAGATTGTTTTTGGGTCCATTTCAGGGGGTTTTGCAATCCTTCCCGGCGCTGATTCAGCTCGCAGGAATTAGCAGCACCGCACGATGTGCCGCTCGGAGCTGCTCTTGGCGCGCGGCGGGGCTGGCAGTGGCCAGGGGAATTTTGTGCTGGGATTCAGGAAGCCACAGGGGCTGGACAGTCCCATTTTGGGCACTGCCGCTCTCCCGCAGAGCTGCCCGGGTGCAGACATGGGTGTGGGTGGGGGCCAAGCCCTGCCCTGGCTGCAGTGTCCCCATCACCTCCGTGCCAAGGCTGAGCCCTNGGCTGAGCCCTGCTGCTCCCTTTGTGCAGCTGGCACCCTAAATTCCTCGGCTCGGGGTGTCCCAAGGGTGCTGCACCTGCCAAAACTGAGCCCTAACTTTGCTTCTGCCCTCCTAGCATGTCCACTCCAGCTCCATCACTCTGGAAGCCCCTCCAGAGCAATGGGACCAGCTGAGGTGCCAAGGGGGTCCCCAGCACAGATCTGACGTGTGGGAGGTCCCCTGCAAACCTCCAGCTACTTTCAAGTGGGGAAATCAGCTTCCTTAGGGAAAAGACACATCACGGA
>VZRX01023957.1:0-21784 GCA_013398075.1 Notiomystis cincta | reverse complement strand
GGGGTGCATCAGGCACAGTATCAACACATACCACAACCACACAGAGAAAATAGGTTAAAAAAGTAGTGAGAAGAACTTACATTTGGAAAAAAAAAGCAAAAAGATTGAGTAGCAGTGCAGTTCTGCTAACTTCTGTGTTCACTGCTCTGAAATCTTGATTTCAAAGCTTATATATTTCATGAACTATCAACCTGTAAGACAATTGTAGGTTGAGAAAAGGGGAATGGAGGCATTGAGGTCGCTGTTCAATTCAGGCACCAGAACTAACTCTAATCAATGAAAGGGGCAGGCAGTAAAATTCCCTCCTCAGTAAGGGTGAGAAAGTTTTATGTTGCTCATAGTTGTAAAAAACTGGAATGGGTTTTAAGTTAAATCCAAATTTTCACTTGCTATCTTGCAAGCTTTGCAAGATGACCATATACTGATTTCATGAACAGTAAATGAATCATTATTGTAGGTAGGTTCTGATGGTGGGAAAGGACTTGGACAGTACAAGGCACGTGACTGCAGAGTTTTAAACACTCACATTAAAACGTGAGTTCATACAATGACGTTATTCCAGTGCCCCTTCACCCATTTATTCAGCCTGTTCAAATCCCACTTATACACCCGTACTTGTGTTTGCACCTCATGCAGGAACTGCTGGAATGTGTGGAGTCAATGAAAGCAACACAGTTCAACTTGCCTGTTTGCCAGCTGTCCATTTAAACTCACTAGGTACTCCCAGATAAGTCTGCTTCCTTTATATAGTTTTTCCTCTTTGTAGTTCAATGATGGACAAAAGACAACCAAGTGCAATTTTTTTTTTTTTTAATAAAGATAAAATTACAAAAAAGGTAAAATCAGCTCAGGAAAGGCAAATTACTTTAATAGATCAGTTTAGACATTTAACATAATAACTCACATCCAATTTTAAATACTATTACATAAAGCATGGTGAAGAAAGGAATTTCTGCCTCATAATTAGAAAACTCACAATACAACTTGCCAAAAACCAGAACAAAGCCGTTTGAAAATAAATACAGTCCATGCCAAATAGTACAAAATGAAATCAGCAGTCTCTCTCCATACGAAAACTTTTCTCCTTTTAGGTATTCTCAGACTCTAGTATTATGTTCTGCAACTGATGAGAGGCTATCTTTTGTTCAAGGGTTGCTGAGCTGTTCTGATTTTGCTCTGTATAAAGGCAAAAAGAAGTGTAGTTTAATTTTTTTTTATTAACCAATTTACAAATGCATTTCTGAATTATTAGTCATGATCCTAAAATATTTAGTATTATGAGGAACTGAAAGTGATCTCCACAGAACTGAAAAATACAGTACTGACTTAACAAACACTCCCCCCAAAAAAAGACAGTAATTAATTAATCAGTGTTTACCCTTTGGCGTCTGTCTTTTCACCACTGCTGTCCTTGGCTTTATCCTCCTCCTTAACATCTGAAAAATCACAAGACTTTAAATATACCAGAAGATGCAAGAAAGCCTTAAAATACTGAAGAAGTAAAGAGCATGACCAAGTCTATTTTTTTGTATGTATTTCTAGCCAGAGGAAACTGGCTTTTAAAAGAAGTCACTAGTTACATATTAAAGTACTGTGTTAAATGCATCCATCCAAAGGAGCAATCTGGGCACAATGCCAAGTGATTCAGAATGCCTCAAAGCAAGGTCTCTCTTGACTGGCCATAATGATGGCATGCAGTAATGAGACCTGGAGTTCCCCTGAGCTCAAAACATATCCAGTTCTTAGAAAAATTGTAAGTCCTTGGAATTACACTGTCCCCAGAACCCTATCCGGTTTCTGTTTCAGAGAAAACCAGTTGGCTCACCCCACAAAAGCAAACAGGAACAAATGTTTTGCCCAACGTATAGTTTTTCATCTCTATTTTCATTAAGTCATACAAATCCCTGGCTCTAAGACTTCAAGCTTGTGGGGAAGAAACAATAACTCTTGCCTGAAAATATTGTACTAGTCTGAATAGCTGTATCTTGAAATTGATTAATTTAAAATAGATTATTTAAATATGATGAAAAAGAATATATCATCCCAACAGCTAATTAACTGTTAACAGATAAAACATCTGTCTCCTGGCAGGACTGACATCTGCAGTTCTAAAATATAGGATGAAATCACACTGCAGTCCTACCTGCTTTTTTGTCCTCAGTCTCTTTTTTGTCTTCCTCTATCCTGGCTTTCTTCGCTCCTTTCTTATGATCTGCAACATTTCGTCGTCCACCTTCCCCTTCATCTTCAGAATCTGAAAATTCTTCATCGCAGGCTATGCGCTTATCAGATGCTCGAACTACGATTCAGATTTATGAGAGTAATTAATCAAAAAGTCCAACTACAATAGGCCTAATAAAAAAGAACTATCAAATTAAGAATGAGTAGTAAGATACTATAAACATTTTATGCTGATAAACTAAATCACAGTTAAAAACACTCATCTTTCAAGATACTCTGGGAATCGCACAATAACTACCAAAAAATAGCCTTGCAGAAACACAGGGGGAGAGTGGGAATATTTTAACCATGTATCAAACAAAACTTCAAATACTGACAACTAAATCACAGGAGAAAAAGTAATGGTTTCAACAGTTCAGAAAATGGACAGCACACTAATAAGAGGTTATAGAATTACTCTAATCACCATCAAAAAAGACTAAAGGTAGCAGGAAACTCTTGGCTATAGCTCAAGAACAACTCGAAGTTCATGGAACAGTTATAGTAATAAAGTCAAGGGTAGTGTCACAAGTATGGAAAATCTCTGTCTCATAGCAAAGCAAATAAAAAGCTTTGTTTTCCCCTTAAATACTGTATTCTCACTTTACCTCAAAAGGAAACACAGCTTCTGTCTTTTGTTAGTCACAAAAAAATTAAAGTACTCTTTCTTTAGTTAAAATTCATCAAGTCTTCTCAAGTATCTATTCTAGATTTGAAACAGCCAGGCTGTTCCTTAAGCTGCAAAAACACAGGACTCTTCCAGCACTTCATTAGACTCTTTAAGAGGTTCAAATGTGCACATAGACACCACCTTAAAAACATTGAAAGTGAAAGATCAGAGCCAAAATTTTGTATTCAGGCAATAAAAGTGCCAGTTTTCCAATACTGCACACCACTACAACTAAGGTTCTGAACAATTAAATCTAAAACTACTAGGGACATGTTCTACCATGAAAAGATATTTCTTACTAGAAATGCGTTTGTCTGGATCTTCTCCATCCTCATCTCCACTGTCTTCATGAACGGCATCTTCAGGAATGGCCTGCATCTGTACACCAGGTGCATGAGGTAACATGCGCAAGTTCTCAAATAAGCGTTGCCTGCAAGTTACAGACAAGAAAAGTTATTACTGCACAGAAGGAGCATTTCCTTGGATATTTTACGAAGTTCTGAACTCTGCATTCAAAGTTAACCTGGCTTTGCTTTAGAGTCAGTTTCATTTTTCAATTAAAAAAAATAGCATGCCAAGTTCAGGAAGTTTTCCATCCCTATGAGATCATTAATATCCACAGTGTACTTGAACATCAGTTTCTTTGTACTTTACAAATACTTATTTCAATCAACTTCAACTGTTAATTCCCCACAGGGTCAGCACAAGTACTGCTCACTTGGGCTAAATGGTGTCAGTACTACTCTGTTTATAATAAGCTAGAGTATCAAGTTGGGTAAGACACTATTCTCTAGTTTCTTAGAAAGAAATTCAGACACTTGAAAGCACAAAGACTTCCCAACTGTGTGCAGCAATGACAAAAGTAATTCATCTGGCTAAGTTTTCTTACTGGCTGTTTCAGCAAGAACAGAGACAGGTTCTGTCCTATCTAAGCAATCTGATGTGATGGATGATATACTCCAAAGTGCCATGTGCAGGGAAAGGAAAGGATACTGGACTTCTTTTGGGACTCAAAACTATCATTCCAAAGTTCAAGTAGAAAGGCAGGCTTGGCAAGCATGAAATATCAGCATTTGCAACAATTATCTTAGCATCCTTCTGCGAAATTTGAAGTGCTAAAGGGCAACTGGTGCTTTTTTTGAATTCTTAGAGCCTCTGCCCCTGTTTAAATCATATGACCTGGCAAAGTAGTTTTGCCATGCCAGGCAGCTCCCTAAAGCCAGGTGTCTGTGAAAGCATACAATGAACTGAAAGAGCATTCTCCAAAATGGTGGGTCATTGATCTTGTGGGTGCTAGTATAAGAATGTGAGATTGTGTGTTTTCTATTGACAGAGAGCAATCTGTGCCCTGGGATTGCAGCAGCAAGTTTTGCAACCTACTTGCACCACAAAAGCTCAACATTACATAACATACAGCAAACATCCTGGCAGATCATCAGCTGGAGAACTACATTATTACCGAGAAATTTTATACAATTAAATTAACAAAAACTAAGTGGGATTTTTCTCCCATTGCACATTATTAAAACCTAAACTCCTTTCATTTGATTGTGATTCATGTATTTGTGCTATGAACACCCATCACAGCCTATACACCAATCACTTAAAAATAAGTATTTTAACAGCTTAGGTGAATTTTGCAATTTGACAGTTTTAAAGATTATAGCAGTACTGGCAAACTTATACATGTATATTTCACATCTTTATTCAGCTATTTTCAGTAACCAAAAGAATTCCTGTGTTATGTTAACAGCCTGTTAGAACTCAGGGCAGGGGTGGCAGTTTATTCTTTTAAACCCAGAGCAAGGACAAATCATGGTAAGGCAAGAGTACTTCAGACTAACCAATTACCTCCTACCAGTTCAGCATAGAATTGATTGTATGCATGCATTACTTCACCCCTGAAGTAAAACATTTGTTTCCAATTAAAATGTAAAGATGTGAGAAGGAATAAATAAAACTGGCACAGCCTAAAAGCACACAACCACCATAGCTTGTCAATGAGCACTGCTCAAGCCTTGTGGATTTGTCAAATCACAGACACTCAATTGCCTGCACACATATCACTGCCTTTCCACAGTATTTGGATGTTCAAGATCACATGTGACTTTATTTTTGCAGCTGACAGCTACAAAGAATGACATTCTCAGTCCATGTTTAGACATGGAGCTGAGAATTAGAAATCCTAATCATAATGGCACACCAGCTTCTTTCCTGGCAGGCTAAACTTTCTACAAAATTAGAATGGGAATCCAAGTAAAACAGTCATCTTTTCAGATGCTGGAAAAAGTAAAAATCCAAGCTGGGTCATAAATTTTTATATTTATAGTCATAAGACTTCATAACCATCCATTCTGTTGGAAGAAGAGACTTCCAAAAAACCCGTTACAGAAATGAAAAACATGTCAAATCTTTTCTAGTACTTGTTTTTAGTGAACAGAGAAAGGTATATAGTTTTCAAAACTACCTAAACAATTAAACCTCTGGAGAAACATGATCCATATCACCTACTTGATAGATAAGGTAATCACTACTTACTTGATCTTCTCCATATATTCTGGTGTATTCTGATTAGTCATATTTGAAGGACTAATATGAAGCTTGAAGTCTGGTCCAAAATACTCAAAGTAGTCATTGTATGGCAATTCTATAAACCAAAAACCAAGACAACTTTGTTAACTAAGAAAGATTTAAATACAACAGTAGATTTGACAGATTTTTACTTAGAGAACCATTTAAGCACTCAAGCAAGCAATACTTATTATCTGGACTGTTCAATGTTTATCTTCAAAATTATTCAATAAATGAACTTAAATTTGCTGGCAAAATGCAAAGAGAAAGATCTACTGCAATTACACAATAACAAATTTGAAAAATAATTAAAAATTATACTTCTTCAGGAAAGAGAAGATCAACTGATGATTTCTTGTAGCTGTTTTCAAAGTTAGTCCAGTTTGAAAGGTTTAAGTGAGCCATTCAAAATATTCCTTCAGGACAAGTTTTAACACTTGCTACTAGGCTGAAGATCACAGCTAATTCAATATCCTTGCTAAGTGCTGCACACCGGTTCAGTGGTGCTGACTGGTTCAGTCTGTCTGTTTCCCTCCATACTCCAATTTTTTGCATTTTCAGAGAAAATGGTCCCCTGACTAGGACACTGAACCACCATAATAAGTTGATGAATACATAGCCAGGACAACAGCTATTTTTTTATTGTATTTTACAGTATTTTATATTGAATATAAAATTGTATCTTCAAAGATAAAGTAGGAGAAATATAAAATAATCCATAGAACCTTTAAGGAATAAAGACACTGAAATCCATTTTTAATTGTGCCCTTTGTCTTTCTTCATTTATGATTATTACAGGATAAGTGATCTTGATTAGGTGGATAAAAAGCAGACATGAAGATTAAGTTGCTATTACAACATTTAGAAATGCACTGTTATTTCTCTGAACAGATTAGAGATAACAGGGACCCAAAAAGTTGAGAGAAATATTAAAAAAATAAAAACTTCATAGCTCTCTCTCTCTCTCTCTATCTATTCCATTGAAAAGGGGATGCTAACAGAAAAAAAAGTCCCAATATAAGGAACTGCTACTGTGTCTTCAAAAGCTTTGGCTGACAAAGAATATATGTTGTCATGCAAAATGGAAAATATATATCTTGAAAGGCACATTCCAAATAGTCTTTTCTCACAGACAGCAGCATTCTGCTGAAGTCAGATGGAAACACTGAATCCACCAAGAGATATGTGAATAGCAAAAGTTGTGGTTCAGCATGTGAACTGCCAGTGACTCATGTGCAACCCATCAGTCCAAAGAGCAATTTTATACAAATGGCATTCCAAAAACATATCCAGGAGCGTATTTGGCCGGAAGTTAAAGGAGTCTAGCATCTTTAGGGATCTTCCTCAGAGAAATTACTTCAGTATTCAACTATTCAAAAGCACTCTAATATTGTTTTTTCTGGTTCTAAACTTTAAGATAGCTCGTATAGTCAAAATTGAATGAAATGGAAGAGTGGCAGTCAATATACTTTCACAGCTACTTTTGTCAAATAAAATGAAAAAACAGTTTTGCTATGTAAAGTGGACACTTGCACAGTCAGTAATTTCTTATGTACACCATGTCTGTGTTGCACAACTTATAGACTGACTCTGGTACAATCAAAATGCAGTATATATTCTATCATAAGGATGATATTCATATTAGAAATACTTAGTAAGGTTCCATAAGTTTTACATTTTGAATTTTCAAAAAGTAATTCAGTCATTTAAAGCTTTTGCTAAGGCATAAAAAAGCCCTAAATACTTATGTTTATTTAGTGCATAAGATACTGAAAATTTATTAGCTAAATGCCAGCAATAATTTTCTAGATAGTTTGTTCTAAACTGATGCATTACAGCTAGCTATACAAATATCTGCATTTTACTTAATATCTCATTATTATTTTTAAATAAAATATTAATTTGAGTATTAATAGCTACCATTAGGAATTTCACAATCTAAGGCAACAGCAGTTTCATATGTCCAGCATCGAGCAACATTACGAATCGTGTAGCCTCCTCCTCCTAACATCAGCAATGGCAAGTTAAAAGTCTTTACAACTTCCACACATTTAGCATGACCTGTCAAACAAAAAAGAGAGTTGACAATATATGCAAAATATCTATTAAACAGAAAAATATATAACAAACTATTTGATCAGACATATGCAGTCACACTTAACAAGTAAGAATCAAACTGATTCAAACAGAACTGTCTCCCCCTAGAGCTAAGCACAACCTCACAAGAAGTCAAGACCTACAGATAGAAATGTACAAAACACAATGAACATCATCCACCCCACTCTTCAGAGACTTTGCATGATGGTCTACTGCTGTTGTTCTGAAATGATCTTAGAATGTTTAGTGTTTCGTCTTTTCATAACGATGTCATACACAGTGACAAATTTAAGGACAATTTCTCATTCAAATGCAATGGGGGAAGAAGGGAAAACAAAATCAGTACTTGGTCCTTTCTACTTCTAAATTTGAACCTGTATTAGAGGTTGCTAAGTCTTGCTTACAGAGTGAACTGGTGCCAAGACAGTACACACTCCAGGGAGATACAGCATACTGAAAGGCATCTGTAGGAGGCAGCAGCTCTCTTGGTTTCCAAGATATGTAAGATGGAAAAAAATCTGAGCTGTATGGGCAACTGAAGTAGCTTTGCCACCTGGTGCAAATCAAGAAAAGAACCCTGAAACACTGCAGACCCAACAGATACTATACTGCATTTTGTTGCCTACAAAACTCTAATTGTCACATTAAAAAAAAAAAAAAACAAAACACAAAACCAAAAAAATCGAGGAAATCAATGATTCAAACAGGCTGGATTGAAGGCTTAGCAAAAGTTTGTGATACATTTAATATTTTATCATTTAAATAAATAATAAAAAAATAATAGCAGTAACAGTTATGCTATATGCTAAATTGACATCTTATCTCAATTTAGAGAATCACAATTGTGGGTAGCAACTTTAGTAATACTAAAATAAATTAATCCTATGAAAATTAATTAAAAATATTGTTAACATATGGCTCAGTATAACAAACACCACTATAAATATATCAATGCAGTGAGTATTCCCATTTCAATAATACCTATTTTACACCCAACAAGGTGTTTGATGTTTAGCATCTGTAGTACTACTAAGTGGACTACTAACTAGTTTTAGTTGCCCATCATTGTAAGTGTTGCAAATGACTATTGCCCTGTCATTCCAGGACACTGCTTTAAAGCTACAGAAAGCCTGTACATAGAAGAAAGGGAATCACTTGAGTGGCTAGGAAGCACATGGAAAACCAAGCTTCTTAACTTTTTTAGATGGACAGAAATAAAGAGGCAACTTCTGGGTTTCTTTTGGCCATCTCTGTATAGCAAAGAAAGAGGTGATTAATCATAGTAATGAACAAAATCTTTGTGACTCCAGTCCTCATCATGCAAGTGTCTTGAAAAACAGTATGGAGAGTAGAGGTTTCTAACAAGTAAGAAGTTACAGACAACAAACAGACACTTTTCTGTTTACCTTTAACAGTAAGATTAAAGCATCCCAGCCTGTCCCCAGACAGTGAATCTGCTCCACACTGCAATACCACAGCACTGGGCTGGTACATCTCCATTACTTTGGATATAATCTATAATCAATATAAAACAGCAAGTCATTAATTGCTATAATGAAAATACAAAAGTAGTAGTTTCCAGAGAGCTTAAAAACAAAAAACAAAGCACTCACTGGTTTGAATATCTGTCCATACGATTCATCATCTATACCATCCCTCATTGGAAAGTTGACAGCATAGTATTTGCCTTTTCCAGCACCAATGTCCTACAAGCAAAGATGACAAATGTTTTAATACAAACACAGAAGCACATAGAATGGTATCATGAAAAAAAAGTCTACACAAGTCTGCTGAGCTATTCTGTACCATTATACATATCTGTGAGGGATAAGAGGCAGAGTTTACTTGATTCTTGTTCTCCCACAAAATCATTTCAGAGTGTATGACTTGGACACCAAGATTAAAATAGCATTAAGTACACTCAAGTTTTTAATTCAAAGATTTAAGACAAAAAGACAAATCATAACCAATTAGTTTAGTCTGCTTTAGCTAAGCAAACAACATGTAGCATAACCCAGCAACACAACTACTAAACTTCTCAACACTACCTACTGGAAGTCACTGACTTTTCCCTCTTCCTGAACAAAGCCTCTTTAGCAGGGAATGCATCACTAATGTGTCACTTCTTCCAGTAACCAACCTTTACTGGGGGCATGAGGGGGAATGGATGGAGATGAGGAGGGAGATAAATGGCCCAGTGAAGCATAGGCACAATGTTAAAAGTTGACTTTTTTTTTGTCCATAGCACATTAATAACATTTCATAGTGACATAACATAGGTGAGTGACACTGAAGACCCCTGCTGAACTCAACTCTAGCTGATCTGAAGTACAAGTTATCCAGAATTTCCCAGAGTGAATCATCTAGGCTTTCAGATGCTGAATTTTCTGAGATGATCACAGAATCACAGAATGGCCAGTATTGGAAGAAGGGACCTCTGGAGATCATCTAGTTCGACACGCTCATAAAGCAGATTCAGGTGGGCATTCAGTATATCCAGAGGAGACTTCATAACCTTGCTGGACTACTGGAGTGCTCCTGTCACCCTCAAAGTAGTTTTTTCCTCATATTCAGGTGGAACTTCTTGTGTTTCAGTTTGTGCCCATTGCCCTTTATTCATCAAGTCCCATTCTTTTGACACCTATCCTGAGATATTTGTAAACATTGATGAGGTCCACTCTCATTGTCTTTTCTCCAGGATAAACAGGGCCAACTTCATTAACCTTTCCTCATAAGAAAGATGCTCCAGTTCCCTCATCATGTTTGTTGCCCTCCACTGGACTCACTCCAGGATCTCTATGTCTCTCTTGTTCTGGGGAGCCCAGAACTGGACACAGCACTCCAGATTTGGCTTTACCAGATTTCTGGGGGGGCAGGATCACTTCTCTAAACCTGCTGGCAATGCTCTTCCTAATGCACCCCAGGATACTACTGGTCTTCTTGGCCACAAGNTTAACTTTTTTAGATGGACAGAAATAAAGAGGCAACTTCTGGGTTTCTTTTGGCCATCTCTGTATAGCAAAGAAAGAGGTGATTAATCATAGTAATGAACAAAATCTTTGTGACTCCAGTCCTCATCATGCAAGTGTCTTGAAAAACAGTATGGAGAGTAGAGGTTTCTAACAAGTAAGAAGTTACAGACAACAAACAGACACTTTTCTGTTTACCTTTAACAGTAAGATTAAAGCATCCCAGCCTGTCCCCAGACAGTGAATCTGCTCCACACTGCAATACCACAGCACTGGGCTGGTACATCTCCATTACTTTGGATATAATCTATAATCAATATAAAACAGCAAGTCATTAATTGCTATAATGAAAATACAAAAGTAGTAGTTTCCAGAGAGCTTAAAAACAAAAAACAAAGCACTCACTGGTTTGAATATCTGTCCATACGATTCATCATCTATACCATCCCTCATTGGAAAGTTGACAGCATAGTATTTGCCTTTTCCAGCACCAATGTCCTACAAGCAAAGATGACAAATGTTTTAATACAAACACAGAAGCACATAGAATGGTATCATGAAAAAAAAGTCTACACAAGTCTGCTGAGCTATTCTGTACCATTATACATATCTGTGAGGGATAAGAGGCAGAGTTTACTTGATTCTTGTTCTCCCACAAAATCATTTCAGAGTGTATGACTTGGACACCAAGATTAAAATAGCATTAAGTACACTCAAGTTTTTAATTCAAAGATTTAAGACAAAAAGACAAATCATAACCAATTAGTTTAGTCTGCTTTAGCTAAGCAAACAACATGTAGCATAACCCAGCAACACAACTACTAAACTTCTCAACACTACCTACTGGAAGTCACTGACTTTTCCCTCTTCCTGAACAAAGCCTCTTTAGCAGGGAATGCATCACTAATGTGTCACTTCTTCCAGTAACCAACCTTTACTGGGGGCATGAGGGGGAATGGATGGAGATGAGGAGGGAGATAAATGGCCCAGTGAAGCATAGGCACAATGTTAAAAGTTGACTTTTTTTTTGTCCATAGCACATTAATAACATTTCATAGTGACATAACATAGGTGAGTGACACTGAAGACCCCTGCTGAACTCAACTCTAGCTGATCTGAAGTACAAGTTATCCAGAATTTCCCAGAGTGAATCATCTAGGCTTTCAGATGCTGAATTTTCTGAGATGATCACAGAATCACAGAATGGCCAGTATTGGAAGAAGGGACCTCTGGAGATCATCTAGTTCGACACGCTCATAAAGCAGATTCAGGTGGGCATTCAGTATATCCAGAGGAGACTTCATAACCTTGCTGGACTACTGGAGTGCTCCTGTCACCCTCAAAGTAGTTTTTTCCTCATATTCAGGTGGAACTTCTTGTGTTTCAGTTTGTGCCCATTGCCCTTTATTCATCAAGTCCCATTCTTTTGACACCTATCCTGAGATATTTGTAAACATTGATGAGGTCCACTCTCATTGTCTTTTCTCCAGGATAAACAGGGCCAACTTCATTAACCTTTCCTCATAAGAAAGATGCTCCAGTTCCCTCATCATGTTTGTTGCCCTCCACTGGACTCACTCCAGGATCTCTATGTCTCTCTTGTTCTGGGGAGCCCAGAACTGGACACAGCACTCCAGATTTGGCTTTACCAGATTTCTGGGGGGGCAGGATCACTTCTCTAAACCTGCTGGCAATGCTCTTCCTAATGCACCCCAGGATACTACTGGTCTTCTTGGCCACAAGGGCACAGTTGACTCACAGTTAATTTGTCCATCAGGAGCCCTAGGTCCTTCTTGCAGAGCTGCTTTCCAGCAGGTCAACACCTAACCTATACTGGTTCATGAGGTCATTCCTCTCCTTGTCTTGCTTTACAGATTAAAAAAATAAATCATTAAATCAATCTTACCCTAAAACATAGCAAAGTCAATTGTTCATACAATTTCCACCTAAGATCTCTGTTGTAACTGATGCTTGTGTTAGTTTTAAAATCTAAAGAAACAATATAGCATTCTGGTAACCTCCCATTCACCAACAGTTCAAGCTGCCTCACAGAACGTGGGCTGCTATGGAGAACTATGGTCTCAACAGATCTATCTCTGTATAGAAATGACAAAATTTGTGCCATCATCCAAGCTATGCAGAAGGTCAAATAACTTACTGAGGACACTTTAAGTTTAGACTGAACAATACATTCGTTAGAAAATGGTTGAATGCTGCTGAACTAGGAAACCTCAGATTCATCTACACTGATGGAGCTGCAATCACACCATCATCATTTGAGGCGTGATTTGTTCCTGCATCAAATAAACGTAACCTGATCAGCAAACGAGGTCAACTAACTAAAGAACTACAGAAACAAGCTGTAATACAGTCACTGACAAAACAAAGAGATTTGGCTGGTAAAGTTGATAAAAATAACCATCAATGGCAGACCAAGTTAGGCAGACGGAAGAAGCACAATACTGGCCTCCAGAAGGAACACTGACTTTCAGAGAATTAGTTCTCCCCTTAGTTCAATTAGCTTTGCAATCTCTGGAGATAGGGAAAATCCCAGTGGGGATGCAATAATTGCAATAAAGCCTGCTAAAGCCTGCATGCAGACAATGCTCATTTCAAAATCTTAACTAGCAGCTCAGAAAATAAGTTGCCATGCCTGAGATACTGTTTGCCACTGACACTGTTAAAAAAAATAAGTCCCAAACCCCATAAAATACTCTTCTATTTATTTCAACTATGCTATCTTTTAATTCTTTGTTCTGGGTGTGGTGAGGTGAAGAGTCCACAAACTTCTCTGTCAACGGGAAGTGCTGCTTCTAAAAAGCCAAGATATCTAACCCTCCCAAAAAAAAAAAAAAATTCTAGCCAAATTCAGCAACAACAGCTTGTCATGATAAACATCCTGGTCTGAGCTGCTTTTAGTTTGAAGCACCACTACCACCTTGTGGCCAGTCAAGTTAAAGCACACAGATAAAAACTAATCTGATTTCTTCTTAAATCAATTTAGAACAGTTTAACAGAATCTAACAACCACAATAACATTCAGCTCCAACAATCACGCTGAAATGAATGCTTTGCACCCACCGCTCAACTTTCACTTACTCCTGTGCCTTCTGGGTATCATCAACAGACTGGGAAACACACTTTCAGGAGTATTAGCCAAAACACGAATATTTGTATCTCATGAATCAGTTTAAATATTTTAGGAAAGCAGTGAATTCTTTCCCAGCACAGTGTTTTTGTAGGCCAACTGTGATAAGTGTTTACAATTTTAAAAAATAGCTTTTAACCGTATGCACAAACTACCATGCGAAGTTGCTAACACCAGAGGAATGACATATCCCAGGATAGTCTCTAACAAAAGAGGTATAATTTATGAGTTTGAAGCTAGGAATATGTTAATCCTAATTTGTGTAATACTCCTTCAAGCTGTGAAGTGGAACTATTTCCTGTTCTAACAGACCAGAGTCTAACATGAGCAACAACTAACTTAAAATTCATATGAAGGGCCAGGAAAATTGGTTTCCATTCTCAGCTTTGCCAGACATTCTAAAACAGCTTTAAGGATAACTCTTCATGGGCTCCAAATGCTCTCTCCCTCAGGCCAGCTATAACACTCCGTTCATAGGGGCATACTAAAGTTCTTAGGCAGTGAGCATCATGAGAACTCAAAACACTTCATGACATAAGAAATATTCCAAAAATGAGTCAATTGTATTACTAGGCAAATAGAACATAGTAAATTCAAACTGTAACTTAAGCTTTGTGACTGTTAAAGGGTGATCTGCAAACAGCTACTTTTCACTGTTAATGCAGAATTGAAATGTAAAGATAATTATAAATACACCATACTTAGAGACATCTCCAAAATCTGTGTGAATTAAACTAATTATATTTGAATAAAGATTTCAGCCTATTTATCCAGAAGTGAAGGTGTTAATTTCATGTATAAGTGAATAATTTCATTCCCTACTATCCAGTATTATTTTTCCTAAAATTCCTCAACTAATCTATCACTCTATGCTAATATCTTTTCTGATGCTTTACTTACTGCTGTATACCATTATTGGACAGTTATTGTAATCTAGTGCAAAAAAAAAGTATCAACAAGGAAGACAGTAAGAGGGAATTTATCACCTAATGAAATTTCATGTTCAACCTTACCCTAAGGTCCCCTGTGCCTGGAAAATATTCACCATACTTATGGAATGATACTGTCATGACACGATCCGTGGTATAAAATGCTTCTTCAACACCATCACCATGATGGATATCAATATCAATATACAACACTCTTTGGTGATACCTAGAAAGAACATATAAGAAATCATCATTATCTGTTATATTCATAATACACTAATAGCAAACAAGAAAAACACTAACAAAAAAGACCCCAACCAGACACTAAAATTCAAGATTATGATCACTGTGATAATTTTGGTTGATGTGATCATATGCTCTTAGAATTCTCAGTACAGTCTGAATAACATTAATAAGTTTATCTTCATCAAAACAAGGAATTTATTAAAGTATTTACCCGAAACTGTCCCACTCTGTAGAAGCTACACCTTGTGCTTCTGCTCATACCACTTTGTTGTTCACATTGCTGGATTTACTCCTTTCATTAACCCCAAGGCCTTTCTTTCTGCCTTAACAGTAATTACCAACACAGTCTGAGTTCCACAAGATCACAAAAAATAAATCCTTATTTTCCATTGACTTTTCTTCTCCAGCTTGTAAAGAAAGGCACATTCTTACTTTCAAGTGTATTGCACTTTATATTTGCATAAAATTATTACACTACTGTTGACTATTTTCTTAAATATGGCAAATTTCAGGATAGTTTGAGATGAAGAAAGAAACCAGTGATTTATTTGAAGCCTTAGAGCACTGGAAACATTAAGTAAATTTTATGTTTTCCAGTAAATAACAAAGTCTGTCATCAGAAATGCATTTTCATCTTTCTTTGTGCAGTACTGAGAGTGTGAGCAGGCATAATTTCAGGGACAGTTTCTCACAGTTCCACAACCCGTAACTATTCACAGGATTCCTTCCTTCACATGCACATTAACTCAGAAATTCAAGATCAGCCCGTAGAATATCATACCTTGTAGACTGCAGAGACAGCACCTGAATATACACTGCAGATTAAAATGAATGCCCTAATGTGTTAATATTAACTATTGTTAGTGTCTTTAGAAACTTTTTACATCTCTACACTTCCAGATTACAGCTATTTCCTTCATTCCTCACCAGCAAATTCAGGTGTCCCACTCACAAGAGTCAAATACCTAGAATATTTTTTCTAATAATGGGATTTATGTGCTATTAGTAGGGATTCAGTCCTCTGAAGCAGTAAAAGCAACACTCAGGACTTGAAATTTTAGTGAAACATTACTGTTTGAAGTCAATTACATGATCACTTTTTCATTGCTCCTCATTTTTTATTTTGCAGTCATAGCAGCACAGCTGTTCCTTCATTATTTATTAAAACCAACCACATTAATTCATGTAATAATCTAAGGAAGCTCAGTTCATAATCTTCCCTGAATATTCCTGTTTGGTTCAGTAACAACTCAAATGACAGGAAATGAGAAGACATATTGTGAAACCAAATGGGTGTAAGATTATGAGTACAGTGACTGCCCTAAGGGGCCAGGACAGTGATCCATCTAGCCCCCTATTCTGCCCCCATGTGTCGCAAAGGGAGATTTTGAAGAAATATTTACAGAAAGGAAGCAAGCCTGTCCATTTTCTGAAGTCTGCTACTCTAGTCCTTCCCCACCAAGTAGAATTACAGCATATGGTGTTTTACAGGATGTATCGTTGCTTGGATCTATCTCCTATTAGTTATATTTTCAGCTTGCCTGTATTTTATTTTGAATATATTGCTGAAGCCAAACCAGGCAGAGCTTGGAGCTTTCTTAATTGAAACTGTAAAAGTTCAACACAGGCTATGAAAATTCACTCAAATAATAACTACAATCAATATCTTCAAACATTTAAATACTTAAGTTTAATGCTTTCTATAATTTTAACTTGTGCCTATCACAAACTTACTTCAGTAACTCAAGGATGGCAAGCACAATATCATTGACATAACAGAAGCCAGATGCCTCCGATTTCTTGGCATGGTGAAGTCCCCCAGCCCAATTGACAGCCATGTCTGTTTGTTGTCTGTTCAATTTTACTGCCCCAGCTGTAAAAAGACACACAGAAAAATGAAAGCAAATGGAGTCAGAAATTTCTGATTGCCTTTAAATTTGTAACATGAAATCATATTTTATTTTTTAAATAAGCTGACTTAGAACAGATCTCTTACCAATACTGAGATACTTGATACATCTCCTATTTTACAGTCTCTGATATGATTATTTTTAAAAATATATTAAAGCCCCCTTATATTTACTTCATTTTTAAATGTACAATCAAAATTTTAAGTTGCTGACATCAACCTAGTAAAGCCATAAAATAGTTGACAAACAACCTATACTTACCAACAGAGCCTCCAGTTGACAGCTGACAAAACTCAAACAGGCCATCAAATACAGGACAGTCTTCTCCAACATTAACTGTATAAGAAATGCATAATTTTTAAAGAAAATACCATTCCAACAGCATCGATATACACATGGATAACACAGATGCATAGTTGTTCAGTTGGCATTTTAACTACTTATTCCCCATCTCATTTCTCAGGCTAATTTAAACACTGAAAAAATGTAGTCCTAATAGAGTAAGATAACTCCAAACTATTTTTTCCCTTTCTTTCTTCTTTAATTCTTTTTAGTTTCCATTGGAAGATTTGTCTCCTCATTTGATGAAGTTTCATCATTTTTTGATTTTTGAAGAAATGTTGATTAACATAGGTCATGTTAAAAAATGTACAACTACTTAGAAGAATAATTTGCTGACAATAAGGTATCATAAAGAGGTTACTATACTGCCTTTAAAATTGATATAAGAGCTGTAAAACTGCATTCCTAACAGTACTTTGAGCTTATTCCTATAATTAAAGGAATAAAGTAATAATAGTAAGGGTGAACAGTGAATGATGTACAATTTTTACTATCTCCCTCAAGAGGAATGATCAAGTTCTTTTCTTGACTTTAACATTTTCACACATTGATTTTTACTTCTCTAGTATTCTAAAAGCCATTTTTTAAAAAAAGATTTCAAGGCACTTTCACAAACAGTTCACAATCTGTGCATTAAGCCTTATTATTAGCAGCAGTATTTCACATCTAGAATACATCCTGTGAAAGGAGAGACAAAAATCCTCACATATGCTTAAAGAACATTTTTGTCAAGATGACTGCTTTTCATGGAAGAGTCCGAAATAGAGTAGCTAAAGGCAGGCACATGCTACTCTTGTTACAGTATTTCTCTAACCTCTGTATTGGTGAACACTGAGCTTCAAACAATGCTAACCATAAAAGCATGTACACATAGGCTTAGCCTGATGTCAGCACTTACATCTCTGCATTTGCTTGCTGTACTCAGACATATTGTCAGGCCTTATTGATCGGAGAAATTTGATGTATTCATCACTATGGTACTTGGTCATTTCCTCAGCAGTTGCTTTGTGGGGTCTCTGATAACAAGAACAAGTTGAAGAAATAAAACAGAGTGCTCTGCAAAATCAGCTAACAATGTGATAAAACAGACAACTTGAAAGAAATCCCACCTACCTTGAAGGGAAAATAGTCAAAGGAAAATGATAGTAGTAGTGTTTTACATAAAGCAAGGACTACTCTGTTGTGATATACAACTGCATTAAATATTGCTCCACTTCTAAGTAAAAGAGCTCTGAACACACTATTAAAGTATTCTCTATTTTCACTTCCACTTCTCTATTTATTTGTGTGACAATACCTGAAGCCCTTTAAAAATAAATTAAAATGCTTCAGTGGACATCATATTGCCTATACTTACATAGATTTCCATTTTTCTGTATAAGCCATAGTTTAGCAGCAAGTTGTGAGTCATTCGGATCCTGTGAGGTTTCATTGGATGTCCTTGTCCATAGTAATAGTTTCCAATATCACCTGCCAATAATACACAAAAGAATAGCTATTCATATTACAAAACAAGTTTCATTGCCACTTAATCATTCTCAGAAGATAAGCAAACAGGTATGATTCCAGAACACAAACAAACCCCCACAAAGGGAGTACTGTCTACTTCAAAAAGAACACAAGGGGAACAAACTGTTGTATGTCAGAAACAGAAGGAAAAAAAGAAGCCAAATCTAACACTTTGACTACAAGCAGACAGTAGTGGGAGAGCAAAGATAACTATAAGACATGGTTTCAAATCAAGAGTGACGCTCTGACCCAACAGTGTGCCAGAACTGAACAATACAATGGGAAACAGAACTGGAATTAAGAGGAGAGGAGACACGGCTGATGACATTGCCACATAGCATCACAACAGAGGCTGCAGTAAAACCTACCATTTTGCATGAGCTGATTTTATGATACCATCCTCAGCCTGTCTACTACTAACCCTAACTGTTACATCCAGATGTAGCTCCAGATCCAGATCCACTGTGGCAACCACATGCACAAACATTCCCCAGACACCTGCTGCTGGAGATCCACAGAGTAACAAGAACCTTGTAATCCAGATTAGCCTCTGTTAAATTGGAGACCAACTAGGCACACAATTAAGATAACAAATTTGACACTCATTTCCAAGAAAGGAATAGCTGCTAATATGGGCTAGCAGTAAGTTTTCTTCTGAGCTCAGGTATTGTTAGAACACACACAACCCCACTTTGAGCACTGACACTCCTGACACATGAACCATTTTAAACAGAACTGTCTCTGGAAACATAAACAAGTCTATAAGTTATGTCCAGTTGTCAATGGCTTTTAGCTGGAGATTTCTAAAACATCTCTTCACAATAGCACCTCTTTTCTTTTTGACCCAGTTTCCCAATAGGATTACTGAACTTTACCTTCTTGAACTTTTTACTTTTCTTTCACATCCTTCAACATGCTCTGCCTTGTCCACTGGGAACAAAAGAAACACTATTTTCACAATGTCATACTATTTTGTAAATTTTATCAGAAGCAGCACCACTACAAAACAGCTTTAGTTTCACCTCTTCAACATGAGCTTCATGGAGGAAGGGTAAATGTCAGCTTGCAGTAGCATCACCAACTACCAAGAAAAACAAGTATTATAGAAAGATTAAAAGTTTCAAAGCATTCTAAAATCCTTCAAGCTTTCAGTTTTCAAAGAGAGAAGGAGAGTAAGGGCACTTAAGAAAACAGATATAACCTAATGTAACATAAGAAGAAGTTTAGAAAAACTACCCTTCAATACCTAGCTCTTAGCCATCCCATAACAATAGAAATACCAAGTTTTAACATGAAGTTAAGAACTTTGAGGAGTTTGGACCTTCTAACTTGGATACTTAAGTGGAAGAATAGCACTTTTTGTCAGTTACTTACTGCAAGCCTACAGGTTTGGTCACATGCAGGTCAAGAGCAAAAGTACTAAGAGTATAAACAAACTCCTTCCTTCCAGCAAAAACATCTTCAAACACTTTACAAAAGAATACCTTATGTATTTGATGTTAAGGAAAAAATCTATCACAGCTCTTTGAAACTAATGCCTAGAAGATGAAAACCAACCATTTACTAGCTCTACGTTTTGAAGTTACCATTAAATCCCAGATTTTAGAAAATCTTCAAGCTAGTAAGAGCTTTAAATTTTGAGATTTTTAAGAAAATAATTACTATAAATAATGTGATTATTGAGGAAAGTTCATTACAAATGCATTTGTGGCTTAAGAAATGGGGGGTTTTAAGAAGTCACTTCAATTTTAACTACTTCAGCTTCTATAGTCATCATTGACATTTTATTCAGAATGCTAATGGATGGGAAAGCAAACAATTAAGAATTATTTTATATCTTATGTATAATGTAAGGTCTATTATTTTTCCCATATGAAATAGAGAAAAAATAAAATTACAAATTTCCCAAATACACTTGCAACATATCCTTCAATAAACTGCAATTAAACAACTAAACAAATTTTAACTTATGCATATTTTATATAACATACACTGCAGCATACAATTATATAAATAAATCAAGCACACTTTTTAGCTTTCATTTATTTTTTTTTTTACCAGAAAAGAGAATTTTAAAAGAATTGGTACACTGGTAGATTTAATGGGAGCTTATTTGTCAAATAGAATGTACGTAGGTGAGTATCTGGCAGAAGAATATCAATTCTTCCATATTAGAGGCTGGCAGTAGTGACTAACAATAGATATCAATATCATACACTTTAGCAACAGGCAATACAATACCATTTATATTTTTCAGGTCTTAGCATCACCAACTAACCATTAACCTCATAGAAAAAATTCTTGAAGGATATGGATTAATACCCATCAAGTTTCAAGGGATTAGTGATGCCTATGTAGGCAGGGGTGAGGAAGGAAAGAAAAGAGGAAAGATGCTCTTTCTTTAGCACCTTGATATTCATCATGAAGGGGGCCCATCATGGAGACATCATACTGTGATGAAGGCAAAGATGTCAAAAGTCTCTCCTTTACCTAGTGAAGAAGGCAGCACAAACTCGTACAAACACTTCATCCACTGACCCTGAAATTTATGTATCTCTTTTTTTTATGTCACAGCCTTACTGGAGCACTTTGGGAAGAAAAGCAAGGTGCACCAAGAGCTGGTATCTGTGAGCATGGGGCACCTCACTCACAGATGGAGCTAAAAAGCTCTGCACGAACCTCTACCAGACTCTGACTAAAACATGTGTATATGACAAATGGGTACAGTGAGGCCAAGCTCACAAGATTATTACTGCAGATAGTATCAGTACTTGACTCTATACTTACTAATATAAAGAAGTAAAAATCATACAGAAGAGTTATGAGCACATCTATATAACTTACCATTGTGGGAGCACATGGAAGGTGCAAAAAAAGAAGAATGTAACCGAATGAGGAAGAGGTGGGAAAAAATGCAAAGTAGTATGTGTAAAAAGTTTGCAAATCTATTAATCTTTCACAGCAAAGCTTCAAAAACTGAAATTACTGTTCTATACTAGTAAAAATGCCAGCTAAGTGGCTCCCATTAAGAAGTAGCAACATATAATCTTTGAAAAGTTGAGTCCTTAATTAAAAAGAGAGAAACCAAGTGCCCATTTAATGCTAGTAGGCGTTTACTGCCCTGCACTATTCACTATGTGATACAGAAGATCTACCTGATAATTGTTACATGC
>VZRX01023956.1:37456-87483 GCA_013398075.1 Notiomystis cincta | reverse complement strand
ATAATAACAATAATAATAAATAATAACAAAAATAATTAAATAATTGTTAAATAATAACAAAATAATATTACTGAACCTTCCATATGTCATTCTAATCTTCTGGGAAACATTTTAATTTTGTTTAACACTCGACCCACTCAACACAATTTGCCTTGGCTTCGGCAGAACTTTGGGTCTGTAAATTATATTTCTTGTAGCTTTGATCCTTCATTTTCCTGTGGCAGGTATGATGCAGGTATGGACTGCATAAGCCTCTGGAGCAATTGGGAAATTTCCCCTTTTTTCTTTTTCTTGCCAGAGGTTGTAGTATTATTATTCTTATCTCCATAGGACTGAATGGCTAAAAATGGGAGGAACCTGAGCTTTTATGTTCAGACAAAGAGAAGTTATCTCAGTCTGACTAACAAAAGCACATAGTTCCAATAGGTGTTCCCTCCCCACTATTGGGCTGTAGTCATCCTTGTTTGCAATATGTGATTTTTTTCCCAGGAACTTGCAGTTTCAGGGACTCCACTTCTCATCTTGACTAGGACACGAAACCTGGATTTTCCTGGTGAAATCGATATTCTGCATTTTGAGCACTCACTGCACTGCTTTATTTGTCAGCTCCAAAGCAGCAATTGCTGTCTCCAGGGAGCATAAACATGAGTAACCAGCTGGACACTCCAAGTAACATCACCTTCCACTGATACCTAATGCTCGTGGGAGTGATAATGGCCTGCTGCTTACCCACTTAAGGAAAACTTGGGTAGGTGATGCTGCTCTAAGTCTGTCTGCAAACAAACAAGGAGATCTACCCTCGAGGCAGCCTAGCAATGAGGCGTTATTATGCGTGTACACGGAGGCAGGGAAGATATTTGCAGTGGAATCATGGCCCCCTTGAAGTCAGTGGCAGCGTTCCCAATGCTTCAGTTTGGCCAAACACTTGTCCTTCTGTTGGTACTGACTCACAGCCCTTGACTGAGTTCAATGGAGACCAAAATTCAGCACTGCAGTGCCGTGGCACTGCAAAATGACCTCTGAAACCTGTTCATATCCATAGGGTTTGCAGCAGTTTTCACTCAGCTTTGTTTCAACCCAAATATGTGGAGATTATCTGTAAATTCTCTGCAGGGATTCAAGGTTATCTTGCTAGACAGTTGTCTGAGTAATAAGTTTAAATGATGGAATTGTGTGATCAGGCTGGATAGCGTCCAGTAACGTGGCAAAACCTGTAGGCTTCCAGAACAAGATGAGTTACAGACGCAGGATGGACTAAAACACATTTTTAAAGCCTCTAACTTGTATGTGTGTTTCCCATTGAAAATGATTGATAGAAAGAGGAAAGCCTAATTTCTGTATTGAGCATCAACATCCGTGCATTATGTCTAGGCAGAACCTGGCTCCATGTTTTTGTGTTAATCTGAATGTGCTAAGTCTCTGCAGGGTTCAATTTCAGGCAAGGAAATATTCTCACATGAAGTCTATGAATTACTATGACTTTATAACTGTGGGGTATAAAAATCCTGGGTATTTCTCTAATTTTTAAAAATTGCAGATTTTCCAGCAGTGTGTAGGACTGGATGAATCTGTGTGGTGAGGGCATATAATGTCTGGGAAGAGGACCATATAATTATCATCCTCAAAACTATTCAGTAAAGCTGTCCCTGACATGACATATCCATCTTAGATTGTAAGATATATAACTGTGCTTTATCATCAAAATCTATTTCAACTGGTATGGCTTAGATTACCCTTAGATTTTCTCATTTGTCTCTGGTATTTCCTGGTCTTTAGATCTCCAGACCACCTGGGACTCTTAACCCTCTTTAATAAATAGGTCCATCACATTTTCCCCGTGTTCAAAAATGTCACAGCTGCTTCCAATATGTTATGTAGGAATCATAAAAATAAGTACAGTATAAAACATTATTATAGCCCTATTTCTAAGTTTCTCCAGCACAGCTCAGTTCAAGACATCAGCCATTCTGCAAACTCTGTGATGTGCTTATTCCTTCTAATCACTCTGCTTTAAGATATCCTGAAGGGATGCTGGTACCATAGTCCTTGGAATACCTGCTTAATAGCCTCAAACAGCTCTGCATGTGTCAACGTTTTTGATAGAAATTTTTTCCCTCCTTAGAAATGCTAATAGTGATACTTAAGGAGAAACAATGGATGTGGCTGAGCCCAGAAGGCATGTGAGTGCAGCACCTCCCTGTCTGGGGGTTTCNTTACTCATGTTTATGCTCCCTGGAGACAGCAATTGCTGCTTTGGAGCTGACAAATAAAGCAGTGCAGTGAGTGCTCAAAATGCAGAATATCGATTTCACCAGGAAAATCCAGGTTTCGTGTCCTAGTCAAGATGAGAAGTGGAGTCCCTGAAACTGCAAGTTCCTGGGAAAAAAATCACATATTGCAAACAAGGATGACTACAGCCCAATAGTGGGGAGGGAACACCTATTGGAACTATGTGCTTTTGTTAGTCAGACTGAGATAACTTCTCTTTGTCTGAACATAAAAGCTCAGGTTCCTCCCATTTTTAGCCATTCAGTCCTATGGAGATAAGAATAATAATACTACAACCTCTGGCAAGAAAAAGAAAAAAGGGGAAATTTCCCAATTGCTCCAGAGGCTTATGCAGTCCATACCTGCATCATACCTGCCACAGGAAAATGAAGGATCAAAGCTACAAGAAATATAATTTACAGACCCAAAGTTCTGCCGAAGCCAAGGCAAATTGTGTTGAGTGGGTCGAGTGTTAAACAAAATTAAAATGTTTCCCAGAAGATTAGAATGACATATGGAAGGTTCAGTAATATTATTTTGTTATTATTTAACAATTATTTAATTATTTTTGTTATTATTTATTATTATTGTTATTATTTAACAATCTGTTTTCATTCTGGACATTGTTCCTTTGGGATGTTTACTCCTGGCTTGTTACAGAGATTGCAGCTGGATGCTGCCACTTCAAAACATCCGTGCACTTTGAGCCAGTAAAAATGCAATAATTCGAAGAGTCTCTTGTATAATATTAGGAATGTAAGCCATGGCTGAGGTTTCCAGGCCAACACAACCAAAAATACTCTGTACCAGTTGCAGAGGAAAATGATGAACATTCCCATTTGCTTAACTTTATTTGCCTTTAAGGGCTAGGAATATAAACCGGATTAAAACAAAAAATAAGCGAAGGCTACAGGATTGTTTCTTCAAAATATGAAGCAGTATTTTCTATGAGCTCTTCTGTGTTTCAGGAGAGCTATGAGAAGTCAGGGCCCTTTGCCCACTCATAACTCATAACCAGTTCACCTGCAGTTTCCAAATGAACTGCAGCTAAATATGGATCAAAAGTTTCCATCTGTTTTGAATTACCCATCCTGGGTGCTCTTACTGAATCTATCAAAATCCTAGTGCCTGTTTATGCCTTCTGGGTTACAGCTGAAAGTAAACAACTGCTCTGTATACCTCTAGAAAATGACAAGTTTATAGTGGAAAAATTTTATGCTCCTTTACATCTATGAATATCTTCATCCTCAAAACTAGTGGTAAACTGAAGGAGAATGATGGCTTTTCCTTTGACCTCCAAGGTCTTGGATCTTGTCTGGTTTTCACCTCAGATCCATTTGACTGTAAATACTTGCACACCTCAACAATTCACAAGGCAGAAAATACATTTAAGGTAAACTCACATTCTGGAGCCAGACAACCTGAAAATATTCAGACTTTTATTTTGTGACTGTCATTGGTAACTGTAGAAGATTCCTACAATAATAGGGTATTGTCCTCTCCTTATAATCTGATAATTTATGGTACAATTGCGATAGTTAGTAATGTGGTGTCTTTCTGTGCAGTTTAACACCTGTCAAAACAGCTTCAATAGCTGCTTTGGATCTAAATCCAATATAAACAACATAGGCTGCCATTTAATGCTTAGAAATATTTACACCACAAACATTAACTTCATTAACTTCATTAACAATGAAGTCCTTTCACTCGCCTTTGGACATCATTAAAAAAAAAAAAAAGAAACCGTTTGGTGTTCCTGAAAGTGACAGAAATAATATACAATTTAAGACATCCATTCAAGATTTGGTCTTTGTATTCAATGATTTTTTTTTTTTTTTGAGGGGTCAGTTTTCATGATTATCATCTTCCTTTGGAAAAAACAGTTTGGAATATTAGCTTTTGATCATCTTTCAATAATACTTTTTCTTTTAATTACCCCCTCTAGTTTTGTTGTCACAAATATCTAGTGATCTATTACATCTATTAGGTGAAAAATGAAAAATAATTTGCATTGTAATCTTAATTTTTCTCCAGTTTTCTGTTTCTCTATCACAAATTCATTGCTGACTCTCACAAATATCTTCCAAATCTTTTCCATGTTCAACTGTTGAACCAGAGTTCCTCCATGAATAGATAATTTCCTCTGCTCAAGCCTCTGAAATACAACTTGTACCAATTGTTAAGTGGGGCCCAAGATATAATTCTCTTTGCTGACTGATTAAATAATTTTCTTTCACTCCAAAATAGTTTTCTTAATACAATAAACTATTATGAACCCAATCTTTGTTTCTCACAATTATTCTGTAATATTTGCTTTGAATTTCAGCCATTTCTCTCTTTAAATTGAGGTGCTGAGGAAAGGCATTCCCCCAGGAGAGGGATTCAGGCAAAGCCAGAGATGTCTAATCTAAAAGCCAAGCACATGAAGTATCATTCAGGTCTGACTTTGACAAATTTTAAGCTATTTAGCAGTGGAACTCTGAAATACCAACCCACCTAGAGGTTCACCACCTGTCACCTCTGAACAGAGGGTGGCATGGAAGCAGCACGGGTTAAAGGAGCTTAACCAACAGAAGAGCAAATAATAACAAGCAGATTTTATTTCTATAAACACAGATTAGTGCCAACTGGTGACTTCATGTCTATGGAAAAGTTTAAATATTCTTGTCTAAGTTAAGCCTTGGAGATTTTATTTGAAGTGATGTTTTCTAAAACATTCAGTAGGGCAACTGGAACTGTTCCATGGGTGGGATAAAAAGTCCTGAGTGGAAGCAAGAGGAGAATGCTGATCATCTTGAGAAAGGACCAGGCTGGGCTCTCCAAGCCTGGAGGGGACTGTGATCTCCCAGTCACTCATGTGGAGAGCCTGGCATCCTGCCCAGGTGGAGGATTGCTGGGGTCAGGTGTCTGGGGAGCTCCTGCTGAGCTGCCTGAAACCCCCCACTTTGCATTGCAATCCTGAGTCCAGAGTCAGTTCAGAGCCTCTGATTTGTTTCAATAGTTTTATCTATTAGACCAACCCTGGCAGAAATGCTCTCAGCACTATGAATCTCCCACTGCAGATTCCATGGAAATCAGAGGTCTATTGGGGATCAGCCTGGCTCTCTGCCTGCCTATTCACACAGTTTTGGAGAGCTCAGAATCACAGGATCACAAGAAGGGGAAAGTTGGAAAAGCCACTGGAGGCCATCTAGTCCAAACTACCTGTTCAAGCAGGGTCCCCTAGAGCACCCTGTCACTCAAGAGAGTCCAGCTGCCTTTGGGATATGTCCAAAGAAGGAGACTACACTGTCTCTGGACAATCTGTTCCAGTGCTCAGTCACCTGCACAGCAAAGAAATTCTTCCTCATATTCGGGTGAACTTCCTGTCCATCAGTTTCTGCCTCTTTCCTCTCACTCTGTTGCTCAGCCAGCACCAAGAAAAGCCCGGCTCCATCCCCTTGACCCCCTCTCTTCAGATACTTGTACACTTTGAAGATCCACAGCTCTAGGACAGCCAGCAAAGCTCCCTTCCCCTAAGGCTCTGCTGCCTTTCATGCAGAATTCCAAAATGTTTGAGTTTTGGTTTGGATTGGACCAGTACCAAAAAGATTAGACTCGAAATCCCCCACAAAAGAGGATTGTGTTTCTTGGTCCCATCCAAGATCAACAGCTGGGAGTCAGCCGTGGCTGCCTGGGATGTTCACTGGTGGATTCACCCAGGCTGAGAGCTGATTCTGAGGAACAGCCCAGGGAAAGACAGGACAGATCAGGAAGAAGAACTTGCCAGGAATGGAGGTGCCTTTTTAACCTTTTTTTTTTTTTTTAATAAATTACCTTTCCTAGTAAGAAAACCAGATCGCTTAAGCAAGAGAGCTCCGTATCAGCTCCCGAGTCTGCTCTGCCAAGGCAGCCAGAGTGCAAACTTCAAGAACTACAGTTCCTTCCCACACACGCTCCCCCAGAGCATCCTCCTCCAAATCTGAATGCATTCAAACTAGGGATGCAATTCAGGCAAAATAAAATTCCTTGGTATCTGTTCCACTCTCAGTAAGAGGGATTAATCCTCCTTTCCCCCAAGCTATTTTATCCTCTAAGCTTCTTATCACCTTCTGCACCATCCACAATATGAAGACACAGTTTTTGTACATTTCTAAAGTTTGCTGCTGCCAATGCTGTCAGGAGATTGCATTATGGCAGGGATGTAAATTTTTTTCCCCAAATCCTAAGGAAGGAAGTACTGAAATAATATAGAAAAAGATGCTGTACAGTTATAGCTACTGTTCCCATTTTTAGAAGGGTTTTATAGAATATTAAAGGAAGTACATTTAAAGACATCTATACTTAAACATTCTTGAGAGTTCTTTTCACCAGAAGAGAAAACTCAGTTCTCAGGAAACAGTTATGACTTTATTGCATGCAGAAGTAAATGTGAAATTCCCTTCTTTTAGTATTTTTTCTTCTCATTATAATATCATGTCTTCAGCATCTAACGAAGAAAACCCTTTTAAATTACACAGAGCTATTGTTCATAATGTGTGGCAAGAAAGGAAGCAAGTTTTTTTGGTCTTTTAATTTTTTTTTAGTAAAAGAAAAGGGAAACCCACAAAAGGGAGCCCTCAAATACCCGGGGCTGTGCAAGAAGTGCAAGACAGCACATGCCCATCCATGATAGCCACGGGTTCCTTACATGGAAATGCAGCAGCAGAGTGAGACTCAGTTATACAACAGCTTCTCCTGGCACTGAAGGAGTCAGCCAGACCTGCTTTTTAGAAATTTCAAGCTCACAGCCAGCTTAATGAGATCTGCAGGATGCAAGAGGAAGAAAGGTAGAGCAATAGGAGAAAAGGTGGCAAGAGGAAAAAAAGGTAGAGCTACACTCCAGCTTTAATAGTGGCAGCATCTGAACCTTCAACTTCCTTGCTCCAAACAATGAAAACGAAGCATTTTAATTTTTTTTTTTTTGCTGTCTGTTTTGTCAGTGAAAACTGAATCTGAAAAAATGCCCAGTCTTGATTTTAGAATAAGAATTAAGATGCAAAAGTGAGGAACAGTTCAAACTGAAGGTACTAGTGTGACGTGGAGAAATGGGCTGCACACACAGTGAATCCAGGTTAAGACTGACAATTTGGAGGCAGATCTGCATATGGATCCAAACCAAAGCCTTGCATGGAACCTCCTCCAGGGCTGGGTAGGAATCAAACTGTGGCTGAGGACCTACATCCTGATTTCTAGGCCCATAAGAATGTCATTGTTTTGATGAATAGGATATTAGACCACCTGTAATTTGCCTTCTCCATGCCTTTCCCCCCAAAACAGCTCTAATCTCCCCAAGGTAACCCAGCAAGAAGTTGCCTAAGGTATGAGGCAACTGAGCTTCCACCTCTGTACTGCAAGCAAGGCTCAGAGCCATCCTACTTGCTGGCTTGCACATTTCCTGCTGCTGGCATTGCTGGGAGACAGCTCTCCTGTGCCAAGAAGCTCTGTGCTGTCACTAAGATTCACCAGTTTAATGGCATCCTTTCATGTTCATGGTCTGCACCTGCCAGAGAAGAAAAACCATCCTACCTTATCCCAGCCACCTGACCCAGGGCTATGACGAATGCAAACATCACCTCTGCAGTTTGCTTTTCACAGCAGACAGAGTGGCTGTCTCACGAATTTAGGACTTGTTTATGCTATGTAAATTAATCTTAATCTAATTAAAAGTACTTTGGGTTGAAAACAAAAGTTGCCACAGAAATTAAAGCTGAGAGATATAGTTAGGATATTCTGATAAAGGGAAAATACATTATCCCCATGATTTATACAAGAATTGCATAAAATACTTGTCCAGTGGAAAAAATTTTTCTGCATGAAGAAGTTCATGGCAGTTTGTCCAACGATGGAGCTCTGTAGATAATTTTCCAGTTTTACTTCTGCACTGTAAGAATTGCCTGACCCAGATTGGATCAGCATTGGAGGTGGGTTTCATGATAAGGGTGGTTTTTAGAAGAAATTATCTTCTCTGCTCAGCAAAGCAGCAGACAAGTTGGGCTCCTCCTGAAGCCAGAACAAACAACAAATCCAGCTCCCAGAGTCTGGGAAAATGAATTATTCCCTCTCCAACGTGGAACTGCTTCCATTGCACTGACAGAAAATATTTTGTACAACTAAAAGGCAATTTTACTGGGAAAAAATGGGAGATAAGCTTAGGAATTAGCAGTGAAGCCACCATTTCTCCCTCCCCTGGCATGGTACCTGTCCTAACCGTGGCCATTCCCCTTGAAATGGTGGAGAATGACTCCTGGTCCCGGTGCCGAGAGCTCCCTGTTGTGCCTAGGGAAAGCTGCCTGGAGCTGCCTCCTGTCCCTCCTTGGGGGCCCTGGGGGGAGCTTGCAGCCCCTCCTCCAGACCAGCTGCTGTGTGTGGCACTGGCTTTATGTGGCGTTTCCTTGGCTGCCAAGGGCTCTAAACTTGGCTGGAGAGAGGCATTGGACCTGATACATCTGGAGAAACATTTGTTATTTGCCATGGTGATGCAGTTCTGTTGCTGACACTCCAAAAACACAATTTCTATTCCCTCTGTCTGCACCAGTGGCAGTGGCCCTGCACATCCTCATGGACGTCAACACACCGTCGTTGGTAGGACTGACAGGCTCCTCCACCAAGGATCTTGGCCAAACTTTCTACACCACAGAAATCCCTTTTATTTTCTACTTGTACACTCTATAAATTATTTTTTTCCATGAAGGTTTGAAGTCCTGCCCTCATTTATTTTTCAAAGGAACACCTAAATGAGTGTATTTGAAGGACATTTTAGAGCTAGACAGGTAGAAACAAACTGCAAATGAAAAATGTAAGGTACTGTAAATAAATGCGAAGTGTATAAATAAATACAGAATGCATTTGTACTTCACTGCTCTCAAAAAGGGAAAAAAACATCTCCTATATCTGAATGACCCCATGTGTTAAATGGCACTGTGCCTAATTTGGCTTTCATATGTGAAAACATTGGGCATTTCCCATAGTAAATCATAATTTCTGAAGTCTTAAAGCTGCTGTGAGAGTACTTATTTGGTATAATTTGGTATGGGATAGCAGGATTTTTGCTATGAACATGTTTTCTGAGCTGCAGGTTGTATGTTGCAGTGTTTGCCTTTCAAATGTTGACTTTGAGATTCTGAAAAAAGTTAACATTGCTGAGGTATTACAGTCAGCCCCTTATTGATCAATTGGCCACGTTCCCTCTTCCAAAAAACAAGGATCCACTTCATTCTAGGAGTGCAGCCTTCAGATCAATACAACCAAGATGTGAGAAATGAGTGCTAAAGCCTTTCTCCTGCTACACAGGCTGCTATACTGAAACACATAGCAGAAGGGGATTGATACAAAAGCATAATGAAATGTTTCCTCATTTCTCCTCAGGAATAACAATCCATAAATAATTGATGTCATTGCAACAAATGTAAAACTGTTAGAGGGGTTTATGGTTGTCTTTAGAAGAGATCGTTAATGTGATCTCTTCATGTTATTTCATTTCAGATCATTTCAGTCGAAGAAAATGAGAAGTGAAGAACTAAACCTGGGTAAATAAAAATGCTGAAAGACTGAAAATTCATGCATAAGTGATTCTCTCTACCTCCATCATGTGGCTGAGGTTGCTTATTTGTTTTGACTAACAGGTAATATAAACCACAGAAATGTCAGACTTGCCTGCCCAGTTTTTCCATTCAAGAAGATTCATTCTGCATTTCTGTCTTGTGGAAGGCACACCCTAAAATCCGCACCAAGGTGGGAAAGCTGCTGCCTGCCAGACTCCAGGCACTGCAAAGGGAAAATGTTGAACACAATGTGCTTCCTGCTCAGTCTCAAAGAAGTAGCATTCTCAATGCTGAGGGATGATTAAGAAATATAGAATTCTAACAGTGACACTGAAAAAAATTTAATTAATTCTCCATATGTAATTTTATTTTTGATGAAAATGTGGGATTTTTTAAAAATAAAAATAAAACCTAAGTGTGTTCTGTCCAGTCCCAAAAATACAGCACATTTGTTGCTTTGATAATTTCCAGATTACTCTGTAAACTTTTAATTCTGCTTGAGAGACTAATTGGCAAAATTCAAAGCTCAGCTGCAGACCAGGCCAAATTCATTTCTGCTCTGAATCCTCAGATGTCCATTTTGACTATATTGAGAGTATCGATGGTAATGCAGCTATTTTTTGGGTGGTTTTGGAACAATAAAACCCAACCCTAAGTCATTTCTCTTCCAGGAATGTTGTCATTTTGCCAGATTCATCACTAAATCCTAAGTTCATCACTGCTGTATCAGTGCATGGATGAGATACCACATTAAAACATACTAACCAGGATATCTAAGCATGGTAGAAATGAGGGTCTCTGAAAAAATGTCAATAATTGTTAAATGATGCAGTGACAACACTCAAATTTTTATCATTATGTTAACCAATGCTTTTCACAAGGCCCTGCAGCTGGTTTTAATTCAGCAGAGCAGATTCACTGTGCAGTGTTCATGTCTTAATATAACACTGTGTTTGTGCAGTTCAGTTTGGAATTGAGTCACTAAACAAGATTTTTTTCACCTTCTTAAACTCTGTCTCAGGGCAGCTGCAATTACATCACATTAACATCTTGAGGAACACAGGTCAAAAATGCACTTTCTGTCCTGGGAACCAGCTATACATGAAGTCTGATCTAAAATCTCCTGCTGGGGATTCAGTGGAGCCTGGATCATGTTCAGACCCATGTGAGCAGATGTGGGTGGAATCACCAGTGCACTGAGAAATTAAGCAATGAATGGTCCTGTTTGCTCAGTGCTGCTCTCTTTTCCACTTGACCAAAGCGCATGTCTAGCCAAAGGGGCAATCCAAAAAGGAGAAAGCAGCTTTAAATCTGACAATAAAATTCACTGGTTTTGGATGGTTGGTGGGCAGAAGGACAGGTTCCTCCTGACTTAAAAATTGCTTCAGACTGGTATCTTCCCAAACTTCTGTCTCTCAGCTTCAGACTTATTATATTATGACCATATTCTAGTTATAATAAGTACCATATAAGTAGGTTATCTGAAATTATCACTCCCTGCTGTTACCCTGGATCTGTAAGGGGTCTGCTACTCCTTAAATGTTGAAAAACAGAACTATTGGTTAATTTATTATATATAGATTACATATAAATCTGAAATGTGTATTCTATTTCTGCATCAGAAAGTAATTTCAGGCTGCTTAAATGAGGGAAAATCTGTTTATTATTCACAAACCCTTGCTACACAGCATAGGAAAATATTTTTTCAGTGCACAGTCAGCTCCCAAGCTGTTTGCTCTAGTTATTCTCCCTTCGTGTCACGTGAACACTGGGGTTGTGCAGTATTTTTGTGCTTCCTGGCTGAATACAGAATAAAGCAGCTGGTACTGCTGCCAGTTATTTCTCTTCCAAAACTCTAATGGTGTAGACATTCCTCACTACAGGCATGTGGTGGAGCTGAACCACTCTTTGAGCTGAGCTGAGGGATCAGGAGTACCTGCTTTGGCAGTAACTGACCAGCTCTAAGCTCTTGGGTGTATTTGCACTGTGAGGCAGAAATTATAGCTAAGGCAAGGGTGTCAGGTAGTGCTAATTCATCCAGTTATTTTTACCCCATTAGTACCCTTCCTCTAACTTAAACTGTTTTAAAGCCAACTCTTTATAGCGAGAATTTTTTATTTCCTCAAAGAATCAGAGGTTAGATTGGCAGTATTTCTGTTCTCTGTCTGGTCAGCACACATGGGAAGAGCTGCTCTGTGTCTTTCCTCCTTGCCTCTCCTCCAGGAGCAGGGGCACAGTCTGTGCCTGCCGACACCGACTTTCAAAGATGATCTTTCTGCACTACCAGGGACAATGCACAGATTCACGGAATCACCACAGAACGGTTTGGGTTGGAAAGAACCTTAAAGATCCCCTAATTCCAAGCCCCCTGCCTTCAATGTCTCCTCCCTGGAAGAGGATCCAGTGAGAAAGGGAATGCTTGAGAGGCAGAGCTGTGTGCATCGGTTTGGCTGAGGGATTTTAGCTGGACCTGTGTTACTGCTGTCACACATCCACCTTTCCTGGGATCTTGGGGGTATCATGGAAAGTTGCCAAGGGGATAGAGAGCCTGAGGGGCACAGAAAACATGGCAGCTTTCACAGTAATCTCATAGGTTGCCATGTGAGGAGATAGGGATGAACCATGGCATTCCTAGAGGATGAATGGGAGTCTTGGATTCGGCTAGTACAACGTGCAAGGCGGAGCTCAAAGGCTCAGCGCGGACATGATGCGAGAAGGCAGGGACAGCTTGCTCAAAGTACAGCTGGGAGTTGGAGGAGAGTTCCTAACCAGGTGTTTGGCAAAGCAGCAATGAATGTACCCCCATTAATCCTCCTCTGAGCTCGGCAGAGCCGTTGGTGGAGGTGTTTGTGTTTCGCTGGCCCCGAGCTGCCCTCACCTGCCTGTGGAGCGAGGTGCTGCCCTGCCAGTGAAGCGCAGCACTTGTAACATCACCCAGCGAGTGCCTGGGGGCCTGCACAGCACCGCGACCGCCCACGGGCGGTGCCAATCCCCTGCCACTCACCATGCCAGCTTCTCCCTCCGAAAAAGATGTGCATAAAGTCTTGGATCTCTTTCTCAGGCACATTTCAATCCAGTGCCAAGAAGTTATCTGTAAGTCCTATGCACTATTATTTTTTAATTACTCTCAGTATAACCTGGGGCTCTGCCTCCTTTCTGACTTGTTTAATGATTCCCCTTTCCTTGAAGTATGTAATCTTCCAGCTGCCTTAAGTGTTTTGGCCTATTTCTAGTCCTTCCTGAATCTGCCATAAACCCCAGCACAGCTCCAAGGCACTCAGGTATAACCAGCTCCATGAGGCGGCTGCCAAGTGGTACATCCTAAAAATTAACATAAATAAAATCTCCCAACAGAACAAAACAAAAATCCACTTTAGACCTCCTTTAGGAATCCGGTTGAACCTTGGAAAATGGGTTCAGTGTCTTGTCTGATTTTCTGCTTCAGGCAAAAAACTGCAGGACCTTCCGTGATATCAGGGTTATTGCTAGCGTAAAACTAAGAATTTTCATATGACAAATTGTGGTTAGTTACTGCTCTGTGTGTGCATATAGGAGGTTATTTACAATTCTCAATGCTTTCTGTTGACTGCATTATACTTTGAGATTGCTTAGTCCAGACCCTCTTGTAGCTGTTACCCCTGTCCTCTATAACGTCTGACAAAAGCAAAGACAATGTGAATTCACACGAGCTCAATGATTAAATAGTCTGCTCAGGATTTTCAGTGTGCATTTTTGCCCTTTAATACAAAAAGAATATGGTGAGGTTTCCAAACCCATTTTTTTCATGATACTTGTTATCAGATGAAAACATTTAATATGAGCCCATATCCTTTCATAAATAAGAGAGTTTCTCACTTTCTAAAGTTTCTCACCTTGTGACCTCAGAAAACACTTCAGTTTCTCTGACAGGAACTCTAAGTCATAACAGCATATTTTCACAGCACAACACAGCTCTTACTACTGAACTCTCTCAATATTTCCTGGCCAGAAGGGATTAAGAAGCAGTGAAACAAAACTATTTTTACAGGTTTGGGTGTCTGGCACTCTCACTATTTGCTTAAGCGGGCAATTTATGAGAAAGAAGTCTCCCTCTCTCTCTCCCTCTTGCACCAACTCAAACAGTGTTACTCCCACCATCCCACATTATGAAAAATATGTGCATTTTTAGGACAAGAGAACTGCACCCATTTAAAGCCTAACCACAAGTTAATATGGATATCATAATGTAACTCCATTAAAACTAAGCCCTTTCTCCTGAGGCACCCCCTTTAAGCCCCTTGGGCTGTTGGAAACTCATCAATGACCATGAGGAATAATGTCACTCTTCCCAAGTTTTCTCACCCTGGAGAGTCAAGGAACCTTGCTCTACATCAGGAAGACATCACCACTTGAAGAAGTAAGTGATAACCTCCTGTGAGTTCTTACCATGGCACAGCTGTGGGTGAGAAGCATGGACAGAGAGGGATGAAAGCTCTCAAGGACTTTCCAGTCCACTGCGAGCTGTGAAGGGGCTGGTTGGTTTTGTATTTGTTTTGTTTCTGCAGGAACAGGCTGCAAATATCCATGGAGACAACATCAGAATGCCAGGAAACCCTAAGAAAAATGACTGTTGTGTCTTGCTCTGAAAAAATAGATGTTTATTAAAATGTCAGCCAAATGACTTCTGTGTCACCGACTCTGAGGGCAGCACAGCAGTCCTGCAATGTTGAAAAAGCAATAACAATGAAAAATGGTCACTCATCACTATTGAATGATAACTGGCATCCTGACCAAAATGGTCATTTCTGCTGCAGTCCAGGAAGTGGGGAGGTGGTTGGCATTTCTGTGGCTCAAGACTCCTATTTCTTTCCAGTATTTAGATCCAGAGGTCAAACCAGTTATTTGGAAATTGATACAGGCTACTTTACAGTTCTGACATTTCTATTTCCCCAATGGATTGCATCAAAGGTTATTGACCTCTCTAGGGCTGAGTCAGCCCATAGAGAATCTGCTCTGGGAGTCTTTGGCACTAAAAGCTGAAACATTTCTCCACTTTAATAGCATTCACCAGATAACTCCAATTACTGGTTGCTCTTGGAGTTCCGTACAGAGGGAGAAAGAGATTTACATTTACAATTCAATTCCCAGCATGCTTTACAATTTAGGCAATGTCTATTATTTATTATGTGCCCTTCCTTCTCTCACCACACTCTGCTAGATTGATGCTATTTGATCAATCACAGATCTGCAGCCCGACACCATAAATCTCAACCACTCTGGCTTTGTCCAAATGTCACAGAAGTGCTGGGAGTGCTCCCTGGACCATGAAGACTCAATGTGTAAGCCATAGCCTGGCGTGATGATGTGCTTAGTAAACAAGACTAAACAAAAACACACCAGAGAACTCAGTCCCCTGACTTCAAGAGCTGCAAGCACTTGGCTTCATGCACTGTTTCTGGGGGATGAAATGCATGTACATGGTCTGGAGGACAGATGGGAAAAGCAGAAGTGCACAGAAGTAGCTTTCTCTGTGGAAATAAGAGAGAGGAGGCAGCAGGTAGGGCGCCCTGCTGCCCCAACATCCTATGGGGAGGAGTGTGCCTCGTGAGGGAGATTATATTGCTTATAAAAGACTTTAAACTTCCCAGCTTCTCGGAATGGTTCTCATGTTTCATTATAGATGCATTGATAATGATGAAAGTTCCACCTGTAAATTATCTGGAAATCAATACTCCTATTGAGAAAGTTAATATTCCTATTTTTAACTGAAACAAAGGGAAAACAATCTCAAAGTGGTTCTGAGAAGTTCCTAAGCTCTGCTCCATTAATCCTGCCCCAGACACAGCAATGGGGAAGATCAGTGAATTTAGTGTGGCTTTTCACAGGCAATGAAATTTGTACTTGAGTACTTTACTCCCATGACTCAGTGATGTGAATTTGGTAAGAAACCCCAATAAACAAGAGTGCAACAAATATTGTTTTATACTTGGGAGGAGCAGATCAGTGGTTACTGAAAGATAAATACATCCAGATGTGTTTATCAGTTGTTCACTCGAGTATTCAAGCGTAAATAACTAACTTGCTTTAAGTTACAGCTCTGACTTGTGCCAGGAATTCCCCTGGCAAACTAAGGAACTTTAACAGTTTTGGAATGGCTATGGGAGACTGCATCTGCTCATGTTGAATGTCCAAATGGATACACAAAATTATTCTAATTTTGCTTTTGTATTCTTATCAGTCAGCACCTAAACCCAAGGGAAACCTCTGCTGAACAGGGGGCAGCTCCTGCTGGATTATTGATGTGGATGCTGGGAGACACCAGCTCCGTCGCAGTGATTAACTGCGGAGAAGGATTCACAGCTGTCATTTCATTTTGGGGTTAAATGCATCTCTTTAGTCTGCAGTGAGGTTTGCAAGTGTCTTTCAAAGATGGACTGCAAGCAAAAACTTTCATCTTGGCCCTTCCTGCTTAGTCTTCTCTCAGTTCCCTTCTCAGACATCGGACTCTTCCCACACGTTGTAGGCCATACTTGGGAACCAACCTGCTCCAGGAGTGGGGAGCTCTACGTGTTCCTGCTGCAGGATGTGTTGCATCCTTGAACCTGACTTACAGACCATGTGAACTTAAAAGCTTCTTTTTGTGCGAGTTGAACCCACTGAGGTCAAAGTTTCTTGGTGAAACCACTGGTAACATAAATGCTGTGTGAATCTGGCCCTGCAGTGCGGCTGCTCAAAGTTTCTGTGTTTTATTTGAGTCACTAAGCTCCTAATGCCCTTCATGGGTGTCAAGGCACTATTCCTGTAGCATGTGTTGTTTTCTTTTGGAAAAAACTCAGCAGGAGCTCCCTCAGAAATCAGTAGAAACTTTTTTGAGTAGGATGAACAACACCTACTCGGCTAATCTTGATTTAATCTCTACTCGGGAGACAGAACTGCTGCTCCTCCTTGTCTCTGTTTTTCCAGAATTAAGCACATCTAATTCACTCCTAAGCTCCTTCATCAGCTTTAGAACATGGATGAGTAAAACCAAAACTTAAAATTTTTTAAACTCCATTATAGATTCACATAAATAAGCAAAAGCTTAACCATAGAGAATCATGCTATGAAAAAAGTGAATTTCAACCTTCTCATTATTTCATGTGACTTAAAATCTAAGAACAACATGCTTCAAAAATTTCTTACAAAAGAGGAGCACGTATTTATCTAAGTCTTCAGATATATCTCACACCTAAAATGAAATTGCACTAGTCTGAATGGAGAATTGCGCCTACAAAACCTACATTTAAAAAGGAGTTTATGGTGTTTAGATTAAAATTTGCTTTAAGGCTCAGTGGCAGTGATTTTGTTCCCAGACTGAAAAAAACCCTAACCCAAACTAACATAAATTTATTAATTTCTAAAAGCTGTGATTTAGTAAGGAAGTGCATGATAATGTCTCCTCCTCATTGCAGGAGAGAAATGAAGTTGCCTGGGTTCAGCAATTGCTCACTTCAATGGTATGTTTTGATTCCTTTTGAATTTATCCTTGACACCAAATATTCAAGATCTGCAAATGTTTCTTTTGGGGGTGGGGAGGAACTACAGCCTGGTATTTATATAAATATTCAGTCTTAAGAATAACTTTTAAAATAAAATATTCCCTTATAAGTAAAAGTTTCAAATTAGGGAAAACTTCAAACCAATAGACGCACACTTTTCATTTTGGCAACTTGATCTGTGCATTTTAGTTCAATTTGGAACAGCTTTTCGATCCCCCAAATAATACGAGCTTGATTTTCAGACAGTTCCCTGGCCTTTAAGTTTGCTAAATGTTGCACTGTGCTCTCTTAACTGCTATGTGCATCATGATGCCAGCAAAAACAATAGCTGTATTTATGAAATACATTACTGTAGCTTCCAGGCCCCAATTCAGAGACTTCATGGCTGGAATCTAAATTATGTGCCAGCATGCACTCAGTTGTTATTAATCCACAGGTTGGAAAGGCGAGCCAGCCCTTAGTATGATATATTCTTCTTTGTGAACTGGTGAACTATTCTGTAGATAGAAATTACCCCAATAATTTACCAATTCACCAATTTCCTTCAGCAAATGAGTGCTGATTAATTGTTTAGTCTGGGAGCTTATCAAGGTTACTTCAGGTGAGCTTTCAGAAGAATGTGTGCACACTGGCTTCCCAATTGCTCCCCAGTTTCCTTTTTATTTTTTACTCTGTGTAATAATTAATCTCTCAGCAATGTGTTGTGCTCCAAACCCTCCTGACATGTGCTAGAAAGCGATTCCCAGCCTTAGAGGTGACAAGAGTTCCTTCAGTCACGTGCAGGTCACACTGCTTCTCTTTCTTCGAAGATGGTGACTGTAAGAACCATCCTGCCCAGAAAGCCATGGTTCCTCCAGGGAAGGACAGCTTTCTGGCACCAACCAGCACCATTCACTTGCTCACTTAAAGTGGTGCTGAATGAGCTCCACTGGGCAAAAAGATCTTATGGGAATAAAAGGATGATTATGAAGCCCAAGCAATCCTGCACCGTTATCTCCAAGTGATCCTTATCATCTCAACAGCTTTCAGAAATACCATAGAAAATGTAGGCTGGAAGGGACCTTGTGAGTGAATTTGGTCAATGCTCCCTCTCTCACCTCCGTGTAAACACAAAATCCAAGCCCTTGGAAGGCTTCTGAGCTATTCCAGGACCCCAGACCCTTCCTCTTTGGGAACCATCAAAATAAAGCCGTCCCTCCCAGCCCTGTAATGTTACACAGCCCAGTGAATGTGAGGATGCTGACTGCTCCAGTCTGCAAACCCATGTCAGTAGCAGCACCAGCACACTTTGATGCCTCTAGAAGACCATCATTATACTCTGCACCACCAGGAGAACTGTCTAAGAAAAAGCCACTAAGTCCTGCCACCTCTCAGATCTGCCATGGCCGCAGCTCACATCAAGAAAACCAAATTCCCTGAGCGTTGCTAATGACTGCTTTCTTTTTCCATTTCCTTATCATTATGGTCTAAGTCTCCATAAGAAAGCCTCAAGCTTGGTGGATGGCAAACTTAATTGGACGTGCCTGGCTCAATATTTCTATTTTTGATAGCCTAATTAGAGTGGGCAAAAGACAAATCACTTTTATATTCAGATGGCTTTACAGACTGCAGTGTTTTTCTTTTATTTATCAAAATCATATGTGTCTATTTTAAGCTCTTCATCCTAAAATATTCTGTCCTGGAATCTGACAGACGCTTCCTGAAGAAAACACGAAAATGGCAACTCGAGAATTTAGGTCATTTATAATCAAGGATTCAAAGCAAGATGCTGGAGATAGCTGAAACAATAGAAAAAGCACTGAAGAGAAGGGCAGGAAATGGTATTCCTGCTCAGCTTTCAATGGAGCCACACAATGATACTTCTAGATGTTTGTCCATAAAAAAGGTGGTGTGCAGGAAATTTAGCACCTCCATCTCCCTAAACCACTATATAAATGCAATATCCTCTTCTTCCAGTTAACAAGAAATTTTTCTGACTAACCTGTTGCATAAAGATAGCAACAGATGGTTCTTACTCCAACCTTCCCTGATCTGGGGCAGAAAGTTGCCACTTCAATATGGTAATGAAATCTTCATCCCATTATATGAAAAACAACTGCAGATCACAAGCAGATTCTGTCTTGCAGTTTCTTGAGGTTTTTTTCAGCCTATTGTAATTAGAGAATTTACTCTGCTGCCTAATCCTTCAGTCTGTAGATATTTGCCATTTTTTGTCCAGGTAGGGCAAAAATACACAGGGAATGTATTTTGCTTATTTCTCTCAACTGGGCCATCACTTTAAAAGTAGGGGAGTATATTATGGAAAAAAGAAAAGGAATTTGACTTTGGAATTAATTAACATTGGGATATAATGTATAATTTTAAAATGGTTTATGCCAAAAGTGAGAAGTGAAAGAGCTTATGCAGGTTTTAATTTAAGGAGTCATGTCACCTGCAGATCAACAGGATGCTGACAGGCTCTGAGGTTCCTTTTCTCTACATTCAAGAATTATGTTTAAAATACAAATACTGGCAAAAAATACCACTTTCAACTTTTTTTACAAAAACGTCTGAGACCATTTGTAGCTCAGACCAAACCACTGCAAGCTTTCACCAGGGCAGCACCAGTAATACCTCTGTGGCACTGGAGACTGGCAGGGAGGGAAGGGGATGCAGTCAGCTCCCCGGGGGAGGGCACCCAGCCAGCCCTGGCATCCCTGCCCAGGAGCTCCCAGGCTTTCCCATAGCTGGCAGCAGACAAGCCCCCAAGTGCCATGCATGTTTGCCACCCCTGCCAGGGGCTCAGGGCCAGAGTGAGGGGCATACAGAGGCTTTGGAGGCACCTGCAGAGGAGGAGTTGCAGCCCTGCAAAGAGGTGCCAAAGGGGGAACAGTGCAGAGCCTTTGAGCCCTAAAGGGCTGAACCCCACTCCAACCTGTATTTCCCCTGAAAAGCACAGTGATGTCTCAAAAACCAACAGCAAAGGCTGCACGTTTCCTTTTTATCTCATGTACGTGTGACACCTCCAGCTGCTGCCTGAGGAACAAAGGATGAGGGAGGGCGACAGCTCTGGGGCTGTGCTTTTGCCTTCCTCTGTTAAATTAATTCATATTTGATACAACTGACGCCTCTTCAAATCTGATGTTATTTGCCTATGGAGTGAGCTAATTTTATAGATACTTAACATGAGAGAGCATGGATTCATTATTTTTTTATTTCATCAAGGCCTTGGTCTCTGATAAGCATTTTTGTATTTGACTGATGATTTAGTGAAAATAAAAATAATAATAAAAGAATTGGTCATATTTAATGAGCCTAAAATTATTTTACACCAGCAAAATAATAAATTTAAGACATTGGTAATAAAAAAGTACTATCCAGGCCTGCTTCTTAATGCTTAGTTTGCCTTTAAAATATTTAGGGTGAAATTCTGTATCATCACACCCAGAGTGAGCCTGGAAAAGTATCAGGAATTTTTAAATGGCTGTAATAAAATGTGATAGTATTCTTGGATGGGAAATATTAGACAGATGGAAGGAATCCTACTAATGCCCAACAATGCATCAAGCAATGTAATTACATGCTGTAGCCAGGATCCAGTTACTAATGCTTTGCCAGGCACAAAGGTATATGGAATCAACTATTTTTACAGCTGTCATAAAACTCCATTCCTGCTAATGTTCCTCCACCTCTCCTATGTGTATTGCCATAAGTAAAAAATCTAGATGCTTGCAAAGAAAAATTTGGAATTGCAGCAGGATAAAGCCTGTTTTCAACCCACAGCAGAACAGATAGCATTGTGCCAGCATGGGATGGTATTTACAGGAATCCCATGACCTAATTCAGTAAACTCTGTTTACCAACTTAGAAATGAGTTCTTTGAAATTTAGGGTTAATACAGGCCCATTTTAAAAGCTATGGACAGTTTCTTTCCTAGTAAATCAGCATAATGCCAGTAGAAATCCCACAATTGTCACTATAAACACATATCACACAGCGCTGCCAGGCTGGTGCATCCCTGAGTTTGGAGGAAAGTCTCAGTCCTCAAATTCTCTCCCAGTTTCTTTTCTTACTGTGCACCACGTAGTGCATATAGATATAGATATATGCACATATCTCTGTAAATCCCCATTTCTGCGCTGTTTGTGTAGAAATAACTGGCTTTTTCCAAAGAGGCTGTACAGTGCCAAGGGTTGTACTCCACTGGGCCAGGGATGGAGCATGCAGTTGGCCACAGGGGTCCTGCTGACACATAGCAAGCCTCAAACCATTGGGAGAGACAACATTTGTCAGGAATAATACTTGATGCACACAGCCAGGAAAATTGGAACCAGACTCAGGGCTCACATGCTGGAAAAATAACTGTGATTGTGGAAAAACTGCTCTTGCAGCCTCCATGGCTGACTCCAGATTACAGATAGGCATTTGTTGTGCACAAAACCCCAGTGCTAGGATTGCTCATTTAGGGAAATGAAGTGTGGAGCTGGCATTTTAACTAGTTGTACCTCCATAAGGGAATGAATGCTCAGTACAGCTGCAACTGTTTAGCAAAGTGCATGGAATTATAATTGCTCGAGTTTTTTTCATCTTTCTATCTATCACATGCATATAAGTGACTTTTAAAGAAAATTTTCTCCTGCAGTTCTCTTTAACTTATAATTTAATTACATTAATTGACTTAACAAAAGATCTGCTTCAGATAAGAGGAAGCCAGGGAAGAGATTAGAAGCTAGAGGCTCTGCAGTCTTTGCTGCACATTGTAGCATTATTTTCTGGAAGATTTCACATTCTTACTTTAATAGTTTTTCCATTAAGTTCAATCTTGCTACAGTTAGGTTATAAATTGATACTTGTCAGAGTCACAGTTACTGTGTATCTGAGATGTACAATGATTCAGAAATATAACAAATCAACATATACTGTAGGTATTATTAGCTTTTAAAAATTGCTATGGCCTTCCCACAATGCTCTCAGAATTCCATTCAAAGGGATATAAACAATACAATAGTCTAATGGCTATTGTTAAAGAGGTCATGGCACTTGCTCAGGCAGTTTTTCTTTGCCATGTTAAAGAGAAGCTCAGGTTCAGAGATGAACAAGAGTCATTCTTACCTTTATTATTTCAAATGCATTATCACTGGCATTGCGTGCCTGCTTTTTTATGCAACAGTTTTTCCTGATTAATGTTTTGCCTCCCTGGATTTCTGGAGTTCTTGCTTTGAGCAACTTAGAAGATACGATGGATGTGATTGTCTTAAATGCTGAGATACTGAGGGGAAATATCCAAGTCCTTCAGGTTCCTCCTTGCACCAAGCTCCAGCAATACTTTATTTAATCATTTTCTGATTGAATCCATGCAGCATTTGTTCCCTTTCAAGAGGAGGGAGGATGTCAGCTAATTATATGCTTCATACCAGGATGGGAGCGATTAGGTAATTATATATCTCCAATAGCAGAACCTTCTAGAGGAGTTGTTTCTTCTGGGGGTACTTTATCTCTTATCCCTTTCTTTTCAGAGATTTTGCTCAGTAGAAATATATCCCTGGGCTTTTCTTTACCAAGCTGACTGGATATTGCCACTGCAAAGTTGTGTTCTACAAATATTAAGGAGAAATTAAATACAAACAGAAACACCAAGGAGGTATTATAGCAGAAGATCACATATGATGATAAAGCAGTAGCACTTTTGTATATATAGTACAAAGCACATCCTACACTAATGCAAACACTAAGCACAGCAATTTCCATTATCCTTCAGGCATATTCATCACAGATGTTTTTTTTTTTTGCCCTAGAATTAGTTTAGAGAATAATAAAAACCAGAGGTTTTAAGTTGATTTCATTCACTGAGATTAAAGCAGAAAGATTAAATGAATAGCAAACACTGCCAAAATTGAAGTTTGGATATCAATACTGTCATTCTTGCAAACTTTTTCAGTGCTATAAATCTTCCAAATTATGCTCAAGGATTTTATTTCCTTTTTATTTTTTTGTTTGTTTTTGCAGTGACTCGATGAAAGGTAGCAGCACTTTACAGATATTACAAGCGGTGCAAAACGATTGGTAGCCTTGGGAATTCTCCCCGCTTGGCACGATATTTAAAATCTATGAAATTTAATTAAAAATACATATATCATAATTGCTGTGCCTAATTCTCTGCAGCCCTTTGCTGTCCCTTCTAAACCATCCCATTTCCCATTTTTTCCTGCACGATGGCTCTTGGCTGGCTGGCATGAGCAGTTATGACTCCATCAAAAGCAGTGGGTGCAATGTCAGAGCTTTTTTCCTCTCCTAAACCAAGATACAAGCAATTTAGCACCATGCACATGGGATTTCATAATCCCTGACAACAGTGCACTGTAACCATTAAGCCACTGACCAGAAGTCCCATCAGAGATGCTCAACTTGTATAATCCCGAAGATAGCTGAAGCTTTAAGGCTTTAAACCAGTTTCCTAGCAGGCCAGAAAGCCCTCTTGAAGCATATTTATACAGGGTTTGTTTTATTTTTTTATCTGGTATTTATGCAGCTCACATTCCCTGCCCATGGCAGGAGGGTGGAACTGGATGATGTTTAAGGTCCATGATTCCGTTTTAGAACCCTATAAATAAAAATGTTTTCAGAAAAAGCATGTCTTTTTCCACAAGTCTGTATCTCCAGTATGAGGATGAGCTTGTTTTGGAGAAAGCAGGTGATATTATCCCTTCTTTTTCCATCCAAGGAATACTGCATGCACAGTAGAGAGTGTTCTGTTGAGCAGCATTGACAAAACAAAGCTGAAAACCCTGCCTGGATATTGGTTTCCACACCATAAATCTCACATCTTCCCTTGTTCTCCACCCAGAAACCATCCTAACAAGAGCAAATGTAATCCCTTTCATTTGATTGCTGTGAAATCTCCTGGTCTTGTCAGAATCACTGATAATCCTCAAGGATGGAACAAGCCCATGTTTGCAAAAGAAATGGAAGTATCCCTCTGATACCTTTTGTTTTCCCACTGACTGGGTGAGAACTTGGCCATTCCTTGTCATCTGGACAGAATGGCCTCTCACAGCACCTCCTCCTCCACCCTTTAACTTCCCTCTCTGTAAAACAACAGCCACAATTACTGCCCTCCTCTGTGGTTTGTGTGGAAATCCATTGATGGAATTACTGCTACTCTCAGAACCTCTTTAGAGCTGAAAGTACATTCTAATTTAGCTCAATTTAATTTTTTTTTAAAATAAGATAACCTTTACTTTTTGTTTTTAATCAGCCCTTTCAAATTCATAATTTATGAGTTCCTTTAGCTTAAATTGGCAGAGCTATTGTCTCTCTTTCTTAGCAAGTCTTGCAGTAGTAAAGAATAGTTAAGTATTACAAACTAACTAATGAGGCCTTCAATTATCATTAAAATTGTTTTTTTTAACAGCTATCTACAGATATGAAAACCTTTTGATCCTATAATAGAGCTTGAAGTATCACAGTGCTCAAAACAAAGATTAGGTTACTCTTACGTTAAATGTATTTATATAGAAACTATTTCTGTCTAAACATTACAAAGGAGATTGTATTATCAAAAGCAATTATTTCAGAAATAATTAAAAGGCTTTTCCCTCTTCAAAATGAAATTTGAGGCCAGCTACAATCAAACACTTTCCAATTTTGTTTTTATTACATCAGCAAAACCTTAAGAAGTCACCTTTAAGAAGACAATCTACAGAATACCTTGATATATTTAACATATTTAAAAAGAAACTTATTTTCTCAAGGAAAAAAAGCCCTAGGAGACACCTTCTCTAAACAACTTAATAAGGAGGAGGTGTCCTGGTCTTTAAAAAGATTCTACTGATGGTTGATTGCCTTTTTAGAAAAAAAAAAAAAACAACCTAACACCCAACTGGCTGCCTTAATTACAGTCTGCAGCAGCATCTCCTCAAATTAAAGGTTATTGTCAAACACTCTCTGCAAGACAATGCTAAACCAAACAGAAAGATATAAAAACACTTCTCGGGATTTGTGCAGCAGAGAGCTGGAGGCAACAGGCCTTGTTTTATGGTGAATTAAAGAAAAAGGCATCGTTCTCATTAACACTCATTGTGTCTGAATAGAGCCAGAAATTGCCCCGGGGTCTATATAATTATCTTTAACACTTTCTTTAATAAAAGAAGGATACAGGAGGATGTGAACTATCATTTTCTGCAGGTCTTAAGGACTCAAGGAACCTCTGCTGGGTTCCTCCCACTAGGAAGAAAGACATTTTTTGCCCCTAATTAAACTACTACTACTACTACTACTACTACTACTACTACTACTACTACAACAAATAATAATAACAATAATAATAAGAGTAATAATAATATAACAACAACATCATTAGCACCTAGATTTGCTTTGGTAGTGACATTTGTGTCTGCCTGTCAAAAGGCTGGTGGTGAGGAATGAAGAAGCACCAGCAGGGAGGTAGAGACACTCCTTAGTTCTGGGCAGGCAGCACAACAAACCCCTGCCCGCAGGATGAGGTTACAGAGCATAGCAGGGGAAGGTTTTCATTCACAAGGCAAGGGGAGAACAGGAGGACAAAAGTAAAAGGGGATTAAAGAGAGAGAAAAGAGGGGAAGCATTCCCTGCACCCTTCTTCCTTCATATTGCAGTTGTGCTGTGTGCCAAAAATAACTTTTAATGCAACTCAAGAGCCTCCCAAGAAGCAGTACAGGCATCCAGCTGAGACTGAGATGTCTTTGCCTGCAGCACTAGATGTATTTTCAAGGGCTCCCATCATGCACAGATCTGGTGTGACTCTGCTTAACTTGTGAAATCTGATCACAGCAGTAGGTGATATGACTTTAGGCAGAGTTGTGGCTCTAAGTAAGAGAGAGAAGTGATTGTAGTGCAGTAAATAACAGCACCAGAAGCTCTGTACAACATGACTTTCAGTCAGATTAAAGCTGCCTTAGATTCCAAATCTGTATGATCTTCTACCAGGCTCATTAACTGCTCGGAAGCTGGTATTGATGGAGTCTTTAAGACAAAAGAATGTAACTCCTGAACCATGGGGAGAGAGATCACACAGCAGCTACTTCATCTTCTCAAGTCAGCTCCAAACAGTTTGCTGTGATTAAAATAAACATAATTATCCATTCTTATAGAGGAACAAAGGCATTATTTCTGTCCCTATAAATCAAGTCAGCACAGTTCACCTAACATTTTCTTGCAAATAGAGATTACCTTTCTTTTCCTTACCACTGATGGCTCCAACTGCACCAATCTAATGTTAACAAAAGTGAAATTACTCCAGGTGTAAAGGAAATTTGGTTATACTTGAGGATTGCAAACCTGATGGGTTTTCTGAGCAATCTGAGAATGGTGTGGGTTGGAAGGGACCAACCCCCTGCAATGAGCAGGACCATCCTCAGTTAGATCAGGTTGCTCAGGGTATCATCTAACCAGGCCTTGGGTGTTTCCAAGGATGAGGCCTGTTTCACCATCCTCATCCTCAAAAACTCTCCCTTACATACATATGACCTCCCCTTATGGCTTTGCTCCTGGACAAGGCATCAGCCTTTATAATCCCTGCCTGTTGGACATGCCAGGTTCCAGGCCTACTTTTTTAGGACCCTGAACCTGACTGCCCTCAGTTTAACCAAAAATGCTCCAAATAGATAAACTAATATATTCTGTGAAAGCACATTATGCCTCATTTTGTTTACTCTGAGCAGAAGCTCTGAAACATTCCACCTGAGTAGATGAGGTGCCTGTGCTCAGGTTTTAGATCCATGGGGTGTTTGGGATGATTAAACCAAGGGGGAAATCTGCCAAAGGAGGAAATGAGTTTCCTCCCCCATGCTCTCTGGGCTGTCTCATCTGCTTTTAAGCCTCGCCACTGCTCCCCACAAAGCCGAATTGTGTCCGTGCCTCTTCCCACGTCCCTGAAGGATGACAGCCAGAGGAAAGCCAGGAAGCAGAGCAACCAGGGACTGGAACCTGCTTGCTCGTACTTCTGAGTGATTTTGACAAATAAAACAAGCTAAAAGCAGGCAAAACCCTACACTCTGGAAAACCTGGCAGGTTTACAGGATCATATGGAGAAAAGACTCAAGAATTAAAGCTGGCTGAAGATTAAACTGTTTTTGTTTAAAGACTTCAGGCTCAACATCTGAAAGCTACCCTGACCCAGAGATGTAAAGGGCAGGAAAGTACATCGAATCAGCTAAAAAATGCTGCTTGCTCATCTCAAGCCCCCCATTTTTAGGCCTGTCTTTTACTTCTGTAAGCTTTACTTTAAAAAGTTGAAGTAACAAAATTACAAAAGAAAACGCTTCAGTGATTTCAAACTTCGCAGAAAATTAAAACTGGAGCTGACTCTGAGTCTTCTTTCAACAGAAGAGTTTCAATTTAGATGAATTGCTGTTATTTTCATATATATACCAACATATAATAAAAAAATGTATATATTATGTGTATAATTATATATGCAATTGTTATAAAAGACAGCAGTACCCTCATCTTTGCTGGTCCCAAATGCCTCCTCAGAGCAGTTAAAAAAAAGCATTTTCTAGTGTGGAGGTAAAGATAGAGGGAGGGAAGCCACATAGAGCTTTGCACACTGCATTTTGCGGGCAATGATGCGGAAGGGAGGATGGATGAGTGCTGTGGAGAGTGTCAGTGACTGCACTGGCTGCTCACCGAGCTAATAGGGAACATGTTCAGGAACCAGCTTGCACCACAACAAAGAAATTAATCACAATTTGTTGGCATGAGCCTGAAAACACTTTCTCTGGGTCTGTAATAACTGCAGTTGTATTGGGCTCCAAGTCTCAATAGCATTTATAGTTATCAAAATACTGTACTATAAACAGCATTTCATGGGACCAAACTTCCACTGGATGTAAGGTCCTTGAAAAGAGAGTGTATATATAGATATTTTTAAAATCTAGACTGCAGTTTGCCAGCGCAGTCTCCAATGTCTTCTTATGAAAGTCTGCAAATCCAGTGCGGAAAAAATTGCATAAAAACGGGATGGGGCAAATACTCAAGGTTTTTCCCTGTCTCCATGCCTCAGGATTGAGATACAGCACAAATTTAGCACAGTGTCACAGCTGGGGCTAACTCATTGCTACAGTCAGATCATATTTAACCTCTTAGTTATAAACATCTTTTATTCTCCTTAAACCCATCTTGAGCACAGGACTGGTCCAAGAGCAAAAAAGGATAGTGTCGAGAAAGCCTGCAATTAGTTTTTCATCTGTCCCCTAGGATGAAAGAGGAGTATGTGAGTCATTTTCTTGTACAATAGAGAAGCCTGAATCCCTCTGCATCTGGTTAATGCCAAGGACTGGATAAGCCGTATTCCACCGTGATTTGTCACAGATTAAATGTAATCAGAAATGTTTCTGGAAGTATTTTTTCATGGGTTTTGAACTTGGCAATAGAACGCTGTTCTTTCAGTGGAATTTCAGTTACAGAACTCCTATACTAATGCCTAGTAATAAAGTGATCAATAAGTGATAAATGACTGACATTCTGCTCCTATCCATTGAACAAAGGAATGCTGAAGGACAGTGAGAGTTGTTCCCATGGGATTTACTTTATTGTTTTCTGTGTCTTTTTGTGTCTCATGCTTTGAGTCTTTTTTCATAGTGTTTCATAAGCTGCTATTGAAGCAATAAAAACAGAGATAGGGAAAACATTTGGGAGCTATGCCTGCATTTTCACACATGATATTGCATTCTTCTGAGATGCTGCAGTCTGCTGGGAGGATAGGGACTCAGGGTTGCTTTCTTTCATTTTATTTACATAAGTCTTAAAAGCAATATGGAAATTCTTACTGTGTGAAGTAGCTTTCCTTTTTTAGTCAGCTGTTCCTAAAAATCCTTCACCCACTGCCATATGAAATAGTAACAGTGAGTGAAGTAGTATTTATTCCATCATGCTCGGTTTGGATTACCTTAAAATAAACCAATTCTCACTTTACAGTAAACTTCAGTCTGAACAGGTATTTGGGGATTAAAGTGGTTATGGAAAACGAGCAGAAATGTTCTGAACCTGAGGCTGGAGGGGCAGTCCTGCCAAGGTGGACCCACCTCCATGGGGAAGAAAGTGGGGATGGGCTCAATGCTGATGGCAGCCCTGGGGGTGGACTGAGACACATGGGGTCTGTCCCCTTGGTGCTGCCTCTGAGGATGTTCTACGAGCCCCAGAGCAGCCCTGGCTCTAACCACCTCTTCCTGTGTGCTCAGACCTGCATGAAAGCTCCCCGTAGGAGCCAGCACAGGGCAGGAAAAGCCAGCGTCGCCTCGGGGCCAAAGTGAACCTGCCGGCCTCCGTGTGGATGCTTGCCCACGGTATTCCCATGCACATCCTGCCGCGCTAATGCGGGAGGGAGTGTACCTGGAGACTCTGTGATTAATCTCAGCTAACAGAGGATGAACTGTGCCATAAAACGGCTGCATTTCATGTTTAGAGAGAGACTCAAGCTCTTTCAATAGCCCTCATCTTGTTCCCAGGGAGCCAACCCTGCTGGCAGCCGTCACTCCGGGTGGTGGCTGGGATTTACTCCCATGGGAGTTGCTGTGCTGCAGCTCTGGATGCAGTGACCACACTGCAGCCCCAGCAATGCTGCACGCAACCAACTATTGCTGGTCTTAATTGCACAACAGACTCAGGCAAACGTCCCCAAAATGGAAGAAACACACTTAAATAGCCTTATGTAATTTCAGACTAATGAATTCATGGATTAAAGTCCTCCTCCGAAGGGAGCGGCCACGCTGTGCTAGCCTGCTTTCTACCCTAAGGCTATGGTAGCGCCCTGATATCCAAACTAAGTCCTCCCACCAGCTGTTCCCAAGCAGGCGACAGCCCAGACTACATCAGGAGGAGGATGAACATATTCTGTTGCTAACTTGGTCTTCAGATCACACCTAATTTTTCAGGGCCTCTTCTGTCAATTTCAGTAACCTCTTAGACAGATGAGCAATGCTCTCTTCTCTCAAGGTAAAGCTCTCATACCTTACACCCTGTACTATATCCACTCCGAGGACCACCTTTCTAGCATGGCTCTTGCTGTGCCCCCTTACCCTGCATTGGCAGCCCCTCCTCTGACCTGCCAAAACTGAGCCCCTGATGTGTTTTTGAAGGCTTTGATTCCCAGTCTCACATCTCATTTGTTACTGAAGGGCAGCTCTCTGGTCTGCCCGTGCTGCCCACTGCAGAGCTGGGTGTTCAAACAAACATGCTTCTTCCTAGGCAGTAACAAACTTCCATGTAAACACCAAACCTCTTTTCCACATCCATCCACTCTCTGTCCATCTCCATGCTCAGCACCACCCCACCCCCTAGTAATGAGGATGCCTAAATGACAACAGAGCAGGTTTAATTGAGACAGGTTTTTCCATGTGAGGCACAGTGCCCACAACCTAGCAGTCCTGCCAGAGTGGGAAAACTGGAGGAGTCAAGGAATACTTTGACCATGGTGTTACCTAAATTGTGGAACCCTGTTTTGTTTTTGAAGGAGTAGATTAGGAGTGTGGGGAATATCAAGTTTAAAGCAGCTCAACACTACTTGGCAACTTCTAGTCACTGTCCATGTGATCTGTGAAAATCCCAGAGTTAAACGAAAGCAGATTGAAAAGGCAAACAGTCATTATTTCTGCAGGCTAAGTGCTTGATCCTGGGGATACAGCTTGGCAAACTGGGAGCTTAAGAAATACAGGCGGGAGTACATTTGCTAGAGTAATCTTCCTTCTCACCTGGTTCCTGCCGTGCTACACAGCAGCATTGCTGAGTAGTGCCATGGAAATATGCTCCTGCACCTGTGCTCCCCCTTATGAACACTGTCAATCTGGAAAACACTCCTTTTTGAGAGTGCATTCCTTACTACCAGCATCTGATGACTTTGGCTAAGAGCTGGAGAGGTGGTGAACCGATATCCGAGCTTGTTCATGTTGTTAATAATGGGAGAACAACTCTGATGTTCCTGGGATTGTCTTGTCTCCATGCAAAAATTCCTTCCATCTACATGGTTCTGGGGCAGAGCAGTATTTTTTCTCATTTGTTGCAAAACAGGCTTTCAGCAGATGCAAGGCAGTTCTTATGCTTCAAATAATATCTTTACTTTCTGCATTGTATAATGCTCATATGAACTGCTCCACATTTATTCCAGACCAAATTCTTTTGGACATAGAGAGACCTGGTATAAATCTACTCATGGCTTAAAACTTGTGTTCAGTAGCTGATTATTCAGTGGTCTTACCCTTAAAGAACAAATATTAAATACTATTTATAAATTACAATGTGTTTTTTCAATCTCAGCCACATGTTCCTGGTTTAGTTAACACTGACTGATACAGAAAATATAAAGACATTGTCTCCGGGTTTGGAAATCCCCAAACCACAAACAGCTAAGAGAATATTTAGAGGAAAAATCATTGAAAATTTACCCTGTTGTACTTTTCTATGTACATCTGATATTGGTCATTGCTAATGACAGATTGTGGGGGCTGGATGAATTTCTGGTGTGTCCTGAAATGGCTGTTCTTAAATCCATCATCCCACCTTGGCAAAGAGGAAGGACTTACCCTTTATAGAAAATAGGCTGCATGTAAATGAGCCAGCAGTGTGAGTCAAAAAGCACTTTAGTATCAATTTAGGCACAGATTTTGTACCTTTCCTTAGGTGAAGGGAACCACACTCTTCAAATACTGCTATGGAAGTGGATTGTAACTGCTCAAGAAGGGAGGCTCAACCCCACGTAAGAAAGAATGTCCCTGAATAATTCTGTCCATTAATTTCACATGTTAAAAAAAGTAATTAGCAAAAGTATTTCAAAACCAACTCCATCCAGTGCTCTTGTGGGAGATCTCAGCAGAACACAAAGTGAATTAACCACGGTGTTACCAGGGCCAACATTGCAAGACTGGGAGCGAATGCACTTCTGCCCCGCTCGTGTGCAGCAAACAGCTCCAGCAGCCAGATGAAGACTCCTAATTAGGCACCCTCTAATCATTTCAAGATTTGCTTTAGCAGTAAAGCTTTTGGATGTGGCAAAGAGTGAGCTGCATTTTGAAGACTTCTGAACCTTTCCTCCCTGCTTTCTTCTCATGCAACCAAACATTGTACACTACCCGTCCAGGTGCTTTTTGCTCCTACCCCTGTATGGAAAAGTCCAGCTGGGAGAGAAAAGTATGCACCTTGGTCCTATGCAGCTTCTGAAAAATGTCTGTGCTTTGAACATGGCCTGTAAAAGGATCTTGTCTCTCCACACCATGAATGCCATCAAATGACAGCCTTCAGAAACAGGCATCCCCATTAATTCGTCAGCAGGCTGACAGCTAACCAAGGCACAGGGGAGACATGAAATGTTAGCAGAGACAGAAACATTCAGACTGCTTTATCTCCCATTCAATTCTGAGTGTTACATTAGCAGAAAACTGGCACTGGGACATGAAGGCTTGGATGCATGCTCAATTCTGCTTCTCACAAAGCTCTCACCTGCCAACGAGGCTCCTGGATAAGCCTATTTTTTTTTCTATATTTCTTTTTCAAGAGGGCTTTTGAAAGCTCTGATTGCAGCAGGAAAAATGAGCACAACTCCGGAGAGAGCTTGCCAAGCTCTGCCCATGCCACACTGCTCAGCATGGGCCAGACGCGGCAAAGTGGTCCCCTGCCCAACGCCACAGGAATCTGCTCCCTGAGCAGCCTCCCAGGGATGAGCTGACTCCTCTCCCACAGCTCCAGCAGCTGGCTAGGAGCTGGAGCTGGCAGCACTCAGCTGCATGGACAGCCTCCAGCAAGCTGCACTGCAAATGCACAAAAAAGCAACTGGAGAAAAAAACCCAAACAAACAGGAGATGAGTTAATGCCAGACAACAGGTTATTCAAGGCAGCAGAATTGCCTGGCGCTGGGAGATGCCCAGGGGCTTTTCCTGATGTTGTTTCGAGCCTGTTAAGTGACTGACAGAGCAAATGTATTTTTATATCAGTATTTCTCCTGTGTTTTCTGTGAAGTGTTTTGGGATTTACTGGCAAATAGCAACATCTTCCGTGAGAGCAGTACAAAAAAACAGCAACAGAACTATCACACTATTATTAAAGCTGGATGGAGCAAGACTGGAAGGTTTTGTTCTTGGAGAAAACACAATGGTGGATAGCCAGCATAATGGACAATGACAGAATAAATCATAATAAAGGTCCCCTCTCTAATTTATAAATAAAGTTTTGTGTTTTAAAGTCTCCCTGTGAGATTGCCTAAAGTTCACCAAGAATAACAAGCACACAACAGCTCTGCTCACAGCCTTAACTCTAAGAGGAGAAAATTCTATTACTTACCTTAATATTTCAAAAACCCCTCTCTCCTTAGGAGATGCAGACTTAAAAGTTAAGTTACATGGAAAAAGTTATTGAGGGAAATAAAAAACCAAAACCATCAACCAGACTCCAACACCTTATTCTGTCCCTCCAACCAGCAAATCACACTTTAATTCTCAAGGTCTATGTATTTATATTACCTACATACACATTTGGAGACTTCTTCACCAAAATGATTTGCCAACTAGGTTTCTCAGCCCCATACCCTATTTCTGTGACTCTTTGTAGCACAAAGTGATTAAGATTTAGATCAAGGCCAAATTCTCACTGCTGTCTCTCCAACGGCCTCCAACTGAAAGGCTTTACTTTACTGTGCCAACCAATCTCAGCTTTCTTTTGGAAAATACATGTAATACACAAGCCAAATTGTAAAGATCTCACAGAAGATGTGAAGCGTTACTTAGTGTGATTGTATATATTCCATAGAATAAGAGATTTCAAACAAGTGTTGCATAATTTTATTTAAATATTATTACAGTGCTTATCTGAAGAAATGTCTGTCTCTGGATCATAATAGAACTTACTCAAAGATTAATTCAGTGAAAACTCTTTGCTTCAATGACAAATAGCCACTGAATTAATAATGCATCTCATACGTTGTTATTTCAGACACGGAGAACTTAACAAAAGAGGGTCAATTCTTGCTGTGAGAAAGAACAAAAATACACAGAAAACAAGTCAGCAAATAATGACAATTTTGCCATTCAGCTTATCTTAGGAATCAGTCGAGCCATGTGCACCAGCTGCTGGAATCTGTGTGAAACAGAATACCTGGGGGTAAACCTGAAGCATTATTTGCAGAAGGTAAAGAAGCCAAATTCTTCCTTCACAATCAAGAGAAATCATGGCGGCTTTATGATCTGAAGAAGTGAGACAAGACCACAGGGCCAAAGGGGATTGCTGTAAGGACCAGAAAACTTACCTCCTCTACCTCTTCTAAAAACAAATTCAAGAAAAATGAGAGGTCCCCATCAGTAAGAGAGCTTTTGCTTAAACTGAAAATACTAGAGAGAAACACTCATCAAGGAAATAATTAACAAAATCCATCTGAACTTGTAAAGAACTTACAGCAACTGAAATAGTGAATTTATTTGCCCTCATGGTATTTACAGTATATAAGGGTCATTTTAAACAGAAGGAGATGCAGCAAATTTTCTCCTACAAATGCTCAAGGCCACAGCAATTAATGCCAAGGTCTGAGGTTTGCTAGCCTGGGCTGCTTACTGGACGCACATATCATGCTTCATTTAGTACTACATGAAAGTTAATCAAGTTTAATAACCTTTTCCTGAAATGTCCCAGGAAATGAGGTAGAAAAATTAAAACAGTTAGATGTCTGCTGAAAAGCAAATATATTTATTATGCACTTTAATATACACAGGGATTTTCGCTTAATATAATACAAGGAATAAAATAAAAATTTTACAATGTGAAATTCATTCAATGTACATTAAAGGTTATTTACAACCCACTCCAGGAAAAAACAGTCTATCTGCAAACCAAGTTAACTGAGAAGTTCAGATGGGGAATATTAAGCATAACAGACATTTGCATAGCAGAGTAACTGAGGAGGGAGAACACATTTTTAGTTTTAAAGAAATGGTAATGTTTTCAATACTGATCACAGAGAAGACAAAAATGCATCAATTGTGCCTCAGTATCTCTTAATGCATTTCTCTCCGGATGAGTTTTTCCATGTGCACACAGTAGTGATATTCATGTCCACAAAACAGTCTTTTCCCCAGCTCTCCCATCAAGAATTTTGGATGTCTTGTGGAGATGATCTTGGAAGGACCAGCAAAATGGAATGAAGAGAAACAGGATTCCTGTTTTATTCAGGCTTTTTGGGTGGTGAGAATTGCTGTCTTGGCAGAAGAAGCTGTGCTGAGTCACAGCTACACCCCTCTGCTCACCTCTGCTCCTGTTCCAGATGGGAAAGGGCAGAGCAGAGGGAACAACGGGGGGAACAGCAACTTTGCTTGGCAAACAAACCCCTCACAAATGGTGATGCTAAAAATCACACACAACAGCAATGTCAAATTACACAGACCTTCTGAGAAAATAGATGATTTAAAGCAATTCATGCTGCATTCTAAAGGGATATTAAAAATGTGGCGGAATTGTCATTCTGAAAACATTTTTGACAGGTCTCCTTTCTGCTGATTTGGAGAGAGAGTTTCCCCAGTGACTGTTTTAAATGTAAATACTATTCACAAAAAACCCACCAGACTATCTATAAGTTGTGGCCCCTTGTGAAACTGGCCATATTTTTATGTCCTCTGTCCACAAGGTGCAATTAGTAACAACACAATAAAATTAAATAAATATAATCCCAATGAGAGTCAAGGTCAGTAGAAAAAATGTTGGCATTCAGGGATCCCTTTCTACAGAACAAAACATACACCTAACAACTAAGGAAAGTCGTATTCTTGCACAGTATTGCAAATGTACTATACTTGAGGTTTGGAACAAGTTAGCTGAGAACATTTTGGTACTTTCTCTTTTCTAAACCACTAACCCTCTTAAGGCCATTCTGCCAGACTCCTGTCATGTTTATTTTATAATTGTCCCACGGGGACAAGAAATTCAATACATGAAACATTCAGAATAATCCATATTGCTGTGTCAGCTTCTAACATCTAATTTTACTATATGCTGAATGCCTGACTATAAAAGATTCTTCTTTACATTTAGGAACAAGCAAATAAGAATGGAGGTGCAAGATTTTAAAAAAAAAAGTATTCTGATGATGGTTGATCATAATAACCAGACATGGAGCCCTTTAGTGCCTCAGAATATGCACTACATCTACATCCAGGGGCCATTCATCAAAATTTAAGGATCTAATTAATCATCTATGAAAAATAACCTCAGTTCTCTATCATCTTATTTCTGGAATGATCAGAATTAGAGTATGAAAAGGATGAAATCCAAGCCTTTAGAAGAAATACTTGCATACAAAAATAAGCTTATTTTCTAAAGAGCAAGGCTATGTAATGGTGAATAGTAGAATATAGCTTGCATTTGTAGGAGAAAAGAACCCACTTTCATTTATGACTTGCAGAACTGTGCAAGTAAGATATGCACATTCAAAGGAAAAACTCACACTGCTCACTTTCACAACAATGACCTTGACGTTTCTCTCTTTCACACAAGTACAATTTTTTTGCCATAAGAGCGGGAAACCAGCTTTCCATTAGCCATAGATGGACTCTCCAGGCTGCTGATTAACCGTGCTGCAGGTACAGACACATACTGGCTCTACCTAATCCCCCTGAAGCAGTAACCACATTCATACAAGTTTGTGCTTTAAGGAGTTATCGTCTCAGGACAGGGCTAACTCAGTAATCTCTGTACTCCCCAGGCAACGCTGTCACTGTGCTTTTCCACTGCATATTCTCTCAGCCTCACTCACAAAGGGTCTGTATGTTCCATGGTTTGCTTCACTGACATTCCCAATAATATTGGAAAAGAGAAAGAACTGTTTCTAATGTACAGAGATACATGTGAAAGCAGGATCAGACCTTTTAGCACCTCAGACATACCCATATTAGTTACCTCATCACTGTAGCAATAACAGAGGCTATTGAAGACCAAGTGTCCAAAATTTGCCTATTGCTTCCAGTGGTCCCAGTCTGCCATCCAGATTTGGTGCTGTAGTACCAGAGAGTAGATTTTTGCCTCTTAAAAATCCCAAAGATACTGTAGGTGGTTGCAGTCCGACTTCTTTGCCACCACTGAACAGCAATTACACAGACAGAACACACAAGTACAGTATTTATAAAATACTGTTACAAGACTTGTAATTCTGGAGGGAACCTTTTGAAGTACACGGGGAATTGACACTACATGACAACAATGCAAATGTGACAAACTCTTTGCTTATTTTCTTTAGCCACAGAAAAATAAATACAAAAAGCACTGCCTTTTCCATAACATAGTTCACTGTGGCACATGCACCTCTACCAAGCGATCTGGCATAGGAAATCAGAATTCCTGGTTCTTATTATTTTCAGCTGTGGTCAGGGAAATACAGCATATATCTTTCTGCAATTAAAAAAAAGTGCTCATTCTGTGTATTAAATACAAAGTACACAAAATAAAATTTCGAAGCACAGAGGGTTATACTGAGAAGGCAGCCTGAAAATGTAGGCACGTTACAGTAATTAAGGTAACTGTACTGTAGGAATCACATTCTTGAATTTCTAGGTGGACTAAACAAGCATTGTTTGCTTTCATCCCAGCCAGCTGATAAATCATTGGGAGAAGAAGCGCTTCTGTTCACAGCATCATAGAATTGGCCTGGAAGTATAAAATAAAAACGTTAAGTTTTGAAACAATCTGTAACACAAACAGTATTGTCAGAAAGGGAGCTGTATCATCCCTAATGAAATTTAAAAGCACATAACAACAACAACCTGACAGTGAGCAGTGTTTCCTGCCTAACCCCGGTCCTGTGACTGATTCCCTGTGCTCTCTGCAATCCCAAGCAGCTACAAGGTCCTCACAGCAGGAGAAGCTTCCTGGATAGGCTGGAAAGCAGCAGCCAGGGAAGGAAATGCCATTCCTGTGGTGCTCCCATGGAGTGTTTCTGATGTGATTCCCCACAGGTGACTCATTTATTCACTGGTCAGGGAAATTACCGTTTTTTTTGATGGAGACTTGGCAAAAGAACAGGTAAATTACAGCCTGTGCCAAGCAACTCATAATCCACACAGAATTGTTCTAAACTGCCATCTTTAAAGTGATGCTCTGGAAGGTGTTAAAAGAAAAGCAAAAGGAACCATTTGGCTATCCACACCTCATTTTTTTTAGCCATTAGCACAATGAAGAACTTCACTGAGAGAGACTCTGAATTTTCAGTAACAGGCCATTTGCTCCAGATAAAGCAAAGCCAAATTTTGGTATTATATGTAGAATGTTCAGATTTCTTTATATGCTGTTTATATTTTAAAATCAAGAAAGATGGAAAAAATTAACCAAACCCAGTCTTTTGATGACAGGTCAGGTCAGATAAACACATTCTACGTCAGAACCATACAATGGATTTACAATAAAGTATAACATGAAAGCAAGTGATGAACTTCAGGTGCAGGCACATAAGAGTTAGGAAATACAATCCTTAATTATAGGGTTTAAAGTTTTATGGAAGCATGAAAAAATTACAAATAAATTCTAATCGTGTTTGAGCACGATGTACTACTCTGGGAATCTGAAGTCCTTGTAACTTTTATGAAGATTTAAAGGACTTTTCTCTCCCAGCTGATGATTCCTCTCTATGCCTGCTCTTGCTGTCCTGCCCCACAGCTCATCTGACCCTTTGGATAAAATTCGCATTTTACAAATGTGCAGGCTGTACTACGGATGTTTTTGAAACACTTTATTGTTTCAAACATTTTAATTTAACCAAAATGCCAACCCAACAGGGTCCTGCACAATATTCTATTGCTCGGCAATTCTCCAGGGACCCTGGCTACATATACAGATGCACTGCATTAAAATCAATTTCCAGGACATTTTGGGAAAACGTCTGTTTATGCATTTTTGACAGCTGGAAACCTTCCATCTGTGGATTCTGCACCACCTGCAACTGTCCTAGAAACAAGCTGTCTTTGATGACCTGCAGCATAACTGAGTCAGAACTGGCAAGAACATTCTTGTTCTAAGGAGCAGCAGCCTAAGCTGCCCAAAATGCCACATTCACGCACAAAAAAATTAAAAATAAGAGAACATGCAGTAAGAGGTGGGCACACATTTCATAAAGAGCCTGCTTCTCTGAAATTCCAATGGAAAACAATATATATTAACATGCTCCAAATATCCTAAAAAAATACACCTCAACAGGAAGAGGGAGAAAAATAGAACTATTTTAGCTGACTTGCTGACAATTCAGGTCTGAAAAAGAGACTTATAATTACTTTTTCTGCTTAAAATTCAGTATTGGAGAGGAGGTGGGATATCTAAACGACCTCCACTGATTAAAAACAACAGAATGGTCAGAAAATTGGTACTGTAACATAGATTATAATCTTGCTTTGAAAAAGGCCGCCTCTTTTATAGGAGGACTACCTTTACAGTAACAGAAATATAAAATCAAAGCTTTAGAACAGTGTTTTAACTTTCTAATTAAATAAATACTTATGCTTCACCCTTGAAATCCACATTGAGAAGGGTTGTTGCCTGTAACTTATAAGAACCTTCGGAAACTTCCTGAAGACCATTTTTGTAAATAATGAAACAAAGACTGTATCTGAAAGTATCACGTATTAAAATTCTCATCTGTCCTTATGTTTGAAAACGAAATTCCAAATCAATGCTACGTGAAACTTGCTCATTTATGCAGTCACTTTTCAAAGACAGTGAGGCACAATGTGAGCAACTGAATTCAACAGACAAGGTGACAGCGATCCAATTCCTCTATGGCTGGTGCTTTTACATGACAGGAGAGGAAATACTTGCCAGGTTATGATTTTAACATCTGTCACATAAGCAATTATGATGGCAAACGATAATAAGATGGAATTTTAGCACATTTTAAATGCACACGATGAAATTCAGACATTTGGTTGCTTTGTGACTGGTAAGTTACCTTTTACAATGGTGTTTCCTTCTTGTAGTTGAAACTTGGGTCGCTACCTTCAATCTGAAGTTTTAAGGCTTGCTTAAGGCTGAGTTCTGTCTCTGTGGGGGGATAGCCTTCCAACACATCCTGATGCCCTCTGTCCTGCACCGTTCGTGGGACAGAAACCCTGCCGAGAAAGACCTGATTGCTCTGAAGATGGTAATTTGGATTCGTCATAATACCATTTCTCTTCTTCTGCTCCCCACTCTGTTGGTGAATCAGGAACTGCTGCTGAGATCGACCAACTTCTTGCTGAGCAGGTGGGACCAAAATTTTGCACTGCGGCTCTGGCGGCATTGATTTCAGTGGCATACTTGTCCCAGATTTGGCAATAGGTACTCGTTTATCAAACTGAGTCATTTCATACTCTAGCACTTTGGGTTGGGAGGAACTACTTTGCTTTATTTTTTTCCCAGCTGACCCAGACTTGCTGGAGTTGTCCATTTTACCCCCTTTGTTTGCTTTAGTTGATTTCAAACTAGGTTTTACTTGGCTCCATTCAAACTCGCTACTCGGGGAATTGTGATTTTGACATAGGGAATGAGTTGTGGAAGAAGGGGAAACAATGGACTGTCTGCTTCTGCTGCGTGGCAGGGAATGCTGCTGGATTTGCTCTGTGAATGACAGGCTGTGGAAACTGTCAATGGGCACTGTCTGAGCAGTGGCCGTCGAGGATGTGGTGCGGAGAGAAGAATTTTTGGAGCTTTTCAGGGAATTATTGGATAAAGATGACTTTTGGCGGTCAACTGTGGAATCGGGTGACTCTGAAGGAGAACTGAAGGCGTGTGCAGGCCCGTTGGATAATCCCCGCATTCCAGGCTGCATGTCTCCTCCAGTACTCCCTGAACTATTGGACTTCATCGTTAAAGACTGCATTTTCGAGGAGACGGATTGTAAGGGTTTCTGCTCCATTGTGTGGACTGGAGACGGAGTGCAACCATTCAGAGTCGATGCACCGTATTTTTCCAGTAACTTAATAATCTGGGAGTGTCCGTTTTTGGCTGCAACTCGCATAGCAGTGCGCCCAAATTGGTCAGCGTGATTGGGATCAGCACCATGCTCCAGTAATATCTGGACAACGTCAATGTGCCCCTCTTGGGCTGCAATGCAGAGTCCAGTAGCACCTTGATTACATGTGTGGTCAACCAGAGCGCCATGCTCGATGAGAAGCTGCACGACCTTCACGTGGCCTTGCCACGCAGCAGATTGCAAAGCGGATCTCTTCTCGTTGTCTGCAGCATTCACATCAGCATGGTACGTTATCAGCACCTGCACCATCTCCAAATGGCCCTGCCAGCAGGAAACATGGAGTGCTGTTCTTCCTTCAGCATCGCTTGCTTCGACGTTTGCACCATTTTCTAAAAAATACTCAGCCATTGTAAGCTGGTTTTCTAATGCTAGGATATAAAGGGTTGGCCGGCCATCAGCATCTTTGTAATTCACATCTGCTCCGTGGCTGAGCAGTAGCTCCACTATATCTCTGTGACCTTCTAAGGCAGCAACCCGGAGAGCATTTCTCCCATCGTAGCCTCTCTGATCAATGTTGGATTTATTTTCCAGTAACATCTGCACACAATCATAGTGACCTTCCTGCGCAGCCAATATGAAAGGTATCCGTCCATCATTATCAATTTCATTTGTTCTAGCACCTTGTTCTATAAGAGCTTCACAGATCAACCTGTGACCTTCAAAAGCTGCCATGTGCAAGGGTGTCCAGCCTGCATCGTCTCTGTGATTTTCATCTAGCCCCCTGTCCAGCAGAGTCCGTACTACTTCAACGTTGCCCTGTGCAGACGCTATGCTCAGAACTGTTCTACCTTCACTGTCAATGCTGTCAACAGCTGCACCCCAAAACAAGAGAGTATTCACGACTGAGGCGTGGCCCATGGAGGCTGCTGCCAGAAGTGGTGTCCGGCCATTGTTGTCCGTGTGATCAACATCAGCTCCTCCTTCCAGAAGCAGATCGACCACGTCCACGTGTCCTTCGTAGGCAGCTACCAGCAGCGGAGTCATGCCGTCCTTGTCACAGTGGTCAACTTCAGCGCCGCGGTCGATGAGGAGGCTGACCACCGAGGCATGTCCCTTACTGGCCGGCACACAGAGCGCAGCCACAGACAGCGCTGTTCTCCCGTCCACGTCCTCGTGATTCACCTCCGCACCGTGGTCCAGCAGGTGCTCCACAATCTCTTTGTGCCCCATGTACGCAGCTGCAATCAGAGCTGTTCTGCCCTCGTTGTCAGCTTTGTTAACTTCAGCACCGTGCTGAAGCAGATTCAGCACAATATCTTCGTGCCCTCCCCACGCTGCCGCTCTCAGCGCCGTCCGGCTGTCGGCATCTGCACAGTCCACTTTGACCCCAGCGTACAGGAGCGCGGACACCACCTCCGTGTGCCCTCCCCACGCTGCTGACCGCAGCGCTGTCCAGCCGTCGTGGTCCGTGTGGTTGACGTTGGCCCCACAGCCGATGAGGCAGTTGACCACCTTGGTGTGCCCCTGCCGAGAAGCCAAGGTCAGCGCAGTTTGTCCGTGGGTGTCTTCGATCTCCAGATCCGCTCCCCTCGACACCAGCAAGTTGACCACGTCGAGGTTTCCGCTGTACCCTGCGTTGGCCAGGAGCGTTCTCCCGTTGGAATCACACTGGTTTACAGACGCCCCATTGTCCAACAAGGTGCGGATGGAGTCCTCCCTCTCCAGGGCCTGCCGAACGATGCAAGACGTGCGGTCGTCCTCACTGTTGACATGAGCACCAGCCTTTACCAGCAGCTGTAATACCTCTTGCTCTTTAGGAATTAAGGTTGACAGGGAGTCTTTGACAGGTGTGCCATTCCATATCATCCACAAAGCCAGCTCTGAAGTCTCCAACTGTAAATTAGAATTAATGAGATGCAATGCAAACTCTTGAGCTTCTAGTGGCGTTAAATCCTTTGCCCGGCAGGTGTAACTCATTGCCAGCATCCTGTGTCCCTCTGCAGCATTACACAAGTATTTCTGTGTACAGTGCTTTACATCCAGCAACCACTCCGCAAAACTGTAATGAAACAAGATTTTTGTATTTCCAAGGCCATCGATAAGGACTTTCGACAGGACGTCCAATTTGCGTTGAAAGTCTTCCATCGTCAGCGTCATGTTTTTGGTCCACACGGCGTGATACAATTCCGTGGTGGTTAAGGGCCTGCAGGCTGCAAGAATTACATTGAGGATGGGCTGGACCTTTGCAAACTGTTTTCTCACAAAAAGTCTCTGACAGAGCCAAAGGTAGAGGCCATTTAATGTTCCTGGAATATCACGGATCTCCCGTAACATAATAAAATTCTCCACAACTCCATCTAGGACACGTTCCAGATACAAAAAGCAACCGCTGCTTTTGATGTGAAGCTGATTCAGCATTTCTGCTGTTTCTTTTGTGAGGTGTTGTCTCAGGGCTTCTTCCTGGTCCAAACGATGCAGAATATATTGCTGCACATCTTTCACAATGTAAGCCTTTCGGAGGTCGTCCAGACTTATTTTTCGAAAACCTGTTGAGAAAAGAAAGTTGTAACTATTTCTGATCCAATTCTGCTTAACCCAATGTTGAAAGAAGAGTAAATAAAAGCCAAGACATTTTAGGGTGGGGAACAACCACAATAAAATATTCTCCCCTGTAAACAGAGTGAATATAAATTAAATATAATAGCAGAAAACTTTGATAATTAGATTCACTGTTATCATTATCTGCTGTAAGAAAAAATACGTGCTATTAACAAAAATAATATTGAAAATCACTCTGAATTAGGCATTGCATGTCTGCCTCAGACAATACTAAACACCTAAGCAAAACCATCAAAACTGCAACCAAAATAAGATTATTAAGTATTATTATATTATTAAAGGAATAATTCCTTCTCCAATGTGGTTAACATTGGAATTCCAAGTAATTTTCAGCTACTTAGATTAAGACAATTATTATGTTTATTTAACTACAGAAGAGGTTATTTACACCTGCTGCATATGCATGATTAAATGTGTATAAAGCACTAATTTGACCACCACAGTTTCTTTTAAAAGCTTTTATGATTCAGGAGAGACACTCAAAACTAGGTTTAAATATCTTTAGACCACTGTGCACTGAAAATTACCTGAAAAAAAATTTTTGCAAGTGCGGACTGAGTTTTAGATAAACACCCTGCTTCTCTGGTAGGTGACTCATTGTATAAAGAAACAAGTTTTCTCATAGTCATATGATCTCATTGTTTCCCCAGCCTGTTTGCTCTTTAGAGGAAAAAGGGTCATTATTTCATACACGCAGAATGAAATTCCATCCCCTCCCCACTCCAGGAAAAGGACGCTGCTCCTAACAGCACGTGCGATGGAATTCCCTGGGCTGCCTCAGCGGCCATATGACTCTCAGGAATGGGGCTGAACCGAGGCAGAGCTGTGTGGATACCCTCTGCCATTTCAAACATTTGCTCTGGCAGGGCCAAGGTAAGCACTTGATGAGGACCTACCCCCTCTGATTAATGACACGTTGCATTGTTTGAACACCGCTCTTGCGGAAGTTACAGGAAAACCACAGAGGTCACAGACACGGCAGCTTCAGTGACTGTGTTTCAGGCCAGAACTGCACCTCACTTCTCCAGGGACAGGTGGTGAGCCCTTCCTTAAAACCAGCTCAGAAACAATACCAACTGCTCTTCAAACCAAAGCGAAGTTACTGAACTTTAAATTACACTGAAGGAAAAGCAACCACAGATCAATGTGTTCAATTCAATTCTGGCCCCATCTACACGGAACAAATAATTTTAAATAAGCCTCTGAAGGATGTTGCTTCTAGATCTATGTTTTTATTGTATTTCAACACTCTGTGGATCAAACTTCTCAGTTGGTGAGCTTGTTCTGACAGCAAATTCAGGCTGATAACAGAGCTGTGGTTTTTGCTCCCCAGCGGCTTCAGCAGAGGTTCTGAATGTCCTGTTCAGATCACTCTCTTAATTGCTTAGTCTACACGAGCATTGTACAAACACGACAGATGAGAACAGAGAGGCCAACTATGGAAGTGTTACTAAAATATTTCTGCTTTCCTTAGTAATTATGGAAGCACTACAAACAGGACTAAACACCAACAGAATACCTAAAACAAAATCATGCTTCTCCACAAAATGAAACCACTGGAGAGGACACTTTTGCACAGTCAGTTCAGAGGATAAGACTATACAAGTCAGAATGACTACTTGAAGATTTTTGAATGAGAAAGTCAGGAGGAAGAAAATAATCTTTCTCTATCCCAGAGGCTTCTTTTTTTTTTTTTTTTTGGCTCTAAAAGGAAACACAGAAACAGCTTCATCCACCAGAAACAGCTTCATCCATCATAATGTGCCACAAATTCAAGTGAGGTCCTAACCTGACCTGTAGGATAGCATAATTCATTGATTTACTATGCATTCTATTAAAATAGTCTGTACGTAACTTTGTGAAGCCCATAATTCCACATAACCCAAATAAAAAACTCTGCTGAGTAAGAACAGACAGTGTCCTGTGATTTTGCAGATCCCAAGCTCCCACTTGAAGTGAAAGGCTGTTTCTAGGTCAGGATCCTTCTTCAGAAGATACGAAAGTGAAAAAAGTAACACCAAAGCTGGGGCATTGCTTGGTGCATGGACTCACAGTCACATGCACACAAGGAACTGCAATTAGAGACAAGTGTCCCTTTGCTTGGCTCATGTGTGCAGAGGCAACAGCTCTGTTTTGCTCAATTTGGAGCAAATACAACTATCCCGTTCACTCACCTTCCTTTGAACTGCTCTGCTTCTCCTCATACGGGTTTGTCCCTGTCACCTGGCAGAACAGGAACAGGCAGAGAGCTCTGCAAACTCATTCTCTATGTCTTTAGACCTAAGTGATCCTGCTCACAAAATCCCCAACCTCTCACATTAACCCCGTGCCCACATCTTGCCTTCCGATGTACACCTGCAAACATAAGCTGTTTTTATTTTTGCATCACTCAAGTCTTTTTTTCAGCAGTGGATTTCATTTCCCTGCCATGAGAAAACCCTTGATACACTGGCACAACAGCAATCCTGAGATTTCAGCTGATGTTCAGCGTTGCCTGACTAATGACTACACTTCACCTCTCCTGACTCCCAGCCTTCACAGGAAAACTTGCAGAGTGATAACTGTTTAAGGGCCTCCATCTCAGTCTCCATATCTCTGCCTCAAAAACAAAAGACTCTTGCTTGTCTTGCAAGTGTTCTTTGAAAAACTATTTCTATTTTGCTGCCCAAAATGGGTGGAAAAGTGAACAAAATAATTTTGGATATGGTAACAAAAAACCCCAAACCCTAAGCCCTGCAAATAAAATAGTAAAAAAGGAAGGGTTTGTGCATTTGGTGTTTTTTTCCCCTTTAAATGAGGTATCACTGCCCAAGGAAGCTGTGGATGCTTCATTCCTGGAGGTGTCCAAGGCCAGGCTGGATGGAGCTCTGAGCAACCCGAGATAATAGAAGGTGTCCCTGCCCATGGCAGGGGGTTGGAACAAGATGGTCATAAGGTCTCTTCAAAGACAAAACATTCTATGATGCTCTGATTACTTTTCTCCATATTATGGCTAAAAATATTACCCTGATCTGCACCCACCCAAAATACTCCAAATATCTAAGCTCTTCAGACAAGTAAATAAATTTCAGAAGGCTTCAGAGCAGTTTTAATCTATTTAATTGGTTGCATGTTCAAGGAAGCAAAAAACTGCATTTTTTCCCTTTTTTTTTCTTTTCTGCAGTATTTCCATACATTCCTTGTTAATGACATCCTATATATTGTATCTGAAAATAAGCTTGGATAGCAAAAAGCACACTACACTCACACAGATCTTTACACATCCCAGGGATGAAACACCCTTTAAGGGCTGGGGTTAACAAACTGCCATTGTAACAGACTTTTGGACATAAACAGGATGTTAATTTTAAACACTGCACCAGGCCATACTATAATATTATTTTTCATAGTATAATTCAAAATATTATATTTCATATTCTAATTCAAAAGAGGCCTTATAGATAGAACTAAAATTTTTTAAGTCTGAATTTTTTGTTGCTAGCTTAAAGAAGGAAAACAAAGCTGTTGTTTTCCCCCCAAATATCTGTCTAAATGAGGTAATTTTACATTTCCAAACAAAGCTCCTGCAAACTTGCTTTTCAACCCTGCCCTATACAATAAGTCACTTTCATGGACAACAAGCACCAAAATATTAAGAGAAAGCTCATTTTGTTTCAGATGCATTCCCATGAACTACTTAAGCTCAGAAAAACAGAAATTACAGTAGACAGAACTTGCAGTCCCACGACCCTGCTTTTTGCATTGTTAAAATTTTTCTTACAGCACATCACTTTCAACCCCATGGGAGCTCCAATATGGATTGTTCTAATTTATTACATTTCTGGCAGTTCTGTAAACAAATCTGTTCCAAATGTTTTCCTTGGCAAGACCTAGGGTCATTCAAAAGGGGAAAAAAGTATCTTGGTTACAAATACTTTTATAGCATGTCAACCTTTTTATACTTTAATAGTAAAAAAGCTATTAACTAGCTTTCAATACTTAAAGTTTCAATACTTAAAAATAGCCTTCCACTTTCATCTCTTTAAATGGATTTAGATAAGCATATAAGAAGTTTTAAATAAATTTTAATGTATTTAACTGAATTGTAAGCTTTAGAGTAATCCAAATGATTACAAACATGGCAGTAATTTGGCATTAATCATTTACCCTGCTGAACTAGACATGTATTGAATTAGGTACTTCTGTGGCCATTTATGCACACCTGCTAAAAAAGAATAACTTATCCAGCAGAGTAAAGGGCACCTGGAGACTCAGGCAGCACACTTAGCTTTTAGTGCATTTGCAGTATATTGTGCATTACAAATTTCTCTGCCTCTTCTGCAGGTGTTATGAGACACTGAGGCTGAAATCTGCCGCTCTCAATGGTCCGTGTCACTGCACAGAAGTTTATTTAATTAGATCTACAGGTAATAACACATTTAAAACAATTTAGTCTTCCCTCTTTAATTACAAGGCAATTAAGTTCCAAGTTCACACACAATTTTTTACAAGGAAATATGAAATTCTTTAGTACGGTGCTTTCAAAGTGATAATTAAAAGAAAGGACACAGTAATTAAAAGCTCCCTATATATTTCCCAAGCATTCTAAATAATTTTTCTTTCCAAACCCCAAACCTTAACAAGAAATAAACCTTTTCAAAGCTTCACTATTAAAAAAGGAAATTTTACAACCATATAAACATATAGTTTATCTTTTATAGTAAGAATCCAACTCTCATGAAGACTTCAAAGAAATATAAAATCACGCAAATAAATTCCAACCTACAATGAAAAATTAGAGGACAATTTGGATTTTTTATTTTGGAAGCAGTCCCTCCTGAAGTAGTCTCATGCCATTTATTTTCTGGAATGGCAGAAAGGTTCAGCTCCAAATTTGGAAACCGATTTGATCTGAGGATTCAGCAATGGAACTACTTGAGTAGCTCTAATCACTAAGCAGTGAGATTTCTGTGAGAAGCTTCATTGCAATTTTTTACTGTATTTCTCTGAAGTTTTCACATTTTTGCTTGCTTTTTAATTTTTTTTTTTGAAAGGCTGTAAGGAAAACAACCCTCCACATCAATTTGGACCAGTAAATAGCAGAAACATGAGAAAGACATGTTCCCAAGATTTCTAGTCAAGAATAAATTTGAATAAATATCAGCTCTTAAAAGGATCTGTCTATCTGAAACTGAATGACAAATAAAAGGGAGTGAAAAATGGATGACATTTTCTGGTTTTGCCTATGGACAAGTGGGTGAATGGAACTTAAGCTACCTCTGGGGCTAAACTGAATTGTTTCACTTTGATTTTTCGGTTCTTTTTATTTGAGTTTCCAGTATCTTTCTGGTATTTTCCATTAACTTCATGAGAACTATAGCTCCCCTACATGTGACATTTGCATGGGTTGTGCTGCTCTGGTGCACTCAGGCCTCATGCATCAGAAGGAATTCTTTGGAAGAATGTCAGTGTTTAATTGAGGAGTATAATCAAGCCAAATGCCACAGATTCTTGATTTACGTGTCTAGCAAAAAAAAGGAAGAAATTAGGTAAATGCCTATTAAAAAAAAGCCTTTTTAATCCATTTGTGCATATGCACTTTTGCCTATCTACCTTTATATTGTTAATGAGAAATTATCTTCTGTTCGCTCCAACTTCTCCATATAAAATTGCCCGATTTTAAAATGCCTGAAGTTTTCCAACTAATATGATGGATTTTCAAGACAGGAAATTAGTTTTGTAAGCACAACTCCTATACTTTCAAGATTTAGTCTCATTTTAGAAGAAGCATTAGAATTAGCTCATTAGCTAAAAATGAAGAAAAGAGAAAATGCTATGTTCAGTGCCACTTTCATGTTGGAAAAACTGTGTTGATGTAGCTGCTTGAGTGCTCATACTTGGAGCGAAATGATAACAAATGATGATGTGCGAGACAATGTGGATAACTATGGGTGCAAGATAGAACTGTTACATTTAGGGGAGAAGCCATTAGGAAAAGCAAGCAGGCAGCTTGCAACTCATTTGGCCTTTGCTCACTGTGGAGGGTGACCACAGACTCAGTTAGGCATCATCTCACATTTGGTTCATATTATTGAGGTTGTCTCTGTAGTCACAAGAGGAAAAACTTTTATTTTTTTAACTTCTTTTTTTTTTTTTTTAAATTAATGA